>BSBK01004939.1:2500-602500 GCA_027943335.1 Chamaecyparis obtusa | reverse complement strand
TGATACTGAAATTTGGACTTTAGTTGATTCATGTTTATTAGGTCTTGTGTTTAAAATCAAAACTAATGTTTCATATTAAAACAATCAAAATTATGGATTTAATCTGTTGTTTTTCAAATCAAAACTAACTAATGTTTCTAAACAGTTTGTGAAATCTGCCATGTTGCTAAACAGATTGTGAAATATGCGGTTACAATCTCAATGTTGCTAAATAGTTTGTGAAATCTGCCATTTATAATCTCATTTGTGAAATATTTCTTTTTTATACCATTTCACTTTTTCGGGCAATGCTTGAAGTGCCTTTATTATTTTTGTATGTAATTACCGATTGTTAACTATTTCAGGATCATTTACACATTAGGTTATAAATAATTTGTATTCTCTGCCCTTGATTATTTTTGTATGTAAGTTGGCACAAGCATCATTTAGAGGGTCCTTTACAAAATAAATTTGGACTTTAGTCTTTCCTAAAGTCTCCAGCAAATATTTGCCCCCAATCTGCCATGATTAAGGTTTTTTGTCCATAGTGGAAGGAATGGAAGGCCCTGACCAAATGGGTTGAGCATTTAGCTTGGGAATTTTGTCCCACACTGTCAAAAAGGCATTAACAAGAAGAGCTCCAAGTGCCTATTCTGTTTGTGATTGAGTTTTTTTGTCTGTGGAAGGTTGTGATTGGTGCAGTCAAGCCTGGGATGTGATTTGCTTAAATGGTTATCAGCATAATGCACTGATAAATGGCCATTATAAACTATCATACCATTCTATCATATTGTAGACATGACCTCAAAAGTAGTCATTTGAGAGGTTTCTCTTTAGTTTTTTCTACTATAATATAACTTCAGAGAGGTTCAAACATAGCAGAATTATTGTAAGGTCAAAGATAGTCTATAATGCATTAGGTCCCATTTTTCACCATTCTATCGGATCATAGACATGAATAATAGTAAGGTCAAAGATAGTCTATAATGCATTAGGTCCCATTTTTCACAGCAAAACAGTAGTAATGTCAAAGATAGTATATAATGCATCAGGTCCTGTCTTTTCTATTTTCAAGTTTGCAATGGTATGATAGTCTATTTGTGACTGTCCTTACAGTGAGTGTACATTATCATGTTGTCTTTACATTATTGTTATATTGAATATAGCTACATCTTGTAACAAACTACAGAAAACCATGAAGCATCTCCCTTTGCGAGACTTGAAGGATTGCAACACTTTACATTATTTCCAATCAATCAGTTAGGATTGCTAGAGAAGTTGATATAGTCAGGTATTGCAAGCATTAAAATACACTTGAAAACTAATATTATCAGGCCCTTAAACTGTTCATTGTTCCACTAACTTTCAAACAGAAACTAAACAGTTTTGATTATACATTTTATTGGGAGGATCCATGTTGCCCACTTCTTTTGTCATAACGCATTGTTGACATGACAATATTACATATAACATGACAACATTAAATATAACATGACAACACTACAATATGTCATAACTCATTATGGTTGATTTAGCCTTGCAACTTTTTGTTTTTCTCAATGAATTTTGTTTAATTTTGGGATTGTTGATATAGGTGCATTATTGATATCGGTTTGATGGCTCTTCTCAATGTGTCAAGATGTCCATGTGGTGGTGGGCAGCGCCAAATGAAGATTTCACGGATAGTGGAAAACCCTGGACGACAATTTTGGTGTTGTCCAAACAAAAAAAAGGTTTCTAATGTGTATATCTTTAATGTTTGTAATGTAAATACTATTTATTATATTTAATGTTTGTAATGTAAATACTATTCATTATATTATAAAAACTAATGTAGATTGGGCATCACAAGGCCATCATGATTGTGGATACTTTAGGTGGGTCGATGACAACCCATCTACATCTATCTGCCCATCTCCAGTTATCCACGATCCAGACATCCGCCCATCTCCACTCATCCACAATCCAGGATTTGAGTGCAAAAGTTGTCAAGCTAGGGAAAATGAAATTATATTTTTACGATGCCTTCTCTGTATTGTAATCACATATCTTTTTTGTGACCATATGCGTAGATGAGCTCAAAAATTAGTCAGTTTTGTATTTTGATATTGTAATATGCGGAGATGAGCTCAGGAATTAGTCAGTTTTGTATTTTGATATTGTAATATGTGGAGATGAGCTCAGGAATTATTCAGTTTTGTATTTTGATATTATAACTAAATATTTTAATATGGATATGGCGTAATTCCTCTTTGCCCCAAGTGTGCATATATATGGTCCACATATTTTTTCACAATAATTTTTCATGTTTATGGCTTAGGTGAGCCCCAATTTTCTATCAGTCACATGATTTAACGTTGTTTTCGTGGTTATTGCTTTGTAGAATTCTAACCTAGGTTTGTAGAGGAATTTTGAGGTTAACAAAGATATATCATGTATAAACTCATTTAATTGGTCGTGTTTTGATCTTGACAAGTGTGGATCATTCAGGTAAGAATCAAAGGAGGTCATAGAAGGTAATAATAATTAATAAGATTTTTTTTTTAAACTCATACAAAAGTTAGTAACTGAATGTACTTCATTGGTGTACTAACAAAAGCACAAAGTAGTTGTATGTTCTATGTATGCAGTGTCTAGAGACAAAAACAAGAGTTCAGGCATGACAGAGCGTCAAAGACTCATCAAACTAAATTATAACATTGCATCTGCATTATGTAAAATGAGGAATGTCTCATTCAAGTTGTAACACTATATCTGCATTATGTAAAATGAGGAATGCCTCATTCAAGTTGTAACATTGTATCTGCATTACGTAAAATGAGGAATGCCTCATTCAAGTTGTAACACTGTATATGCATTATGTAAAATGAGGAATGTCTCATTCAAGTTGTAATTTTATATCAGCTCATGACTTTGTGGGGCTAGACTGAAGGTTTTCTCCACCCGGCTCTTTCCTACCGGTGCTCCTATTGAGCTGGGTTGGCAACATTTTGTAAAAAATAAATAATAAAATAAATGACTTGTTTATAAATTTGTGTATTTTGGGTCTACAAATTTTATAAATTTGTATAGGAATTTTTTTTTTATAAAAAAGTTATACAAAATGTTAAAAATTTTATAAACTTATAAACATAATTTTATTTCAAAATATTATAAATATTCAAAATTGCATACAAATGAAATAAAATAAAATAAAATAAGTATTCAAAAACAAAATAAAATATTATAATAATATTTTATTGTAAAAATAAAATAAATATTCAAAAACACGAACAAAATGTGAAAAACATCATAACATTTGAAAAAATCACAAATTGTTATAAATAAATTAATAAAACAAATTCTCATTCAATGCATATTCCAATTCCAAAATGCGGCACCCAAATGCAGAAAATACATCTTCTCAGTCATCTTCCAGGTGAACCAAATGGGTCGAACACATATTCCGGATATCATTTTGAGGATATGTATATCCCAGAATTGTAGCATATTCCAGAATTGACTATATCTGGCATTTCGTATGTCGTGGTCCAAACGGGCCCTAAGAGATATTATAGCATTTGAGATATTATAGTATTTGAAAAAGTGGAAAGAATGTGAAGAAATTGAATACTCTTCTAAATGGAAGAGCAAAGAAGTTTTTAGTACAAATTGTTTGAGATTGGAGAATTTATTTTTTATATAGAAGTATTTGTTCATGTATATGAAACTTTAAAAGATATGTCAAATTTAAATCATAAATTAATTTTTGACGGTCATTATGACTAAAATATTGTCAGCTTGTTAGGCTTCGCCATGAGAAGCAGATTGCTGATAATTATGTTGCTCAAGGAGCTCAAATCAAAGCTCGCCTTCATTGATTGGAGGTGGGCAACCAAGCTTCTAAGGAATTTTTTCAAGCTCTCAGAGCCCATCATACCAATGTTGGGATTAAGTCTATCAAACAGGTCATGAAACTCTTTCGAATCTTCCTACTATTCTTCAGGCTTTTGTTCAACACTATGAAAAAGTGTTTACTTCGTAGGGAAACTTGGTTTCTCGAGAGGAGGCTCTCAGAACGTGTATTGTTGTTACTCCAAACCGCCTAGTGGTCGAGAAATGAGCCTTCTGTGAGCAACTTATCACCATCAGTGACCTCAAAGAGGTTGTCTTTTCTATGGCTGATGACAAGTCCCCTGGGTGTGATGGCTTCCCTTGTGAATGTTACAATCATTTGTGGGATTCTATAGGCCCTGACCTGCATAAAGTTTATCTTGAAGCATATCACAACAAAAGTTTGGGAGCTATTATTAACAAAGGAAATATTAAATTCATACCTAAAGCTAGTGACCCTGAAGATATTTGCAATTGGCGGCCTATCACCTTGCTAAACGTTTCTTACGAGATCATTGCTAAGGCTTTAGCTCTCAAAATCAAACATATCCTTCCTTTGATTATTCGGCCAAAGAAAACTGGCTTTATTAAGTCTAGATATATCCTTCACAACATTATTATCATTTGGGAAGGAATGGAATGGGCTCGCAAGTCCAAGCAGTAGACCTTTTTTTCTCAAGATTGATTTTACTAAGGCTTATGATTGCATTGAATGTCCTTTCATTCTTACCATGTTACAGGCTCTTGGTTTCGACCCTAATTTTTTGCAATCTATAGAAATGCTTTTTGGTGATGTGTCTACTTGCATCTCTATCAATGGTTCTCAATCTGAGGCCTTTGGGCTTTTCAGGTCTATTCATCAGGGTTTCCCTCTGGCTCCTACATTGTATGTTCTTGCTGCTGAAGGCTTTGGGTACTTGCTTGACCACTTTGTTTCCTCTGGTATGGTGTGTGGCATCTCTTTACCTAACTCCTCTACCCATCTTGTTAATGGTTACTTTGCTAATGAATCCTTTCTCACTCTTATTGAGGATGAAGATAATGTCTCTAATGCCTTGCATTGCTTAGATAAGTTTTGTCTTGCATTTGGGTTGTCTATCTAATAACACAAGACTCTCTGCTACATATAGTATTTTCTTCCAGCTCCTTCTTGATTGGCACAATATGATTGAAAGTGGGTTCAGCATGGGGAAATTTTTCACTTCCTGGGCATTATGTTTTCTTTTCAAGCACCTCCTATGGATTTATGGAATGTTGTGCTTGCTAAAATTGAAAAGAAGTTGGCTTATTGGATAACCAAACCTCTTTCTCTTGCTGGAAAGAACCAAATTTTCTCCAAGGAGTTGGCTTCCACCCATGTTTATTACTCCTCCTATTGGGCTCCTTCTAAAGCCTCTTATTTTAAGCTAGAGCGCCTTCTCAGAGACTTTCTCTGGGCTTCTGGTACTGATCATCATGGCTTTCACAGAGTTGTTTGGGACTATTGTTGTCTGCCCAGGGATTCTGGTGGCCTTGGCCTTCTCTCCACTCAAAATCAGGGTCTTGCCCTCTGTGCAAAATGGGTCATGCGTGTTCTCTCAGGCGATGAACCTTAGAAGATCCTGGTTAGGCATTGCATTTCTTCAGGATATCATTCTCACTATCCATCTTGGAAGGGATTGGTCTTCAAACCCTTATTACTATGAGAGATTTTGTGCATATCAAATACACCTTTATTATGAAGAGAATTTGGAAAGCCTGGGAAGTTGTCAAGCCTTGGCTCCACTGGGCTGACAATATTTTTCATGATGGGCTTTCTTTAAACTAGAAAAACCTTTGGTGGCCCCCTCTTTTTGCCATTCAGGGTGTTCCTCTTGCTAAGACTCAAAGTGCTAGTGCTCTACATTTCTTTAAACGTGGCATCAAGACCCCTAAAGACCTATTTTCTAGAGTCTTAATGAGTCTCCGCTCTTGGGAAGACATGCAAATCCAATTCCATCTTGCTTGACCAGATCATCAAACTTTTGATCTGTTGGTCTCAACCATTCCTGATCACTTGTTACATAAATTGGGTATTCAGTCTATTCAACCTTGGTGGAGAGACTGGAAGTGGTACCCTGCTATGTACCCTTCAGCAGTTACAAGCCCAAGTTGGGATATCGGTGGTTAATTACTCATCTCCCCATGATTGACATGCTCAACCAAAGATGGAATTTGCAATCCTCGCATCACCACTAGAGGTGTCACTTTCAAACCATTTGGGCTGCTATTACAGAGCCCAAAATGGCTCTTTTTGTTTGGTGTCTTTTGTTTCAAGGGCTCCCTCTGGGGCCACAGCTCAAACACCTGGGTGTTCCTGATCCTCGGTGTCCCTTTTGTGGAAATCTAGAGTCTTTTTTGCACATTTTTTGGTTATGTAGAAGAGCCCAACAGTATTGGCACTGGATTCATGATTTTTTTAAGCCTTTCCAGCCCGAGCCCTTTTCCTCGCACATGATTCTTCTAGGAGATTCTCCAAGGCTCCCTTCCAAGTTTACCTAGATTTGGCATACTCTCATGATGGAGATTTTATTTACTTTATGGAAGGATAGGAATTTTATTCTTTTTTCCTACAGCTCTCTTGATATCAATATTGCTTTGTACACTAAAGCTTGTATATGTAATAATGTAATGATGCAGATTCAAGTGCAAGCCAACAAGGTGGCGCTGGATGTGGCCCAACTATAGGAGCTTCTTAATCATTGGGGAAATGCTCCCTATATGGTTTCCAAAGTTCCTCCTGACTCTTATGTGGCTTCCCCATGTTCTCAGGCTGCTCACCATCATTCCCCTATTGGTGGTGATGCTAGTTGGCAGCGCCGCTCGATTTCTCCACCCCACCACAGCTCTAGTTGGTCCCTGGTGCCTCCTGCTGCTCCTGTTGCTCATGATGGTTGTGCTTGGTTAGAGGCTAGCTCCTCCAAGTGGTCCTTCCCTCACCTAGCTCTGGCTATTTCACCGCCTAGGGAAGAGGAGAAAAAAGAAGATAAAGATGATGTTGCCAATGATTGGTCTATTCCTAACCCTCCTTTCAATCCCAGGGATGTCTGGGGTTCTGATGACAAAGATCCTCCTCCTTCGGTTGGCACTACTCTTGCATCCTAAAGGCTTTTTTTGGTGAATAGTTTATTTTTTCGTCCTTGTGCCATGTGAACTTTCATGGGGTGATCTTGTATCCCCCAGCCCCATTTTTGTGAATATGTATCATTTATATTTGTAGAATAGTTATACAGACAAAGAATATAAAATAGAACTTATGATGCCAACAATACATTAATCATCAATATCCAAGAAATATACTACCATACCATAATACCAAGATACCAGAATACCCAATGGCGAGGAAATGTTATTTTCTTTATTGATACCAAAAACCAACAGTTTTACATCAAACACCAAAGAGCTTATATGATAGTCAGTTGGTTGGGAAAACCAACGGACGCACCTTCTCGCTCCTAACTACCCTCCCGACAAGACATAACTAGAACTAATATAATATTACTTTATTTGTACTACATTTATACCCCCAAAAAAAAGCAATCATCTTCGAGACGATAGTGCTAAACAAAAATTAGACTTTTTAATATAAATTGGACTATTCATCAAAAAAATATTGAACAGAAATTAATTATTGGGAAAATTTAAATCTCATGGAGAACAATTTGTATCTTGAAATGAAGCTAAATATTTAAGGGAAAAAAGAGGTGGCCTAGAGATACAGGAAAAAGGAAAATTTACATCATAAAAGTAGGGTACAAAATTGTATGAGTTTTATATAATAGTTAAAAGGAAATTTGTGTCAACATTAGACTTATGTGTCTATTTTTGGGTTAGAATAATTGTCTTGGGATAGATGTTGGGTTAAATATTTTTGTTAATGATAACCTAAGTTTTTGTAGGGAGGTAGACAAGGCCGAATAATACAAAGTGCAAGAGCATAGAGTTTTAGGGTTTAAAGGTTAAGGATATAATGAATTTATACCATTTATCAAAGATCAAGGGATGGGAGCATAGCTTAATTCACGTCAAAAAAAAATTAGTGACTCCAAAAGATGCATAAAGAGAAATACCCAGAGTTGGGGTCAAGGATACCAAGGGATTAGTCCAACAAGGCATGAAAATAAAGGTACATCCAAACTTACAAACCCAATAAGATGACATAGTGCAAATTTTTAAGGATCAAGAGTTGTGGGTACTTTATAACCCATGTCAAAAGGTAAGTGGACAAAAGGATGACTAAAATCATGACTTTGAAAAATAATATAATCAAAAGGAACAAGAGTTAAGGGTTGATGCTATATTATACATCATTCTCAAAAGGAATAAGTTAGAGGTATGCCCGCATCTTTGACTCCAATTTGTGAGAAGCCAAAATTCATGGGAAAAGCATACTAAGATGGAAAAATATAAAATCTCAATTGAAAAAGCGGTAAAATAAGAATCCAGGTTAAAATTATGCCTATATTTTCACATAGGCATGAAAAATTTGGACCAACAATTTTTTTAATAAAATATTATCTAGCTTGCTTTAGTAGACTAGATATCATAGATTAATATGCACACATGTTGACATTGCGCATGCAATGTCATGAAAAGAACATGAGAAGGAATAAAATGAATTATCATTATGAAAACCATTCTCCACATCCTATCACAATGAGGGAAACCAAATTAGGGTTTAGTGTCTCTATCAAAAATACTTCAAGGGAGGCCCAATGACACCAAGTAAAAGGGGGAACACTAATAGAAGTTCTAATCCCCAAGTAATTTATAGTATGTTATATTTATATCCCAAATTCAGCTACACAAAGGGAACAAGGAGTTAATCTAGATTGTACCTCAACTAGTTAATAGCATACCAAACCATAAAATGCCCATAATTCATAACCCAGTACATATCTAGAACTCCCATATTGTTATCGATAATCATTCATGTACATCTATATAGGTATTTTCACCTTTTCTATTTCCTCATATCTCTTTATATTATCATTTATGTCATATGATATTACATACATTCCCTTTTATCTTCTTTCCTATCTCATCTCTCTTTGTTACATTACATATTTACATATATAAATGTCTATTTGATGGGATGTGATCATTCACACTAATCCTAATTTACATAATGACCCTTTAGCTTGGGGCTTTGCCAGCTCTTTGCAGTGAAGTGTGGTAAGATTTGTGTTGACTGTGGATGTTCTACTACTTTCTTACCAATATTTCCCTAGGCCTAAAAAATATCTTATCCTCAAGACAACCATGTAAAACCACTTGTATCCTTCATAATTTCCTTTCTTTCCATGGTTCTTCATCTATGTGAATGGAAATTTGTAGTATGCCTCTTTATTTTTTTGACATTTTTCTATTGTAATCTTTTCCATCATTCTTTACTTCTTCTCAATAGCACCCCCTTGATGCACTATAAACCTATCAAACATTTAAACTTTTCCTTGATTTCTATCATTTTTTGACATATGAATATACATACTTGTATAAAATTTTAAACATATTTGTCATCCTTATCCAATCAAATCCATCAATACATTCACAATTCATTTGTATACAATCTTTCATATATTCTTTCTTTAATTCTCTATCTCAACAAATATTTTTAAGTTGATTCTTTAGTTTAAAAAATGTACAAGGATAAAGATCCCAACAAATTTATTTTCTATGTCCTTTAATATGAAAATGAGAACATTACATTTCTTAAAAAGATTTGTTAGCACTTGTTTTTCTTGTAAGACCATCTTCTTTTCCATAGTCAATCTATCTTCATTCTTTAATAGTGTGAATATTGTTTTCTACTTGTTAAAAGTTCTCTATCCCTATTCTAGCAAGTAAATATTTAATATATCATTATATATGATTATTATACAACTATAACACAAGTAAATTATATTACAATATATATGATCAACTTATGGTTTTATTAATTTTTATGTATTTATCTCATATTTGATGTTCTTAGGGTTTGACTTGGGTTGAGGAAATAGAACTTCAAACACAAACCTAACTATTGATATCAATGTGTTAGGTAAGTAATGTGTATGTGAGGTTTACAAAATCTTATTACTTAAGTTTTCCTTCCATATTTTAATGCCTTTTATTGGGAATTTTTCATATATGTACCATTTGATTTCTTGTTTCCTAATTCTTAAGGTATTGTATATGTGTGTGTGTGTGTGTGTGCGTGTGTGTGTAATTTTCCCTTAGAATTTGTGAGGGAGTGAGGTATCTGCACCAAAATGGGGTCAAAAGTGGCCATTTTTAAAAAAATCAATTAAACCTAAACTTATAGGAGCAATTTGAGACTTGTGCACTTAAAATTTGAAGATAAGAAAAGAAAAATCTAATTGTAGTACTTGGAATCTAGTTTCTAAAATACTAAAAAAATTCAAAAATGGATAAGATTAATTACAGGGTCAAATCCTTCCTGCACACAAACATGTTCACATTTTTTAGAAAAAACATAATATAGTGTGTAGTGTGTGGATCAAAAAAGGCATAGTTACATTTTGTATTTTGAAAAACTCTTTGGTGGAAAGATAGTTAAGAGTGAGTACTAGAAGTTGTGTTTTTTTGTAATTTTTGTTAAGAACTTTTTTTTTAATGATTTTTCAAAGTAGATGCGTCCTCAAAATCAAATACCTATTCATGTGGATCACATAACTTGCACCAACAAGAGATTGTAAGGTAAAGGTCTCAGCATTACATACATCGGGGTAGGTATGACAATATGTCCAACCTTTAGAGGCAATATAATTGTTCATATGGTATTCTTTCCATTATTTTCAAACCCTCAAATGAATAGAGAGGATTTGATAGAAATTTCTTATCCACCTTGATCTTGAGAAATATGTCCAAGCCACACATGTTGAGATCTAAACTAGTGTCAACGAGAGTTTTTATTATATGGGTACATGCAGGATCATGGTATGACAAAAACTGGTGATGTGAAAAAATGAACTTTTCACTCATCCAAAAGTGCACTAAATCCAAATTGGGCGTGCATGGAATCGTGCCAAAGAAGTGCAACATTATGTTGCTCTGTAAGTTTCTCCATGTTTTCAATAATGGAGTTCAGCATGGAAAACATGGGGTGCAATGTGGGGATATTTCCATATATGGTCTAATATCCTCTAAGTTGATTTAGATTGTCTCCTATGAGATCCTCTAAATGTTGAGGGTTTGAGACTGGTTGGTCTTCTAAAGGTGGGGGATTATTTGGAGGTGGTTCTAGATTATTTGTGGGATCATTAGGAGGGTTTTCTGATTGGTTTGAGTCCATGTATGATTACAATTAAAACCAAAATAGACAATTATAATCAATTTTTAAAAATAGCATAGAATATCATTTAAACCCTAGTTTTTATATATAAAAAAACTACAAATTTCAATTAAAATTTTTTTTAAAAAAAACTTAAAAATTTAACATACCTTTCAATTTGGAGAAAATTGAATATCAAATTGTTTCTGATATGTGAAATCTTTTGGTTGTGTTCAACGCTTTCACAATAAAATATTGAATGCAGCCGCGGGCTACAAATATATTTTACTAGTGAAAATCGAATATCCGATTAGGCTTGTGCTTTGGATTTTGGCTTGGCTAGGTGTACTGATTCCCAAATGAATTGAATGCAGTCGCGGGCTACAAATATGTTTTACCAGTGAAAATCGAATATCCGACTAGGCTTGTGCTTTGGATTTTGGCTTGGCCAGGTGTAATGATTCCCAGTCTGGGAATCAGTACACCTGGCCAAGCCAAAATCCAAAGCACAAGCCTAATAGGATATTCGATTTTCACCGGTAAAATATATTTGTAGCCCGCGGCTACATTCAATATTTTATTGTGAAAACATTGAACACAACCAAAAGATTTTGCATATCAAAAACAATCTGATATTCAATTTTCTCCAAATTGAAAGGTATATTAAATTTTTAAGTTTTTTTAATTTTTTTTGTTTTTTAATTGAAATTTGTAGTTTTTTTTAAAAAAACTAGGGTTTAAATGATATTCTATGATATTATTTTAAATTGATTATAATTGTCTATTTTGATTTGAATTGTAATCATACATGGACTCAAACCAATCAGAAAACCCTCCCAATGATCCTGCAAATATTCCAGAACCACCTCCAAATAACCCCCACCTTCAGAAGACCAGCCAGTCTCAAACCCATGACATTTAGAAGATCTCATAGGAGACAATCTAAATCAACTTAGAGGATATTAGACCATATATGCCAATATACCCACATTACACCCAATGTTTTCCACGCTGAACTCCATTATTGAAAACATGGAGAAACTTAGAGAGCGACATAATGTTGCACTTCTTTGGCACAATTCCATGCACGCCTAATTAGACGATGGGCTTGACTATGATCAAGTTATGAACCTAAATATAACAAAACATGGCATACATAATCTTTTTGTGGATCCCAAAACTGGTTTACAAAAGGACCCTAAAAAACCCAAGTTGTCAATTAAATGGTGCACAAATGATGCAATACATGACAACTTTTGGGATCATTGGTGGATGGTTTTTGATAAACCATCCCACAATAATTTGGATGTCCCATTCTATTTCATAAGAAAATTATATGTTGAATTTGTGCTCGGTCACAAGGTAAATTATTGGAGCATGAGACTGAACTAGGGTGTAGGCTTAGGTGCTCCTCAGGACAGGTCATGGGCACACCGGGTGAAATCTTGCACATATGTCCCCCCTCCAAAGATTTCACCACCTCCTATAGTGCAACATTTTGATATTATTCTTGAAGTTGGATCATGGACTATTGTTATATTGTGGTGATTGATCAGGGAAGTATTGTACACTTTTCCCTCCGCCCTCGCTGACATGTTGTAACTGATTCTAACCCTAAAGTGGAAAAATAAGCTTGTATAAAATGGGTTAGGGTTAGGGATTTCATTACGATGTATGTTTTAGTAGCTTCTTGTAGCGGTATTGACCTGTAAGGGATTGTGGATTGTAATCAGGTTGTAATCACTAGATAATAATAATAATAATATTGGACTCATTGTTGGTGGACATAGCCTAGGGATTGGGTGAACCACGTTAAATCTTTGTGTCTTGTGTTCTTTTTCTGTGTGGTTTATTATTTTCTGATATTGGTTATATTTGCATATAATTTTTATTTCTATCTTGTTAATCCTAACAAGTGGTATCAGAGCGAGATTATTTTTCAATTATCCTCTATAGGAAGATCTCACAATTGAGTGGGAGTCTCAGGGTTGAGTGGGAGAAATGGCAGATGAGGGTAAGCTGAAGGTTGAAAATTTTAATGGGCACAACTTTCAGTTATGTAAAATGCAAATGGAGGACAATCTCTATCAGAAGGATCTATGATGACCATTGGAAGGACAATCCAAGAAACCATCAACAATATCTGATGAGGACTAGGATATTCTTGACAAAAAGGAACTTGGAAGTATTCAATTGTGTCTAGCATAATCAGTGGAATTTAATATTATGAAATCAAAGACAACTGAAGAGTTGATGGAAACCCTAGAAAAGTTATATGAAAAGCCCTCTGCTTCAAACAAGGTATTTCTCATGAAGTGTATTTTTAATATGAAAATGGCAGAAGGTGGATCTGTTACTAATCATTTGAATGAGTTTAATATGGTTACTAGTCAATTATCTTTTGTAAGTGTTACTTTTGATGAAGAAATTAGGGGGCTCTTGATTATGTGTTCTTTGCTTGAAAGTCGAAATAGCTTGGTAATGGTTGTTAGTAACTCTATTTCTGGTTCTAATACCCTAAAATTTGATGATGTTATTGGTGTGATTTTGAGTGAGAAAACTCGTAGGAAAAGCTCAGGTGGATCTACATCTGGAAGTGTCTTGAATGTACAAAGTAGAGGCAGAACGAATGAGAGAGGAAACAATTCTAGAAATTATAGGAAATCAAGAGGAAAATCAAAGGGAAAGAGGTTTGAATTCAAAGGACCAAATGATTGTTGGTACTATGGAAAACCAAGTCATAAGAAAAGATATTGTTGGTCTTAGAAGAATAAAGGAGACAAACAAGAAGGTAACAAGGAGGCAAATGTGGTAAGTAATAAATCTAAAGAGGATGCTTTGCTTCTTTCTTTAGAAAGTGTTGATGATTCATGGGTTTTAGATTTTGGGGCTTCATTTTACGCTACACCCCATAAAAGTTAATTTCTTGATTATGTCCAAGGGGGTTTTGGGCTAGTTTATTTGGGAGATAATGAACCATATCAAATTTTTGGAAAGGGAAAAATTAAGATTAAGTTGCAGAATGGGAATCATTGGCTACTACAAGAGTTAAGACATGTTCCAAGGTTGAGTAGGAATTTAATTTTAGTAGGTAAATTGGGTGATGAGGGTTGCACAATTACTTTTAATGATAGAAATTGGAGGGTTTCAAAAGGTTCCTTAGTAGTAGAAAAATGTGTGAAAGTAGGAACCTTATATCTTTGTGCATGTCATACTATTCCTTCTACTTTAATTGTTTCAGAGGAAAATGATTGTTAAGGAACAATTGTTGCAGTTGAGCAGGAAGAACATCAAACAGTTGTTGTAGATTTTGACACAACACTTTGGCACAATAGACTTGGACACATGAGTGAAAAAAGTATGAAATTACTTCATTCAAAAAAAGTTTTACCTGGTCTGAAATGTGTCAATATGGATTTCTATGAAATTTGTGTGTATGGAAAACAAAAGAGAGTTAGTTTTGTGAAGAGTGGGAAGGAAAAGAAAAATGATAAATTAGAGCTTGTGCATACAGATGTATCTTCCCTTGGTGGCTCTTTGTATTATGTTACATTTATAGATGATGCAACAAGAAAAGTATGGATTTATTTCCTTAGACATAAATCTGATGTATTTCAAACTTTTAAGAAATGGAAATGCTTAGTTGAGAATGAGACTGATAAAATGATAAAATGTCTCAGATCTGATAATGGTGGTGAGTATTGTAGCATAGAATTTGAAGATTATTGTTCCTCTAATGGTATTCATAGGTAGAAAACTGTACCAAGGACTCCACAAGAAAATAGAGCAGTTGAACGCATGAACGGGATAATAATGGAACATGCAAGAAGTATGAGGTTTCATGTTGGGATGGCCTTAAACATGTGGGTGGAGGCTATTAATACAATTGTATATTTAATCAATAGAGGTCCCTCTACTCCTTTGGGATGTGGCATTCCAAAGGAAGCATGAATTGGTAAGAAGGTGAGTTATTATTTTCTTAAAACCTTTGGTTGTGAAGCATTTGCACATATAGATTCTAAAAATAGAACCAAGCTGGAAGCTAAGTCAAAGAAATGTGTATTTTTTGGATATGGCATTGATGAATTTGGTTATAGGCTTTGGGATTTTGAAAATCATAAAATTGTAAGAATTGGGGATGTCATATTCAATAAGAAAGTGTTATACAAAGATTTGTTGCAGCAGCATGAGAAGAAAGAAAATGATTATGTAGTACTGGATGATAGTCCAAAAGATGATTTTCCAGTAGTTCCTTATGCTCTGCAACAACAACAACAAATACCACAAACCCCAGTGAATGTTAGACGGTCAACAAGGCTAGGTAGAGCTCCGAAAATATTTTCTCCCTCTTTGTATTCTATTTTATTAATAGATGTTTCTGAACCTGAAAGTTATAATGAAGTTGTGCAAGTGGATACAAGGCTTCAGTGGGAATCTGCAATGATAGATGAAATGGACTACTTGCTGAAAAATCAAACTTGGGATTTACGCAAGTTATCTGCAAGTAAAAGGGCTTTACAGAATAAATGGGTTTACAGGTTGAAAGAAGAGGATGGAGGTAAGAAAAATTTTAAATCCATATTAGTCATAAAAGGATTTGCATAGAAAAATGGTATTGATTTTGATGAGATATTTTCTCCAATTGTTAAAATGACTTCTATTCGTGATGTTTTAAGTACTATGGCTACTATAGATTTACATTTAGAGTAGCCTAATGTTAAAATAGCTTTTCTTCATGGTGATTTGGATGGAAAAAAATATATGGTATAGCCACAAGGATTTGAGGTCAAGGGTAAGGAGACTTTAGTGTGCAAATTATAGAAAAGTTTATATGGCTTGAAGAAAGCACCTCGGCAATGGTATATTAAATTTGATACTTTTATGAATGAGCATGGATACACTCGGTGTCATTCTGACCATTATCTTTATTTTAAGAGGTTGGATGATGATAGCTATATTGTTTTATGTTTATATGTTGATGATATGCCATTAGTTGGATCTAACACGGATCACATTAAGGGGTTGAAACAACTATTAGCACATTCATTTGCTATGAATGATTTGGGGGAAGAAAAACAAATCCTTGGTATGAATAATTGCAGAGATAGTAAAAATAGGAAATTGACTTTATCTTAGGGTGATTATATTGAGAAGGTGTTGCAACATTTCTCTATGAAGAATGCCAAAGCTATCAGCACACCTTTGCCTGGTCATTTAAAACTGACTAAGGTGATGTGTCCAAAGACACCAGAAGAGGAGGCTAAAATATCCAAGGTACCTTATGCTTCAGTTCTAGGGAGCTTAATGTATGATATGGTATGTACTAGGCCAAATATTTCACATGTAGTGGGAGTCATTAGCAGGTATATGAGTCACCCTAGGATTGAGCATTGGAATGTAGTCAAATGGATTCTCAAATATTTGAGAGGTACATCCAGTAAGTGTTTACACTTTGGGGGATCTACTACTACTGTACAAGGCTATGTTGACTTGGATTTGGAAAGAGATATAGATAGAAGGTGGAGTACTATAGGCTATGTATTTACTATTGGTGGGACAATAGTAAGTTGAATTTCTTGGTTACAAAAGGCGAATGCTTTATCCACTATAGAGGTGGCCAAGGAGATGATATGGCTTCAATTCTTCATGGAACAATTGGGACATCCATGGGAGAATAATTATTTGTATACAGGAAACCAAAGTTCCATTCATCTTGTGAATAATTCTTCTTTACACTCAAAGACAAAACACATACATTTGTGGTACCATTTCATTCGGTCAATTTTGGATGATGGACAGTTACAGCTGGAAAAGATACATATAGATGATAATCCAACAGATATGTTTATAAAGGTAGTAACAAGGGTGAAGTTGAACTCTTATTCAGCTTTGATTGGTCTACTAGAGTGAACAGAATAAAGGAACAACATAGTCTAGGGTGGTTGGATCCAATGGGAGCTTCATAGGGTAGTGGTTCAGCTACAGGATCAGTTTCCAAGTGGGATATTGTTGCTTTGTATGGAGCCTGATCAATCCCCAAGTGGGAGATTGTTATATTGTGGTGATTGATCAAGGAATTACTGTACACTTTTCCCCTTGCCATCATTGGGGTTCAGGGCTGGGTCGAGCCTCGAATAGGGGTTTGGGAGCAGAAACCACCATATAGTCAAGGGTAATAGCCGACAACTGTTTGGAGGTTTGGGGGCGGAACCCTCAAGGAAAATATTTTGGGGGGAGTATTTTTGGCTATTTTTGGGCCGACATGTTGTAACTGATTCTAACCCTAAAGAGGTAAAATAAGCTTGCATAAAATGGCTTAGGGTTAGGGATTTCATTACGATGTCTATTTTAGTAGCTTCTTGTGGTGGTATTGAGCTGTAAGGGATTGTGGATTGTAATTAGATTGTAATCACTAGATAATAATAATAATATTGGACTCGATGTTGGTGGACATATCCCAGGGATTGGGTGAGCCACGCTAAATCTTTATGTCTTGTGTTCTTTTTCTGTGTGGTTTATTATTTTTTGATATTGGTTATATTTTCATATAACTGTTATTTTTGTCTTGTTAATCCTAACAACTATCCAATCCATTCACACCTTGAGTGATCTATTAGTTACGCAGAGTGTGGCATTGTTTCCTCCTCTTCCTGATGCTTCTATCTCTTCCACATCCTCCATGAGCTGACATGTTTGTGTGCCCCACACTTGCATTATGTGCAAGAATATGTGCTTGGGTCCCTTGAATGATAGTGATTCATATAACTATGTATTCAAGGTGGACAATAATACACAACACACTATAGGCACTAAAGCACCTCATGAAGATGTACATCGGGGGCATACAGAGCCATGGACTCCTACTATTACGGTAAGAGTAAACAGTTCACTTGTTACATTGTATTTAATTTTAAATGTTCATCTTTTTAGTAGAATTTTCTTATAATGATTGCCCACTTATGTTTTTTTATGTGTTCCATTTATGTTCAGTTGATGACAAAGGAGGAGATGGCACAAGTGGAGGGGTACATGCTTTCGGACATTTCATTTGGCCTTGACACTTCCACGGTACATACATTTTAATGTACTCATTGGTTTCCTTTTATTATAATAGTATATACATGTATTTTCTAATTTTTATGATCATCTTATTACATACTGATGCAGGTGTCACCAGTTGCCACTGGGGGGCAATGTGAGGGGATTTAGGCATCTAGAGTTGACAAGGGGAAGGTAATTAAGTATTTTTTTTTACTTGGTTTATTTGATAGAGGGTGGTGTGTGATGATGTCGTGAGACCCTTTTTCCATGATAGAGTCACAGGAATCTCAATTCCCAGTGATAGCCCCATGGTACATATATTTCTAAATTTATTTGTGTGTATTTTACTATCAAGTATAAATAATATGATCAATTCATGATTTTATGAAGTATCTTTTTTACTTTTGTATGTCACCCCTAGTTTGAGGGAGGTACAATGCCAAGGGTTTGTATCATTGATGACTTAATCGACATTTCCTGAAGAAATTTCAACCCATGTAAGTTTTAATGTTAATTCAATTATTTTGTAAACATATATTTTCTACCAAGGATTTAACATTAAATAGTATAACTCATAGATCAATCTCATGTTCGCAAACATATACAGGTTGGAGTCGACATTGGTGGCATTTTCCCTTCTCTACCAAGGACATATATTAGGTCTCATGTCCCCATGAGGAGATAGAGAGGCGAGGTATATGAGAGTTCAATTTTTTTTAAAAAAATATTAATTATTGTTGACTATGATTTTTATTTTTTATTTTTTATTTGTGGAAACCATATAAATTAAGTAATCTAACTTGGGGTTTAACTTTTGTGTTTGAATGCAAGATCCATCAGAGACAAAGAGTACTTCAAAGAGGTTGTATTTTGATGATCCACCAGTAGAATAAGATGTCCTAGAAATATATGTTGTTGAACTTCTTATTTTGAGATGCCATATGACACATTTTGAGATGGCATATGCCACATTGTATCTAGATATGTTGATTTTGTAAATATTTTGAGATGGCATGTGCCACATTTTGTATAAAACAATTTTATATATACATATCTACATGTTCATTTCTAGTTGTTTTATCTTTGTCATGTGTTATAGGTAAGTGCACCAAGATGGTGGACAATTTAGTGGCCACATCCAAAAAAATGAAATTTTTATGAACACGTGCGAGTTATACAAAATTCAAAATCGTGCTAGGCTTGGTTTTACCAAGCCTAGCCAAAAATATTAAAAAATGCCAATAGCACCTCAAAACACATATGGGTTTTGAGGAACAAAAATGTTCCTCAAAACACGTACGAGTTTTGAGGAACTTTATCTTCCTCAAAACCCACGGCTTTCACCATTTCCAATGCCATAAACGAAAGAACAATCAATTGAGGAAGCCATTTTTTAGCAAAATGCGAGCGTGTTTCAAATGATTCTATTTGCATTTTTCATCGATTGGCAACAATGGCACCTTGTCGAAAAGGTAAGAATTTAGTGTTTCGAATGTTTTTGTTTGTATTTTATTTGAATTAGAGTTTTTTAATTGATTTATGTTTAGTTTTTAAATTTTGATGTCATATTCTACAAAGACTTCCCCAAAATGAAAAAGAAAAAAAAACCTCATGCACAAGCAACAAAAGAAAATATTGAACATGAGCAATAACCACAACCACAAAATTCTCCTCCACAACCACCGCCACCCATAAACCCTCCACGTCCTCCATTAGATCATGTAGATGCCACACAAGATGATCTCATAAAATTCCTTACACAAAATAGTGCCCAAATTTCTATATTGGTCAATAGTTTGAGGTCCTCTAGTCTTGACCACCACTCAACCCTCACCTTGATGCTAGAAAGAATGGCCAATAGTGCCAATGAGGTTTCTAGAGAGGTCATTAATGTTGACCTTCAAGATATTTATCAATGTTACACAATGATCATCAAAACATTACACACATGTTTAAAACACATTTAAATGACCATCCTTAGTCTCTTTACATTTTCCAATGACCCTTTATGGTCATGTCCCCATATCCCTTGGAGAAGCAACATATGTTCATTGTGGGCACAAACCAATGCTTCCATCATGTCTAGTTAGTGCACCTTGGAGACACTTTGGTTCGGCATGGTTGTGAACATTCTACTAACTTCATCTTCGAAATGAGGTTGTCACTAGCATTTACCCACCCAACAGGAGCTAATGGCATAGACCATTTGATGCCAGGATGAATGGTTTGGAAGAAACCCAATGGTGCAACTTTCAACTGACCCTCACTACAAATTTTGGCATCAAGCGAGATTGGCATGCTAAACTCAAAAAAATTAAAATCTCCCATAATGGAGAGAGGTTATTGTAGGCCTTAGAAACATAGTCCTATAGCATCTCATGGTTTATCAATACCTCTCACGGGGTCTGAGATATGAGCCTCGAAAGATCATTGTCCAATCATGCTTAGTACACCTTGGGGACACTTTGGTCTGACATGGTCACGAATGTTCTACTGAATCTATGATTGAAATGAGGTTATCACTAGCATTTATCCACCCAACCAAAGCTAATGGCACAAACCATTCAGTACCAGGATGAACGGTTTGGAAGAAACCCAGTGGTGCAACTTTCAAGTGACTGTCACTGCAAGTTTTGGCGTCAAGAGAGATTGGCATGCCAAATTCAAAAAAAATTGAATCTCCTAGAATGGATAGAGGTTATTGTAGGCCTCAAAAATGTGGTCTTATAGCATCTCACATTTTTTTGATACCTCTTATGAGGTCTGAGGTATGAGTCTCAAAAGATCATTGCCCAATCATGCTTAGTGCATCTTGGGGACACTTTGGTTCGACATGGTTGCGAATGTTCTAGTGACTCCGTGGTCAAAATGAGGTTATCACTATATTTTACCTACCCAACTAGAGCTAATGGTGCAGACCATTTGGTGCTAGGACGAACGGTTTGGAAGAAATCTAGTGGTGCAACTTTCAACTGGCCCTCACTACAAGTTTTGGTGTCAAGCGAGATTGGTATGCCAAATTCAAAAAAAATTAAATCTCCCAAAATGGAGAGAGGTTATTTTAGGCCTTAGAAATAGATTCTTGTAGCATCTCATGGTTTTTTGATACCTCTCATGGGGTTCAAGATGCATGCCTTGAAAGATTATTGCCCAATAATGCTTAGTGCACCTTGGGGACACTTTGGTCTGGCATGGTCACGAACGTTCTAGTGACTCCATGGTAAAAATGAGGTTTTCACTAGTGTTTACCCACCCAACCAAAGCTAATGGCATAGACCATTCGGTGCCAAGATGAATAGTTTGGAAGAAACCCAATGGTAAAACTTTCAACTAACCCTCACTGCAAGTTTTGGCCTCAAGAGAGATTGGCATACCAAATTCAAACAAATTTTAATAGCCCCAAATGGAGAGAGGATATTGTAGGCCTCAAAAACATGGTCCTTTAACATCTCACAGTTCATTGATACCTCTCACGAGGTCTGAGATACAAGCCTCGAAAGATCGTTGCCCAATTGTTCTTAGTGCACAATTGTCCCATTGTATAATTACAACATTGCACAATTGTTTCTCCATCTATTAACACTACACAACCTTGATACTTCAATTCCTCTCTGGTAAGATCTCTTTTCACACATGCTCCTACACCATCATCCTCTCCTTTTCCATGACCATCTTTAGTGAAATTCCAAAAATGTTGTACACCACTTGTCAAATGCATCCTAGTCAACCAGTGGAACATCCTTGCATTCTTGAATTGTGAGGTGCAATTTTCTGACCATATTAAGTGTTGGTTGTATCTTATACCTCTTTCCCTTAAACTATCATAGAAAACTTTAAAGCATCCTTGCACAAACTATTAGGAATGTGTACGATCATCACTGATATACAAGTGATACTCTCTTATAACCTTTATGTCCTCCTTTGTGTTGTCATGTGCATGCATGAATACTATGTGTATGAAAATTGTAACTTGTGTAGAGTGATAATACATAGGTTGTACTTCATTTTGAGGTTTTAGTGTATAATTCTCTACATAATCAATGACAAAGACAATAGTACCAAGTGAGAAAGTGTCCTTACACAACTTGAATTGATCATCTAACCTCCTAGCTCTATTTGTGTGACCTGTGTACTCATAAACTAGTTTGTCTTGAAACATCTTCATAAAATCAGCTATGCATATATCCCTTTTCACTAAATCATGTCTCTTTAATTCTTTTCCATCTTTAACACCATATGTGAGTGACTTGTATTTTCCAAAAGAAACTAGTTCTTTCCCGATTTTGTGTGTGTTATCGAGATGTAAGAATCTATGCAACTTTTGAAAACCACCACATGTAGGACAAAATCCTTTCAAACACATCATCTTATAATAAATACACCCATCATCTCGTTTACAAAGTACACTTGAAATGAAGTTTCTCGATGACTTCAAAGGTTCTTGTAGACCACATTCCTGTAAAACATTGTTAGTGTGCAAAGTACCACATATATAGCGATAAATCTCATAATGCATGGAAAAATCAACATGAACCCTACAACAACATGTAGTACATGCATGATTAATCTTAACATAAAATGTTTTTTTCATCTCAAAAAATCTTTGAATAATTTTAATCTGAGGAAATATTTGAAGAAACCTTTCATAAAATTGTGTTTGTTTCATATCTAAGTAGTGTTTTGGATGTGGCTCATGATTTCTAATTCCAATTCACCTTCTAACAATATCTCTTTGGTTGGGTGAAACCCTTGTGTTTTCATGCCAATATTTCTCAATTAACGTTATTAGTGCATCAACAACATCAAAATTAGTTTTAGTTTAGTTGCATTACTCTCAATTACATCAAAATTATAATCTTTATTAAGTTGTTATATTTACACAACTCTTAAGGGTCTTGACCATTATTGAAATAAATCAAGAGTCATATCTCTAATTTGTGAAAGCCCTACTTTATTTTTTAACATGACTTCTTTTGAAAATAATAAGAAACTAAGAGCTAATGGAACACATTTCATATTTCCACATTAGCAATTAACTAGGTTGGGTTTCTAAAAACCATGCCAGACAATGTGACCTTATCAAAGACTAGGTCACATAATATCAAAAAAACATGCATATTCTCCTCATGTGTATATGTTGTATGCTATATATGTTTGTATGTTATCTTATAATAAGAAGACAATATCCAAATAGTACTCTTTGATCATACAATTAATTTTCTAGGTCCTTTGGGAGATTTAAAAGTAAAACTAGAAAAGGTGTTAAAAAGGGGCTATTAGGAACTAGAGCATTCTAGGCCCTTGTGGTGTTGGCGAACTAGAAACCAAAGAGTCAGTTTTGGTTGTGTTGGTGAGTGTCAAGGAAGCTAGTTTGGCATGTTAAATAGACTCTGAGACTACAATGTTTTGATACTACATGGGATTCATAGGTGAATGATTGAACCCACATTTGCACAAAAAAACCACAATATAAATCAAATACTTTGCTACTTTGAGCACATTCAACAAAACCTTATATTTTATTGTACAAGAAATATAATACATCTTATATAACACCTTCAAAAAATCCTTAAGAATTTTTTGTCAAATATTTTCATTCTTACATGTATTTCATCATTATACAAGCTTGATTGTACACACCAGCTTTCATACAAATTCATTGTATATCACTTATACAACATATTATGAATAAATATATCAATCTTACCAAAAGTCTGAGATATAGAATTACTCAAAATCTTAGATACACAATTATATATCAAAAATAAGTGTCATTTTCACTCTTGAAGTGTATAAGTTTAACACATGGTACTCGATGACATCTACATTCCAATCCCTACATTCGAAAGGTGCAAGAAAATTTCATAGAGAAAAAAAGAAGTTTATAGGTTGACAAAAAGATTATGAATGTATTTAGTAACTAAATGAACCAAAGAACATGACTAGCCAATGCATAGTGAATTTTATTGTCATAAAAGATGGGCTAATCAAATGCAAACCCCAATATTCTATATCTATCATATATGTATCCAACTGCACTTACAATCCACATACAAAACCAAGTCAACAAAAATAGCAACCTGAATAGAATTGTAATATTGAGCTTGCAACTCATTTTAGGGCTGCAATGCATAGTTCTCTTCAAAGTCAACGACTGATATAATAGTGCTAATTAGGAAAGTGTCCTTACACATCCTGAATTGTTGATCCAACCATTGAGACCTATGACTATGCCTTGCATACTTGTAAAAATGATTCTTCCTAAAATTTGAAATAAAATCAGCTACATTACATTCTTTTGTAACCAACTTACATCTAGAGCCTTTACCTCCACTTTTCAATGTATATTTAATGGTTTCATATACCTTTTTGTAGACAATTGTCTTTCCAAAATCATGTTCGCAACCCTCGTGAAAACATTCAACAAACTTCACTAGCCCACCACACTCTGAGCACTTGTCATTTAAGCAATCTTTTCTATAAAATAAATATCCATCTTCTGTAGGACATAAAAAATGATCTAGCAAGTCTCTTGATGATTTTGGAAGAGCACTTGCACCACACACCTCTAACATTTCACTAGTATGCAAAGTAGAATGAAGGGATCATAATAGTTCATGGTGCATTGAAAACTCCAAGTGATATTTGCAACAACAAGTATTTTGAACCTTAAGAGGCACACAAAAAAAGGCTTGAGGGCTTCAAAAGCTCTTTGTGATATTTGCAATGTTGGATGTGTCTCACAGAATTTTTTGAACAACATTGTTTGACTCACCTCAAAATAATGTTTAGGATGCAGGGTGCGGTCTCGAATGCCAATTCTCAACATCAAGACATCCTTCACATTTGGTGACACTCTTGAGTAGATTTCCAAAATAGTTGAATTTGATCCTTCACACCATCGGTAAGCTTCTTATCACAACGTGAAAGTCTCCCACCATAAGCCCATGTATCATTATGAAGAGGATCATCAAGTCTTTCTCTTATTGCATGTGCTATATCCAAAGTTTTATGATTTAGGTTTAAGTCAACACAAGTTTGTCTCATCAAATGAACCTTTCTCAAATGATGACTTACTAAGGAGTTTATAATAACCCTCCTAGCATCTCTCTTATCTTTTTTCTTGGTAGTCTTCCTAATGGAATTGAGAGCACTAAAAATATTTCTCACAATAATAGTATTCCTCTCCTTTTTCTTGTTCACACTAATCTTAAATTTGACTAGTATAAGTCTCATCTTCTACATCTTTAACAATTGCACAAACATTTGGCATTACTCGACCAATGTCTTGCAGCTAAAGAATTGATCAAAAAAATTTGAAACCCACAACCGAATGGTTCTTTCTGATCTCTTGCCATTGAAATTTCTCATTATGTTCTCATCAATTTCAAGTAACCATTTTGTTGTTCTTGAAGGTCTCAAATTTTAAGTTTGTCTTTCTTCCTCCTAAGGAACTTCATTTCTCATATAATTTGGAGATGTTTTATGTTGATTTGGCTCTTGTACACCATTATCATTGTCAATTCCTTCATATTCAATCAGTGCATTGTCATTGTCAATGTCCACACTTCCATTTTCCACATCTACATGTTCATTTTCAAAATCTACATTTTCATCTTCAATCCCTACATTTTCATTTTCAATATTATTTTCATAAATCATTTCAAATTCATGTTCTTTTTCACTTGAAACCACATTTAAGGGTGGGCCTATGCCCACATCTTCATTAATATTTAACATACCTTGTCTCTTGTTCCGATGGGCAACCCTATCCATTTCTCTAGACACTTTGATCTCTTCATTTGTGAGCTTCCTCTTCAATTTATGCTTTCGACAACTACTACTCCCCATGGTGAGACCAAAAAGGTGATGCAAAAACCTTTGATAATAGAAAAATTCCAACAAAAAGGGTGGAAAAAGTAATTTTTTGTCTTCTACAACTGAAATCTCGTGATATTCTCTACAAAAAAATGTGGTTCTCGGACTAAGGGACCCAGAGAATCAACTTTTGCTTTTGGATGCCAGTTAAACAAATCAGATATCCAAACATATTGGATATTTAATATTATCAGATATCTGAAATCTCCCACTCAAATTTTGCCTCAAGTTTTTTGTTTTCATCTCTCTCTCTCTCTCTCTCTCTCTCTCTCTCTCTCTCTCCCCCTCTCCCTTAGGTATTATTGTTATAATATAAATATTTAATACTAATATTATACTATTATACAATACAAAAATAAATACTAATTTATATAATACAATACTAATATAAATAATTATATAATACTAATGCTATTATCATTTAGTATTAATATTAAAAAAAATGAAATTTATAATATATAACCTAAAAATCTAAATTCATAAAATTGAAAAAAGCATTGAAAATGAAATGTTGAAATTGAAATGTTGAAATTGAAATGTTGAAATCGCATATCCAATATTATCGGATATTCGATTATAGTGGATATGTGATATTATTTCAGATATTTGATTAGTCTTGGTATTTGTCTTGGGTTTTGACTTTTCAATGTCAAACATGGATGGTCAACCCAAAAGACATGTTCACCATATTTCCTCTAATCTCCAAACTTCGACCATGTAGTTGACGACCTTTTTTTCACCTAAAATTGATGAAACAAAAAGTGTTCCTTAAAGACATTATCAGCTTTCCATCAATATAATTGCTGTCAAATTTTGAGTTCAGTAAGTAATTATTACTTATTTTCTAATTGAGTTATCTCTAAAGTCCTAATTGACAGATTGATTGAAAAACATCTATAAATTTTAAATGGTTTAACCTTTTTGAAATCCAAAACATGTGTCACATTCTATGCTTCACCTACTATAAGAAAAAAAAGTTTTCAATTTTGTAAAGTTTAGAATTAGGTAAGGTGGTCAGACACAAGATTTTTTTAATTCTAAATAAGTTGTAGCAGAAAATTCATAATTAATTATTTATTTGGTAAAAAATTACATAAAAATATGTTTCACATTCGGCCATGAGTCTACTACTTATATCTAGAATCTTGTGAAATATATCATCATTTGATTGCAATTAAGGTGGTCAGACATACACGTACTTTTTATCTTTTTCTTGAAATTTTTGTACTACCGCATTGAAATCTAAAATTTTGAACAATTAAATTAATTTTTTTTCAGACAAAGACTAGTAGTTTAGAAACTACATTCAATTTCCTACAGATTCTGTTCTTACAAATTTTTCACATAAGATTGATAAGATGTTCAACTTTTTACGTCAAGTTGACTAACCCTAATTTTATAATTTTTCATTGCCACTTAGGGCCATATCTTGGTATACCATGATCATGCACATACCCATACCTATGTCATTAACAAATACCATGATCATCAAAGAATATGCAAGATTCCTTATTTATGAAGGTGAAAGCTTATGTGGGTAGAAAGTAGTATTCGATGTATCTGCATGAATATGATCCATCAACGCACTCACATATGTTGGTATCACAAAAGAAGGGAGCAAGATCTTTTGAAGAGCTTCCTGAAGCATGCCTTGGTAAACTAGTTCCATTTGAAGCAAGTCCTAGAGTGAGAGCTTGGTAGGAGTAACTTGAAGTTTCTTGATAAGATCATAATTATTTGTTTGCCTAGTTTTTAGTTTAGGAGATTGAGGAAGATCAAGTTGAGGAGGGGGCCACATGAGCTTGATTAACATTATCCTTATTCTATCAAGTTTTATAGGCATGAGCAATAGTGTTATATGACTCATTCATATATCAAGAGAACTTAGCAAAGATATTCAAAGAGCTACCCCATCCCCCTCCCATGATTTATTGTGCATGGGCTTTAACTTCTTAGGATAAGGACTAGTAGTAGTCACACAAATGATTGCTCTCTTGGGATTTGAAGGAACCACTAAGACTACAATGACACTCACACTAGGCCTCAAAAGAGGAGTCATATTATATGGAAGATTTTTGGTAGACTTAGAGTCATGATAGGACATACCTAATAAATCATCCAAGACATCATATTGTGTGTGTGAAAATGTGGCTATTACACTACACTTTAATGAATATTTATTTAACTGATCTTAACAATGTAAATAGCATAAACAAATCTAAATTTAGCTAAGGCGACTCATTACCTTTTATTAGACATGAGTATGAGTTCACTCTAAGATCATTGCGAAACTCAGTTACCACAACGTAATCTAGATGAAGGATTTTGAATGAAACTATCTGTAAATGGAAGATTAATCTAATTAGCTAAGAGTTAATCCCATTAAGCAAAATGAAATGTTCATATCTTAGTTTAATACAATAATGAAGCTATAATGCTAAATCAACAAAATAACTAAGCAATTGAAAATTTAACCATGAAATGTGCAAATAGATATGAATTAAAATGATAGTGTAACTCTAATTCATAAATCTCCCCTTTGTGAAGAAATGAGGCCTAGTTATATAAGAATCCTTTTGGGGATGAACGATTGAGATCGATTAGAGATGAGCGATGGATATTGTTTCGAAGAATCAGTTAATTTAAAAGGTGCACCAGTCATTGTGGAAACTTCCAAATCAACCAATAAGTTAACTAGAATGGTTTTCTAGTTAACCAATTTGTTCTGAAATGTGACTTGGCTAACTAAACTATTTTCAAAATCATGTTCAACTAACCAAAGGATGATTTCATAAATGCATTTTTTGGATAATTAAATGACTTTATGCATTTTCCTCCAAATAATGGTGATATAATTAACTTTAATTCTTTTTTATGATTAATTGGTAATTGTTTATTTATTTATCAACATCTTTAGAATATTAACTAAATAAATGATATAAGTTTGATTTTATTGCCAATAACATTAGAATTTAGGAATTGATTAATTAAATATGATAATGTTCCATTTTTTAATGAGACTTAGAAAATAGGTCAAATCAGATTTGATGAATTGAATTGCCTCAGGTCAGGACTTTAAGAGATTTTGATCAAAATTAGGACTTTCTTGATGAAGAATCAAGATTAGGGGCCTATGATTTAGGTGACCATTTTTAGTTGATTACATTTGCCCCTCTTTTAATTGATGTGCGATGAGTGCATTGATTCAAAGAACAATTCATGTTGAAACTGAGAATAGTTTGATGTGAAGCGATGAAACTACTCTCAAGTTGATTGATTCCAAGATATCGATTTCGAACTTGATTGAACAAAAATTGATAGGAAGACCAGAATGGTTAGTTTGATGTGATGTGATGAAACTAAACACCTGCCCAATTTGATGATGGCAACTAACCAATTTCATGTGAAGTGATGATGTTTATTAATATCAGAAAAGACTCTTTAACCATTGGATTGGTTTGAATGAATAACCAGTTTGATGTGAAGCAATGAAACTGATCATCATTAAGAGATCGATAGCATCATTGACTTGATTTGATGCAATGAAGTCAATTAGATTAGTGAGGACAATGTCAGCTTGATGTGAAGCGATGAAACTGATATTCCCCTAGAGATTTGCTAATGATGAAGAATATCAACCTAATTTGGTGCAATGAAGTTGAGATGCCCCTAGCGATGAGATCTTGTTTGATTCGATTGTCTGATTAAAGATTCTCGACATTTGATGATGTGATCACTGAATTGTTGATGTTATGATTATGTCCCCTCAGGAGAGAAATCAAACGATGGTGAGGTTTTGCAGTGATCTAAAGAAATTTTGATTGATAAAAATAATGTAAGAAGAGGTAGGTCTGAGTTGATGAGGTTGTAAGTCACATTTAGCACTGATATGAGGTTTGATTAACCAAGTTTGACCAAAATTTGGATAAGGGTTGACCAATATTTTGGCACATTTATTACATGAGGAGGGAGAAATCATACTAGTTGGAAGAACAAAGGACTGATTACACAAGTGGTCAACTGTAATTAGGGCAAAAAAGTCAAACTATGATTTTGATAGAGAAAATGATCTCAAATTTTGATTTTAATTGATCCCTAAAATGGAATCACGACAGTCAAATTAGCCAGGGAATCTTCTTGGTGATACATAGGTACTTGATAATATCGTTGACAACACAATTGACCACTTGATGAGGGAGGATGATGATGAGATCGATTGCAGGCCTCACATTCCACGGAGGAGATAATGTTGGTGAAAGAGTAATGTTGTCCAAATGCAAAATGTAAAACCAACATGAATGCACCCTAGGACATAGTCACTGGATTTTTCTTTGAAATTTTTCATCATTGAGCATTTATGGGGCATCATAGCTGATATATTTTTTACTGGTGCTACTGCGACCATGAAAATATGAATATGGCCTATATGGGAGAAAAATGGGAAACTGATGCAAGCACAAAGGCATAAAAAGTTGAGATGACCTGAGAATCATTTTGAGTTGATAAAGCAAGTAACCATAACCATCAAGGCATAAGAGGCTAGGATGACCTGAATGGTTTTTGTGTAAGAAAATAGAATAATAGACAAGGAGATAGTTATAAACTCACCTTAGTATCCATATAAAAAGAGTAGAGGTATGTGCAGCATTCCAATCAAGATGGAGGCTCTTACTACAAACACCCAATTTATTGGATAGGTTAGGATCATCGAGACAACACCGACAAGTAGAAGACAAAGAAAATTATTATAGCCCAGTCTGTGTTCCTCTAGTCATTTTAGATATCATAAAGTTGTATAGAAACGGATAATTAGGAAATCAAATGATAACAAACATCATACCAAGAAAATTCACAACCTTCATTGCTTCTTTAGTTGGTTAGACATCACCAATTTGCAATAAATATGTGATCAACATTATTTTAGAAGGTTTTAGGTGTTGTCTATGTTTAGCATTCTAGCTTGTGGAAGTGTTAGTGTTAAGAAATACTTTTGATCATTCTCAAGTCTATCATTCGCTTCATTTGATGATTTGAGATTATCTAATAAGTGTTAGGAAACACTTTTTATTGATTTTGTCACGTTGTGGGGTGTTGATAAACACCTGTGTGTGTGTGTGTGTGTGTTAGTGACAAACCTTTTAGTGGTTTTTGGGAAAACTGACTTTGATTTTCTTGGATGTTGCTCTGACTGACTGTCATGATAGGAAATTGCACCCTATCGAGACTTGGATGTCCTAGGACAAAGATAAAGACCAATTCCAATCCATGACAGTGTAGCATGGAACAAATGATTTGTCACGAAAGTGACTGAAAGCTATGCACAAACTGAACCAAATGATAGGAAAGCATGAAGGATGCCAAGACTTGCGTTGATAGATGGAGTGCTTGAGTATAAGAGATGCCTATTTACCATGTTTTCACCTACTTGGCAGATATTCTATTTTTTCTACCAAGGCACCTGTTTACCAAGTTTTCACCAAGGCACTTTTTTTCATTTTTCAATTTATTTTTCTTTTCATTTTTTTGTATTTTTTTTGTATTTTGTAGATTTTTTTATTTTTTTGTATTTTACAAATTTTTTGATTTCTTTTTATGTATAAAAGTGCCTATTTTTTGGGATTTCAATAAGATGAACATTTTTTTTAGGACTTTTTCCAATTTTTATGATTTTTTTAGGACTTTTAGCTATGTACATGTTGTTGGATACAGAGAATGTTCAGGTGTAGAACTTCTTCAGATGGAGCATGTTGATGGGATCCCAGAGCTATTCTCCCTCAAGTGTAGATTCAATAGGCACCAAAGCCAAATGCTACAATGATAATGTATGGACCCAACCAGTTAGGCTCAAACTTTGATGCAGGAGCATCCTGGGTGTAAGAGCAATCTTGCATCACCCAAAAATATTTGTTTTCGCTTTTCAATAAGGGCTATCTTGTGCAGAGCTGCTATTTCTAGAAACTTTCTATTTTTAGTAAGTTGGTCATACGATCTCGGAATGTTCTGATTTCACATGTGGAGGTTCATCTCTGTCATATCAGCCTGCCAGTAAAGTTTCATGGCTAGATCAAGTCTGGTTTTGAAGATATTGAAAATTTTTGGTTTTGGAAACAGGGTGCAGAAACTTTGAACTCAGTTTTGAAGGCTTTAGAGGCCCCGGATGAGGTCGAATTTTGGGCTGAATGAAGCTTGCTCAATTCAAGCGTTGTAGAGCTCCTCGCGCCCTTTCCGAAATGGGGTTACAATAGTCAATCGGGTCAACTGGTGATGACTTATGGTCTTCGGAAGTTGGGTCACCTGAAATGGCAGAAAATGATTTTTCTTCAAAATTTCTGTTCGGGTTTCAAAATTTATTTTGAGCCGACTTTGATGTAATAAATTGAAAAATAAAATAATTCTAAGTTTGGTCGGCCCTATGGGCTAAATTTCTGGAACCTTCCCAGGCGGTGAAAAATTGCCTATATAAGGAAGGCTGTATTATTGTCTTAGGCAGTTCAGAATAGTTCTGGGTATTGATTCGAGGCTTTGTCCTACAGAATATTGTAAGGGAATGCCCATGTGGCTTTGCATATTGTAATTCTAAAAGTTTGTAATTCCACATTTGTGGAGATAATAAGAAGCCAATTTTCTATTCTTGCATATTGTTGTGGTTTCTCCGTTTCTGTTATGTGTTTGTGGTATTAAGGGGAGCACCCTTCATCAAGTGGTATCAGAGCAGGTTTTCTTGAGTGTGTAAACAGATCGCCGACTGTGAGGCAGTTTGCACCAGGACCGTGGTTAGGGTTTCAGCGCGCATCGTGAAAAAATGCCTCCACGAAGAGAACGTGGCGGAAGACCTGGTGCTGTGACACTTGAGGTTAGAGAGCTGCAGAGACAAGTGCGAGCATTGCAAGAAGAGATTCGCAGAGGAATGAATCTTAATGTCAGAGACGAAAGCGAGGATGAAGCCGAAGAAGAATATCAAGAAGGAGAAATTGAAATTGTGAACCAGGAGGAAGAAAGACTTTTTCGGGCGATTTCTAAGATTGGGAAAAGACCTAAGATTGAGGTTCCTACATTTTCTGGAAATCTTAACCCAGAGGAATTGATCGACTGGATCAATGAATGTGAAGAATATTTTGAGTATGAAGATGTTGAAGATCCTGATAGGGTCAAATTTGTGAAGGCCAGACTGAAAGGTCATGCGAAGATATGGTGGCAAGAGATTCAGTTGGAGCGAAATAGAAGGGGAAAGGAGAAAATCATGAGATGGGATCGGATGGTGGATAAATTAAAGCGACAGTTCATTCCTGTTGATTACGAGCTTGACCTACTGAAGAAAATGCAAAGTTTGAAGCAAGCAGGAAGATCTGTTCAGGAGTATACAGAGGAGTTCTATCGACTTCTCATCAGAACAGGCCATGCAGAAGCTGATAAAGAGAAAGTTGCCCGATACCTTAATGGGTTAAGGCCAAGCATTCAGGAGGAGCTGAATCTGGTTCGAATGAACAGTATTAAAGAGGCATACCAGTTTGCCCTAAAAGTAGAGGAAAAGTTGAACAAAAAGTTTGAGAGCAGACAAAATGGAAGAGGTCGCGGTGGACGATCTGGTGGACGGTCATATGGTGGCCGAAATGAAGATCCCAAAAAGAAGGATGAGGCCAGTAGTAGTCAGAATCAGCGAGGAAATAATTCCAATCGCTTCCAGGATCAGAATAATAGAGATCAGAGAGGAAGAGGAAGAGGACAAGGATCTGGAAGAGGTGACTTCCGTGGAACATGTTTTCACTGTGGAGAAGAAGGTCATAGGGCATTTGAATGTCCTCAGCGCCAAGGAAGATCAGACAGGAGAAATGAAGGCCAGGCCAGAGTTGCACATGTAGATGAAGATGCCAGATCATCAAATTCTGAAGATGCTGAAAGAGGAGAAACGTTGATTAACAGAAGAGTCCTGTTGAGTGGTGAGAATGAACCTGAGCAAAGGAGGAGCCTGTTTCGCACTAGGTGCAAGTGTGAAGGTAAATGTTGTGATGTGATTATTGATAGTGGAAGCACTGACAATTTGGTGTCAGAAGAGATGGTGACAAAGTTGAAGCTCAAGAGACAGAAACACCCACATCCATATCGGATTGCCTGGGTACAGGATGACCACAAGGTCATGGTCAATGAACAATGCCTGGTGAAGTTCAAGATTGGCGGGTACCAAGATGAGGTATTGTGTGATATCATATCTATGGATGCATGTCATATGTTGTTGGGTAGACCATGGCAGTTTGACAGATGTGGTGTACATGATGGTCGTGCGAATACCTATTCCCTGACAAAGGATGGAGTGCGGCATAAGCTAAAACCATTGAAGGAGACTGAAGAAAAGGTATGTGGTAATGCAAGGATAACTTTTGTTGATGGAAGAAATTTCCTAGATGGTATGAGGCATGAGCATGTATGTTTTGCTTTAATTCCAAAAGCTGGTAAAGAGGAAGTAGAAGATGTTCCTGTAGAAGTTGTAGATTTGTTGAATGAGTTTCAGGATATTGTATCTGATAACGTGCCTAATGGATTACCACCAGTCAGGAAGATCAGTCATCAGATGGACTTGATCCCAGGAGCGAGTTTGCCGAATAAGGCAGCACACAGAATGACACCTGCAGAAAGTGAGGAGTTGAACAGACAAGTACATGAACTGTTACAGAAAGGATTGATCCGTGAGAGTCTGAGTCCCTGTGCTGTACCAGTGGTATTAGCACCAAAGAAGAATGGAGAATGGAGGATGTGTACGGATTCTAGAGCAATAAACAAGATCACAATCAAGTACAGGTTTCCATTGCCACGAATGGATGATATTATGGACTGTTTGAGTGGAGCTGTGTATTTTTCAAAGATAGATCTAAAAAGTGGATATCATCAGATTCGGATCAGAGAAGGAGATGAATGGAAGACTGCCTTCAAGACAAAGGAAGGACTGTATGAGTGGTTAGTCATGCCTTTTGGGCTAACCAATGCACCGAGCACTTTCATGCGGCTCATGAAGGAGGTTCTGAAAGAATTTCTGGGTAAGTTTGTCATTGTTTATCTAGATGATATTTTGATCTTTAGTAAGACATTGGAGGAGCATATGATGCATATTCGTATGGTATTTGAGAAGCATAGCGGAGGATTGGCTGGACATTTTGCTCGTGATAAAACCCTTGGTTTGGTTAGTGAGAATTATTATTGGCCACAGTTGCAGCAAGATGTGAAGAAGTTTGTACAGAGTTGCAGAGTATGTCAGATGGTGAAAGGAGTGAAGCAGAATACAGGATTGTATCAGCCATTATCTGTACCAGAGAAGCCTTGGGAGGATATCAGCATGGACTTTGTTCTTGGTTTACCGAGGACACAGCGGGGACACGATTCAATTTTTGTAGTAGTTGACCGATTTTCAAAGATGGCACATTTCATTCCCTGCAAGAAGACTAATGATGCTGTTCACGTAGCAGAATTGTTTTTCAGAGAGGTAGTGAGACTTCATGGTTTGCCAAGGACCATAGTTTCAGATCGGGACACTAAGTTTGTTGGATATTTCTGGCGTACATTGTGGAAGAAGTTAAAGACAGATTTGAAGTTCAGTTCATCACATCATCCACAGACTGGTGGACAGACAGAGGTGGTGAATAGGAGTTTGGGAAATTTGTTGAGATGTTTGGTTGGAGATAAGCCAACAGGATGGGATTTGATTTTACCACAGGCAGAATTTGCATACAATAATTCTGTCAACAGGAGCACTGGTAAATCACCATTCCAGATTGTATATGGAAGTAGTCCAAGAAATGCATCTGAATTGAGGAAGATAGATAAAGGAGAAATAAGTAGTGCTGAAGCTGAAGATTTTGCAGAACACTTGACGAACATCCATGGGGAGGTGAGGAAGCATATTACCAAGATGAACGCACAGTATAAGGCTAAGGCAGATGAGAAAAGGAGGTATAAGGAATTTCAAGTTGGTGATGAAGTCATGGCTCATTTGCGGAAGGAGCGGTTTCCAGTTGGTACATATAACAAGCTGAAAATGAAGAAGTTTGGACCATGTAAGATACTGAAGAAACATGATTCAGGAAACGCATATGAGGTAGAATTGCCTACTGAGCTAAATATTTCACCAGTGTTTAACATTTCAAATTTGACAGAGTATCATGAAGGAGGTGTTGAAGATGAGATCATAGCAGCACAGTGGAGTATTCCAGCAACTAGTTCAGACACTAAGGAGATCGAAGATATACTGGACAGTCATGTTGGCAGAAGCACAAGGAACAGGACATATGAAGAATATCTGGTCAAGTGGAAAGGACGACCTATTGAAGATTCATCATGGCTAACAAGGGTGGAGGTTAACCGTCTTGGTTTTCCTCTGCACACCTGAGTCGTGACAGGGTCACTTCTCAAATTACCCTGGGTGTCTGATGCAGGAGCATCCTGGGTGTAAGAGCAATCTTGCATCACCCAAAAATATTTGTTTTCGCTTTTCAATAAGGGCTATCTTGTGCAGAGCTGCTATTTCTAGAAACTTTCTATTTTTAGTAAGTTGGTCATACGATCTCGGAATGTTCTGATTTCACATGTGGAGGTTCATCTCTGTCATATCAGCCTGCCAGTAAAGTTTCATGGCTAGATCAAGTCTGGTTTTGAAGATATTGAAAATTTTCGGTTTTGGAAACAGGGTGCAGAAACTTTGAACTCAGTTTTGAAGGCTTTAGAGGCCCCGGATGAGGTCGAATTTTGGGCTGAATGAAGCTTGCTCAATTTAGGCGTTGTAGAGCTCCTCGCGCCCTTTCCGAAATGGGGTTACAATAGTCAATCGGGTCAACTGGTGATGACTTATGGTCTTCGGAAGTTGGGTCACCTGAAATGGCAGAAAATGATTTTTCTTCAAAATTTCTGTTCAGGTTTCAAAATTTATTTTGAGCCGACTTTGATGTAATAAATTGAAAAATAAAATAATTCTAAGTTTGGTCGGCCCTATGGGCTAAATTTCTGGAACCTTCCCAGGCGGTGAAAAATTGCCTATATAAGGAAGGCTGTATTATTGTCTTAGGCAGTTCAGAATAGTTCTGGGTATTGATTCGAGGCTTTGTCCTACAGAATATTTTAAGGGAATGCCCATGTGGCTTTGCATATTGTAATTCTAAACGTTTGTAATTCCACATTTGTGGAGATAATAAGAAGCCAATTTTCTGTTCTTGCATATTGTTGTGGTTTCTCCGTTTCTGTTATGTGTTTGTGGTATTAAGGGGAGCACCCTTCATCAAGTGGTATCAGAGCAGGTTTTCTTGAGTGTGTAAATAGATCGCCGACTGTGAGGCAGTTTGCACCAGGACCGTGGTTAGGGTTTCAGCGCGCATCGCGAAAAAATGCCTCCACGAAGAGAACGTGGCGGAAGACCTAGTGCTGTGACACCTGAGGTTAGAGAGCTGCAGAGACAAGTGCGAGCATTGCAAGAAGAGATTCGCAGAGGAATGAATCTTAATGTCAGAGACGAAAGCGAGGATGAAGCCGAAGAAGAATATCAAGAAGGAGAAATTGAAATTGTGAACCAGGAGGAAGAAAGACTTTTTCGGGCGATTTCCAAGATTGGGAAAAGACCTAAGATTGAGGTTCCTACATTTTCTGGAAATCTTAACCCAGAGGAATTGATCGACTGGATCAATGAATGTGAAGAATATTTTGAGTATGAAGATGTTGAGGATCCTGATAGGGTCAAATTTGCGAAGGCCAGACTGAAAGGTCATGCGAAGATATGGTGGCAAGAGATTCAGTTGGAGCGAAATAGAAGGGGAAAGGAGAAAATCACGAGATGGGATCGGATGGTGGATAAATTAAAGCGACAGTTCATTCCTGTTGATTACCAGCTTGACCTACTGAAGAAAATGCAAAGTTTGAAGCAAGTAGGAAGATCTGTTCAGGAGTATACAGAGGAGTTCTATCGACTTCTCATCAGAACAGGCCATGCAGAAGCTGATAAAGAGAAAGTTGCCCGATACCTTAATGGGTTAAGGCCAAGCATTCAGGAGGAGCTGAATCTGGTTCGAATGAACAGTATTAAAGAGGCATACCAGTTTGCCCTAAAAGTAGAGGAAAAGTTGAACAAAAAGTTTGAGAGCAGACAAAATGGAAGAGGTCGCGGTGGACGATCTGGTGGACGGTCATATGGTGGCCGAAATGAAGATCCCAAAAAGAAGGATGAGGCCAGTAGTAGTCAGAATCAGCGAGGAAATCATTCTAATCGCTTCCAGGATCAGAATAATAGAGATCAGAGAGGAAGAGGAAGAGGACAAGGATCTGGAAGAGGTGGCTTCCGTGGAACATGTTTTCACTGTGGAGAAGAAGGTCATAGGGCATTTGAATGTCCTCAGCGCCAAGGAAGATCAGACAGGAGAAATGAAGGCCAGGCCAGAGTTGCACATGTAGATGAAGATGCCAGATCATCAAATTCTGAAGATGCTGAAAAAGGAGAAACGTTGATTAACAGAAGAGTCTTGTTGAGTGGTGAGAATGAACCTGAGCAAAGGAGGAGCCTGTTTCGCACTAGGTGCAAGTGTGAAGGTAAATGTTGTGATGTGATTATTGATAGTGGAAGCACTGACAATTTGGTGTCAGAAGAGATGGTGACAAAGTTGAAGCTCAAGAGACAGAAACACCCACATCCATATCGGATTGCTTGGGTACAGGATGACCACAAGGTCATGGTCAATGAACAATGCCTGGTGAAGTTCAAGATTGGCGGGTACCAAGATGAGGTATTGTGTGATATCATATCTATGGATGCATGTCATATGTTGTTGGGTAGACCATGGCAGTTTGACAGATGTGCTGTACATGATGGTCGTGCGAATACCTATTCCCTGACAAAGGATGGAGTGCGGCATAAGCTAAAACCATTGAAGGAGACTGAAGAAAAGGTATGTGGTAATGCAAGGATAACTTTTGTTGATGGAAGAAATTTCCTAGATGGTATGAGGCATGAGCATGTATGTTTTGCTTTAATTCCAAAAGCTGGTAAAGAGGAAGTAGAAGATGTTCCTGTAGAAGTTGTAGATTTGTTGAATGAGTTTCAGGATATTGTATCTGATAACGTGCCTGATGGATTACCACCAGTCAGGAAGATCAGTCATCAGATGGACTTGATCCCATGAGCGAGTTTGCCGAATAAGGCAGCACACAGAATGACACCTGCAGAAAGTGAGGAGTTGAACAGACAAGTACATGAACTGTTACAGAAAGGATTGATCCGTGAGAGTCTGAGTCCCTGTGCTGTACCAGCGGTATTAGCACCAAAGAAGAATGGAGAATGGAGGATGTGTACGGATTCTAGAGCAATAAACAAGATCATAATCAAGTACAGGTTTCCATTGCCACGAATGGATGATATTATGGACTGTTTGAGTGGAGCTGTGTATTTTTCAAAGATAGATCTAAAAAGTGGATATCATCAGATTCGGATCAGAGAAGGAGATGAATGGAAGACTGCCTTCAAGACAAAGGAAGGACTGTATGAGTGGTTAGTCATGCCTTTTGGGCTAACCAATGCACCGAGCACTTTCATGCGGCTCATGAACGAGGTTCTGAAAGAATTTCTGGGTAAGTTTGTCATTGTTTATCTAGATGATATTTTGATCTTTAGTAAGACATTGGAGGAGCATATGATGCATATTCGTATGGTATTTGAGAAGCATAGCAGAGGATTGGCTGGACATTTTGCTCGTGATAAAACCCTTGGTTTGGTTAGTGAGAATTATTATTGGCCACAGTTGCAGCAAGATGTGAAGAAGTTTGTACAGAGTTGCAGAGTATGTCAGATGGCGAAAGGAGTGAAGCAGAATACAGGATTGTATCAGCCATTATCTGTACCAGAGAAGCCTTGGGAGGATATCAGCATGGACTTTGTTCTTGGTTTACCGAGGACACAGCGGAGACACGATTCAATTTTTGTAGTAGTTGACCGATTTTCAAAGATGGCACATTTCATTCCCTGCAAGAAGACTAATGATGCTGTTCACGTAGCAGAATTGTTTTTCAGAGAGGTAGTGAGACTTCATGGTTTGCCAAGGACCATAGTTTCAGATCGGGACACTAAGTTTGTTGGATATTTCTGGCGTACATTGTGGAAGAAGTTAAAGACAGATTTGAAGTTCAGTTCATCACATCATCCACAGACTGGTGGACAGACAGAGTTGGTGAATAGGAGTTTGGGAAATTTGCTGAGATGTTTGGTTGGAGATAAGCCAACAGGATGGGATTTGATTTTACCACAGGCAGAATTTGCATACAATAATTCTGTCAACAGGAGCACTGGTAAATCACCATTCCAGATTGTATATGGAAGTAGTCCAAGAAATGCATCTGAATTGAGGAAGATAGATAAAGGAGAAATAAGTAGTGCTGAAGCTGAGGATTTTGCAGAACACTTGACGAACATCCATGGGGAGGTGAGGAAGCATATTACCAAGATGAACGCACAGTATAAGGCTAAGGCAGATGAGAAAAGGAGGTATAAGGAATTTAAAGTTGGTGATGAAGTCATGCCTCATTTGCGGAAGGAGCAGTTTCCAGTTGGTACATATAACAAGCTGAAAATGAAGAAGTTTGGACCATGTAAGATACTGAAGAAACATTATTCAAGAAACGCATATGAGGTAGAATTGCCTACTGAGCTAAATATTTCACCAGTGTTTAACATTTCAGATTTGACAGAGTATCATGAAGGAGGTGTTGAAGATGAGATCATAGCAGCACAGTGGAGTATTCCAGCAACTAGTTCAGACACTAAGGAGATCGAAGATATACTGGACAGTCATGTTGGCAGAAGCACAAGGAACAGGACATATGAAGAATATCTGGTCAAGTGGAAAGGACGACCTATTGAAGATTCATCATGGCTAACAAGGGTGGAGGTTAACCGTCTTGGTTTTCCTCTGCACACCTGAGTCGTGACAGGGTCACTTCTCAAATTACCCTGGGTGTCTGATGCAGGAGCATCCTGGGTGTAAGAGCAATCTTGCATCACCCAAAAATATTTGTTTTCGCTTTTCAATAAGGGCTATCTTGTGCAGAGCTGCTATTTCTAGAAACTTTCTATTTTTAGTAAGTTGGTCATACGATCTCGGAATGTTCTGATTTCACATGTGGAGGTTCATCTCTGTCATATCAGCCTGCCAGTAAAGTTTCATGGCTAGATCAAGTCTGGTTTTGAAGATATTGAAAATTTTCGGTTTTGGAAACAGGGTGCAGAAACTTTGAACTCGGTTTTGAAGGCTTTAGAGGCCCCGGATGAGGTCAAATTTTGGGCTGAATGAAGCTTGCTCAATTCAGGCGTTGTAGAGCTCCTCGCGCCCTTTCCGAAATGGGGTTACAATAGTCAATCGGGTCAACTGGTGATGACTTATGGTCTTCGGAAGTTGGGTCACCTGAAATGGCAGAAAATGATTTTTCTTCAAAATTTCTGTTCGGGTTTCAAAATTTATTTTGAGCCGACTTTGATGTAATAAATTGAAAAATAAAATAATTCTAAGTTTGGTCGGCCCTATGGGCTAAATTTCTGGAACCTTCCCAGGCGGTGAAAAATTGCCTATATAAGGAAGGCTGTATTATTGTCTTAGGCAGTTCAGAATAGTTCTGGGTATTGATTCGAGGCTTTGTCCTACAGAATATTGTAAGGGAATGCCCATGTGGCTTTGCATATTGTAATTCTAAAAGTTTGTAATTCCACATTTGTGGAGATAATAAGAAGCCAATTTTCTGTTCTTGCATATTGTTGTGGTTTCTCCGTTTCTGTTATGTGTTTGTGGTATTAAGGGGAGCACCCTTCATCAAGTGGTATCAGAGCAGGTTTTCTTGAGTGTGTAAACAGATCGCCGACTGTGAGGCAGTTTGCACCAGGACCGTGGTTAGGGTTTCAGCGCGCATCGCGAAAAAATGCCTCCACGAAGAGAACGTGGCGGAAGACCTGGTGCTGTGACACCTGAGGTTAGAGAGCTGCAGAGACAAGTGCGAGCATTGCAAAAAGAGATTCGCAGAGGAATGAATCTTAATGTCAGAGACGAAAGCGAAGATGAAGCCGAAGAAGAATATCAAGAAGGAGAAATTGAAATTGTGAACCAGGAGGAAGAAAGACTTTTTCGGGCGATTTCCAAGATTGGGAAAAGACCTAAGATTGAGGTTCCTACATTTTCTGGAAATCTTAACCCAGAGGAATTGATCGACTGGATCAATGAATGTGAAGAATATTTTGAGTATGAAGATGTTGAGGATCCTGATAGGGTCAAATTTGCGAAGGCCAGACTGAAAGGTCATGCGAAGATATGGTGGCAAGAGATTCAGTTGGAGCGAAATAGAAGGGGAAAGGAGAAAATCACGAGATGGGATCGGATGGTGGATAAATTAAAGCGACAGTTCATTCCTGTTGATTACCAGCTTGACCTACTGAAGAAAATGCAAAGTTTGAAGCAAGCAGGAAGATCTGTTCAGGAGTATACAGAGGAGTTCTATCGACTTCTCATCAGAACAGGCCATGCAGAAGCTGATAAAGAGAAAGTTGCCCGATACCTTAATGGGTTAAGGCCAAGCATTCAGGAGGAGCTGAATCTGGTTCGAATGAACAGTATTAAAGAGGCATACCAGTTTGCCCTAAAAGTAGAGGAAAAGTTGAACAAAAAGTTTGAGAGCAGACAAAATGGAAGAGGTCGCGGTGGACGATCTTGTGGACGGTCATATGGTGGCCGAAATGAAGATCCCAAAAAGAAGGATGAGGCCAGTAGTAGTCAGAATCAGCGAGGAAATAATTCCAATCGCTTCCAGGATCAGAATAATAGAGATCAGAGAGGAAGAGGAAGAGGACAAGGATCTGGAAGAGGTGGCTTCCGTGGAACATGTTTTCACTGTGGAGAAGAAGGTCATAGGGCATTTGAATGTCCTCAGCGCCAAGGAAGATCAGACAGGAGAAATGAAGGCCAGGCCAGAGTTGCACATGTAGATGAAGATGCCAGATCATCAAATTCTGAAGATGCTGAAAGAGGAGAAACGTTGATTAACAGAAGAGTCCTGTTGAGTGGTGAGAATGAACCTGAGCAAAGGAGGAGCCTGTTTCGCACTAGGTGCAAGTGTGAAGGTAAATGTTGTGATGTGATTATTGATAGTGGAAGCACTGACAATTTGGTGTCAGAAGAGATGGTGACAAAGTTGAAGCTCAAGAGACAGAAACACCCACATCCATATCGGATTGCCTGGGTACAGGATGACCACAAGGTCATGGTCAATGAACAATGCCTGGTGAAGTTCAAGATTGGCGGGTACCAAGATGAGGTATTGTGTGATATCATATCTATGGATGCATGTCATATGTTGTTGGGTAGACCATGGCAGTTTGACAGATGTGGTGTACATGATGGTCGTGCGAATACCTATTCCCTGACAAAGGATGGAGTGCGGCATAAGCTAAAACCATTGAAGGAGACTGAAGAAAAGGTATGTGGTAATGCAAGGATAACTTTTGTTGATGGAAGAAATTTTCTAGATGGTATGAGGCATGAGCATGTATGTTTTGCTTTAATTCCAAAAGCTGGTAAAGAGGAAGTAGAAGATGTTCCTGTAGAAGTTGTAGATTTGTTGAATGAGTTTCAGGATATTGTATCTGATAACGTGCCTGATGGATTACCACCAGTCAGGAAGATCAGTCATCAGATGGACTTGATCCCAGGAGCGAGTTTGCTGAATAAGGCAGCACACAGAATGACACCTGCAGAAAGTGAGGAGTTGAACAGACAAGTACATGAACTGTTACAGAAAGGATTGATCCGTGAGAGTCTGAGTCCCTGTGCTGTACCAGCGGTATTAGCACCAAAGAAGAATGGAGAATGGAGGATGTGTACGGATTCTAGAGAAATAAACAAGATCACAATCAAGTACAGGTTTCCATTGCCACGAATGGATGATATTATGGACTGTTTGAGTGGAGCTGTGTATTTTTCAAAGATAGATCTAAAAAGTGGATATCATCAGATTCGGATCAGAGAAGGAGATGAATGGAAGACTGCCTTCAAGACAAAGGAAGGACTGTATGAGTGGTTAGTCATGCCTTTTGGGCTAACCAATGCACCGAGCACTTTCATGCAGCTCATGAAGGAGGTTCTGAAAGAATTTCTGGGTAAGTTTGTCATTGTTTATCTAGATGATATTTTGATCTTTAGTAAGACATTGGAGGAGCATATGATGCATATTCGTATGGTATTTGAGAAACATAGCGGAGGATTGGCTGGACATTTTGCTCGTGATAAAACCCTTGGTTTGGTTAGTGAGAATTATTATTGGCCACAGTTGCAGCAAGATGTGAAGAAGTTTGTACAGAGTTGCAGAGTATGTCAGATGGCGAAAGGAGTGAAGCAGAATACAGGATTGTATCAGCCATTATCTGTACCAGAGAAGCCTTGGGAGGATATCAGCATGGACTTTGTTCTTGGTTTACCGAGGACACAGCGGGGACACGATTCAATTTTTGTAGTAGTTGACCGATTTTCAAAGATTGCACATTTCATTCCCTGCAAGAAGACTAATGATGCTGTTCACGTAGCAGAATTGTTTTTCAGAGAGGTAGTGAGACTTCATGGTTTGCCAAGGACCATAGTTTCAGATCGGGACACTAAGTTTGTTGGATATTTCTGGCGTACATTGTGGAAGAAGTTAAAGACAGATTTGAAGTTCAGTTCATCACATCATCCACAGACTGGTGGACAGACAGAGGTGGTGAATAGGAGTTTGGGAAATTTGCTGAGATGTTTGGTTGGAGATAAGCCAACAGGATGGGATTTGATTTTACCACAGGCAGAATTTGCATACAATAATTCTGTCAACAGGAGCACTGGTAAATCACCATTCCAGATTGTATATGGAAGTAGTCCAAGAAATGCATCTGAATTGAGGAAGATAGATAAAGGAGAAATAAGTAGTGCTGAAGCTGAGGATTTTGCAGAACACTTGACGAACATCCATGGGGAGGTGAGAAAGCATATTACCAAGATGAACGCACAGTATAAGGCTAAGGCAGATGAGAAAAGGAGGTATAAGGAATTTCAAGTTGGTGATGAAGTCATGGCTCATTTGCGGAAGGAGCGGTTTCCAGTTGGTACATATAACAAGCTGAAAATGAAAAAGTTTCGACCATGTAAGATACTGAAGAAACATGATTCAGGAAACGCATATGAGGTAGAATTGCCTACTGAGCTAAATATTTCACCAGTGTTTAACATTTCAGATTTGACAGAGTATCATGAAGGAGGTGTTGAAGATGAGATCATAGCAGCACAGTGGAGTATTCCAGCAACTAGTTCAGACACTAAGGAGATCGAAGATATATTGGACAGTCATGTTGGCAGAAGCACAAGGAACAGGACATATGAAGAATATCTGGTCAAGTGGAAAGGACGACCTATTGAAGATTCATCATGGCTAACAAGGGTGGAGGTTAACCGTCTTGGTTTTCCTCTGCACACCTGAGTCGTGACAGGGTCACTTCTCAAATTACCCTGGGTGTCTGATGCAGGAGCATCCTGGGTGTAAGAGCAATCTTGCATCACCCAAAAATATTTGTTTTCACTTTTCAATAAGGGCTATCTTGTGCAGAGCTGCTATTTTTAGAAACTTTCTATTTTTAGTAAGTTGGTCATACGATCTCGGAATGTTCTGATTTCACATGTGGAGGTTCATCTCTGTCATATCAGCCTGCCAGTAAAGTTTCATGGCTAGATCAAGTCTGGTTTTGAAGATATTGAAAATTTTCGATTTTGGAAACAGGGTGCAGAAACTTTGAACTCGGTTTTGAAGGCTTTAGAGGCCCCGGATGAGGTCGAATTTTGGGTTGAATGAAGCTTGCTCAATTCAGGCGTTGTAGAGCTCCTCGCGCCCTTTCCGAAATGGGGTTACAATAGTCAATCGGGTCAACTGGTGATGACTTATGGTCTTCGGAAGTTGGGTCACCTGAAATGGCAGAAAATGATTTTTCTTCAAAATTTCTGTTCGGGTTTCAAAATTTATTTTGAGCCGACTTTGATGTAATAAATTGAAAAATAAAATAATTCTAAGTTTGGTCGGCCCTATGGGCTAAATTTCTGGAACCTTCCCAGGCGGTGAAAAATTGCCTATATAAGGAAGGCTGTATTATTGTCTTAGGCAGTTCGGAATAGTTTTGGGTATTGATTCGAGGCTTTGTCCTACAGAATATTGTAAGGGAATGCCCATGTGGCTTTGCATATTGTAATTCTAAAAGTTTGTAATTCCACATTTGTGGAGATAATAAGAAGCCAATTTTCTGTTCTTGCATATTGTTGTGGTTTCTCCGTTTCTGTTATGTGTTTGTGGTATTAAGGGGAGCACCCTTTATCAAGTGGTATCAGAGCAGGTTTTCTTGAGTGTGTAAACAGATCGCCGACTGTGAGGCAGTTTGCACCAGGACCGTGGTTAGGGTTTCAGCGCGCATCGCGAAAAAATGCCTCCACGAAGAGAACGTGGCGGAAGACCTGGTGCTGTGACACCTGAGGTTAGAGAGCTGCAGAGACAAGTGCGAGCATTGCAAGAAGAGATTCGCAGAGGAATGAATCTTAATGTCAGAGACGAAAGCGAGGATGAAGCCGAAGAAGAATATCAAGAAGGAGAAATTGAAATTGTGAACCAGGAGGAAGAAAGACTTTTTCGGGCGATTTCCAAGATTGGGAAAAGACCTAAGATTGAGGTTCCTACATTTTCTGGAAATCTTAACCCAGAAGAATTGATCGACTGGATCAATGAATGTGAAGAATATTTTGAGTATGAAGATGTTGAGGATCCTGATAGGGTCAAATTTGCGAAGGCCAGACTGAAAGGTCATGCGAAGATATGGTGGCAAGAGATTCAGTTGGAGCGAAATAGAAGGGGAAAGGAGAAAATCACGAGATGGGATCGGATGGTGGATAAATTAAAGCGACAGTTCATTCCTGTTGATTACGAGCTTGACCTACTGAAGAAAATGCAAAGTTTGAAGCAAGCAGGAAGATCTGTTCAGGAGTATACAGAGGAGTTCTATCGACTTCTCATCAGAACAGGCCATGCAGAAGCTGATAAAGAGAAAGTTGCCCGATACCTTAATGGGTTAAGGCCAAGCATTCAGGAGGAGCTGAATCTGGTTCGAATGAACAGTATTAAAGAGGCATACCAGTTTGCCCTAAAAGTAGAGGAAAAGTTGAACAAAAAGTTTGAGAGCAGACAAAATGGAAGAGGTCGCGGTGGACGATCTGGTGGACGGTCATATGGTGGCCGAAATGAAGATCCCAAAAAGAAGGATGAGGCCAGTAGTAGTCAGAATCAGCGAGGAAATAATTCCAATCGCTTCCAGGATCAGAATAATAGAGATCAGAGAGGAAGAGGAAGAGGACAAGGATCTGGAAGAGGTGGCTTCCGTGGAACATGTTTTCACTGTGGAGAAGAAGGTCATAGGGCATTTGAATGTCCTCAGCGCCAAGGAAGATCAGACAGGAGAAATGAAGGCCAGGCCAGAGTTGCACATGTAGATGAAGATGCCAGATCATCAAACTCTGAAGATGCTGAAAGAGGAGAAACGTTGATTAACAGAAGAGTCCTGTTGAGTGGTGAGAATGAACCTGAGCAAAGGAGGAGCCTGTTTCGCACTAGGTGCAAGTGTGAAAGTAAATGTTGTGATGTGATTATTGATAGTGGAAGCACTGACAATTTGGTGTCAGAAGAGATGGTGACAAAGTTGAAGCTCAAGAGACAGAAACACCCACATCCATATCGGATTGCCTGGGTACAGGATGACCACAAGGTCATGGTCAATGAACAATGCCTGGTGAAGTTCAAGATTGGCGGGTACCAAGATGAGGTATTGTGTGATATCATATCTATGGATGCATGTCATATGTTGTTGGGTAGACCATGGCAGTTTGACAGATGTGCTGTACATGATGGTCGTGCGAATACCTATTCCCTGACAAAGGATGGAGTGCGGCATAAGCTAAAACCATTGAAGGAGACTGAAGAAAAGGTATGTGGTAATGCAAGGATAACTTTTGTTGATGGAAGAAATTTCCTAGATGGTATGAGGCATGAGCATGTATGTTTTGCTTTAATTCCAAAAGCTGGTAAAGAGGAAGTAGAAGATGTTCCTGTAGAAGTTGTAGATTTGTTGAATGAGTTTCAGGATATTGTATCTGATAACGTGCCTGATGGATTACCACCAGTCAGGAAGATCAGTCATCAAATGGACTTGATCCCAGGAGTGAGTTTGCCGAATAAGGCAGCACACAGAATGACACCTGCAGAAAGTGAAGAGTTGAACAGACAAGTACATGAACTGTTACAGAAAGGATTGATCCGTGAGAGTCTGAGTCCCTGTGCTGTACCAGCGGTATTAGCACCAAAGAAGAATGGAGAATGGAGGATGTGTACGGATTCTAGAGCAATAAACAAGATCACAATCAAGTACAGGTTTCCATTGCCACGAATGGATGATATTATGGACTGTTTGAGTGGAGCTGTGTATTTTTCAAAGATAGATCTAAAAAGTGGATATCATCAGATTCGGATCAGAGAAGGAGATGAATGGAAGACTGCCTTCAAGACAAAGGAAGGACTGTATGAGTGGTTAGTCATGCCTTTTGGGCTAGCCAATGCACCGAACACTTTCATGCGGCTCATGAACGAGGTTCTGAAAGAATTTCTGGGTAAGTTTGTCATTGTTTATCTAGATGATATTTTGATCTTTAGTAAGACATTGGAGGAGCATATGATGCATATTCGTATGGTATTTGAGAAGCATAGCGGAGGATTGGCTGGACATTTTGCTCGTGATAAAACCCTTGGTTTGGTTAGTGAGAATTATTATTGGCCACAGTTGCAGCAAGATGTGAAGAAGTTTGTACAGAGTTGCAGAGTATGTCAGATGGCGAAAGGAGTGAAGCAGAATACAGGATTGTATCAGCCATTATCTGTACCAGAGAAGCCTTGGGAGGATATCAGCATGGACTTTGTTCTTGGTTTACCGAGGACACAGCGGGGACACGATTCAATTTTTGTAGTAGTTGACCGATTTTCAAAGATGGCACATTTCATTCCCTGCAAGAAGACTAATGATGCTGTTCACGTAGCAGAATTGTTTTTCAGAGAGGTAGTGAGACTTCATGGTTTGCCAAGGACCATAGTTTCAGATCGGGACACTAAGTTTGTTGGATATTTCTGGCGTACATTGTGGAAGAAGTTAAAGACAGATTTGAAGTTCAGTTCATCACATCATCCACAGACTGGTGGACAGACAGAGGTGGTGAATAGGAGTTTGGGAAATTTGCTGAGATGTTTGGTTGGAGATAAGCCAACAGGATGGGATTTGATTTTACCACAGGCAGAATTTGCATACAATAATTCTGTCAACAGGAGCACTGGTAAATCACCATTCCAGATTGTATATGGAAGTAGTCCAAGAAATGCATCTGAATTGAGGAAGATAGATAAAGGAGAAATAAGTAGTGCTGAAGCTGAGGATTTTGCAGAACACTTGACGAACATCCATGGGGAGGTGAGAAAGCATATTACCAAGATGAACGCACAGTATAAGGCTAAGGCAGATGAGAAAAGGAGGTATAAGGAATTTCAAGTTGGTGATGAAGTCATGGCTCATTTGCGGAAGGAGCGGTTTCCAGTTGGTACATATAACAAGCTGAAAATGAAAAAGTTTCGACCATGTAAGATACTGAAGAAACATGATTCAGGAAACGCATATGAGGTAGAATTGCCTACTGAGCTAAATATTTCACCAGTGTTTAACATTTCAGATTTGACAGAGTATCATGAAGGAGGTGTTGAAGATGAGATCATAGCAGCACAGTGGAGTATTCCAGCAACTAGTTCAGACACTAAGGAGATCAAAGATATACTGGACAGTCATGTTGGCAGAAGCACAAGGAACAGGACATATGAAGAATATCTGGTCAAGTGGAAAGGACGACCTATTGAAGATTCATCATGGCTAACAAGGGTGGAGGTTAACCGTCTTGGTTTTCCTCTGCACACCTGAGTCGTGACAGGGTCACTTCTCAAATTACCCTGGGTGTCTGATGCAGGAGCATCCTGGGTGTAAGAGCAATCTTGCATCACCCAAAAATATTTGTTTTCGCTTTTCAATAAGGGCTATCTTGTGCAGAGCTGCTATTTCTAGAAACTTTCTATTTTTAGTAAGTTGGTCATACGATCTCGGAATGTTCTGATTTCACATGTGGAGGTTCATCTCTGTCATATCAGCCTGCCAGTAAAGTTTCATGGCTAGATCAAGTCTGGTTTTGAAGATATTGAAAATTTTCGGTTTTGGAAACAGGGTGCAGAAACTTTGAACTCGGTTTTGAAGGCTTTAGAGGCCCCGGATGAGGTCGAATTTTGGGCTGAATGAAGCTTGCTCAATTCAGGCGTTGTAGAGCTCCTCGCGCCCTTTCCGAAATGGGGTTACAATAGTCAATCGGGTCAACTGGTGATGACTTATGGTCTTCGGAAGTTGGGTCACCTGAAATGGCAGAAAATGATTTTTCTTCAAAATTTCTGTTCGGGTTTCAAAATTTATTTTGAGCCGACTTTGATGTAATAAATTGAAAAATAAAATAATTCTAAGTTTGGTCGGCCCTATGGGCTAAATTTCTGGAACCTTCCCAGGCGGTGAAAAATTGCCTATATAAGGAAGGCTGTATTATTGTCTTAGGCAGTTCAGAATAGTTCTGGGTATTGATTCGAGGCTTTGTCCTACAGAATATTGTAAGGGAATGCCCATGTGGCTTTGCATATTGTAATTCTAAAAGTTTGTAATTCCACATTTGTGGAGATAATAAGAAGCCAATTTTCTGTTCTTGCATATTGTTGTGGTTTCTCCGTTTCTGTTATGTGTTTGTGGTATTAAGGGGAGCACCCTTCATCAAGTGGTATCAGAGCAGGTTTTCTTGAGTGTGTAAACAGATCGCCGACTGTGAGGCAGTTTGCACCAGGACCGTGGTTAGGGTTTCAGCGCGCATCGCGAAAAAATGCCTCCACGAAGAGAACGTGGCGGAAGACCTGGTGCTGTGACACCTGAGGTTAGAGAGCTGCAGAGACAAGTGCGAGCATTGCAAGAAGAGATTCGCAGAGGAATGAATCTTAATGTCAGAGACGAAAGCGAGGATGAAGCCGAAGAAGAATATCAAGAAGGAGAAATTGAAATTGTGAACCAGGAGGAAGAAAGACTTTTTCGGGCGATTTCCAAGATTGGGAAAAGACCTAAGATTGAGGTTCCTACATTTTCTGAAAATCTTAACACAGAGGAATTGATCGACTGGATCAATGAATGTGAAGAATATTTTGAGTATGAAGATGTTGAGGATCCTGATAGGGTCAAATTTGCGAAGGCCAGACTGAAAGGTCATGCGAAGATATGGTGGCAAGAGATTCAGTTGGAGCGAAATAGAAGGGGAAAGGAGAAAATCACGAGATGGGATCGGATGGTGGATAAATTAAAGCGACAGTTCATTCCTGTTGATTACGAGCTTGACCTACTGAAGAAAATGCAAAGTTTGAAGCAAGCAGGAAGATCTGTTCAGGAGTATACAGAGGAGTTCTATCGACTTCTCATCAGAACAGGCCATGCAGAAGCTGATAAAGAGAAAGTTGCCCGATACCTTAATGGGTTAAGGCCAAGCATTCAGGAGGAGCTGAATCTGGTTCGAATGAACAGTATTAAAGAGGCATACCAGTTTGCCCTAAAAGTAGAGGAAAAGTTGAACAAAAAGTTTGAGAGCAGACAAAATGGAAGAGGTCGCGGTGGACGATCTGGTGGACGGTCATATGGTGGCCGAAATGAAGATCCCAAAAAGAAGGATGAGGCCAGTAGTAGTCAGAATCAGCGAGGAAATAATTCCAATCGCTTCCAGGATCAGAATAATAGAGATCAGAGAGGAAGAGGAAGAGGACAAGGATCTGGAAGAGGTGGCTTCCGTGGAACATGTTTTCACTGTGGAGAAGAAGGTCATAGGGCATTTGAATGTCCTCAGCGCCAAGGAAGATCAGACAGGAGAAATGAAGGCCAGGCCAGAGTTGCACATGTAGATGAAGATGCCAGATCATCAAATTCTGAAGATGCTGAAAGAGGAGAAACGTTGATTAACAGAAGAGTCCTGTTGAGTGGTGAGAATGAACCTGAGCAAAGGAGGAGCCTGTTTCGCACTAGGTGCAAGTGTGAAGGTAAATGTTGTGATGTGATTATTGATAGTGGAAGCACTGACAATTTGGTGTCAGAAGAGATGGTGACAAAGTTGAAGCTCAAGAGACAGAAACACCCACATCCATATCGGATTGCCTGGGTACAGGATGACCACAAGGTCATGGTCAATGAACAATGCCTGGTGAAGTTCAAGATTGGCGGGTACCAAGATGAGATATTGTGTGATATCATATCTATGGATGCATGTCATATGTTGTTGGGTAGACCATGGCAGTTTGACAGATGTGCTGTACATGATGGTCGTGCGAATACCTATTCCCTGACAAAGGATGGAGTGCGGCATAAGCTAAAACCATTGAAGGAGACTGAAGAAAAGGTATGTGGTAATGCAAGGATAACTTTTGTTGATGGAAGAAATTTCCTAGATGGTATGAGGCATGAGCATGTATGTTTTGCTTTAATTCCAAAAGCTGGTAAAGAGGAAGTAGAAGATGTTCCTGTAGAAGTTGTAGATTTGTTGAATGAGTTTCAGGATATTGTATCTGATAACGTGCCTGATGGATTACCACCAGTCAGGAAGATCAGTCATCAGATGGACTTGATCCCAGGAGCGAGTTTGCTGAATAAGGCAGCACACAGAATGACACCTGCAGAAAGTGAGGAGTTGAACAGACAAGTACATGAACTGTTACAGAAAGGATTGATCCGTGAGAGTCTGAGTCCCTGTGCTGTACCAGCGGTATTAGCACCAAAGAAGAATGGAGAATGGAGGATGTGTACGGATTCTAGAGAAATAAACAAGATCACAATCAAGTACAGGTTTCCATTGCCACGAATGGATGATATTATGGACTGTTTGAGTGGAGCTGTGTATTTTTCAAAGATAGATCTAAAAAGTGGATATCATCAGATTCGGATCAGAGAAGGAGATGAATGGAAGACTGCCTTCAAGACAAAGGAAGGACTGTATGAGTGGTTAGTCATGCCTTTTGGGCTAACCAATGCACCGAGCACTTTCATGCGGCTCATGAAGGAGGTTCTGAAAGAATTTCTGGGTAAGTTTGTCATTGTTTATCTAGATGATATTTTGATCTTTAGTAAGACATTGGAGGAGCATATGATGCATATTCGTATGGTATTTGAGAAGCATAGCGGAGGATTGGCTGGACATTTTGCTCGTGATAAAACCCTTGGTTTGGTTAGTGAGAATTATTATTGGCCACAGTTGCAGCAAGATGTGAAGAAGTTTGTACAGAGTTGCAGAGTATGTCAGATGGCGAAAGGAGTGAAGCAGAATACACGATTGTATCAGCCATTATCTGTACCAGAGAAGCCTTGGGAGGATATCAGCATGGACTTTGTTCTTGGTTTACCGAGGACACAGCGGGGACACGATTCAATTTTTGTAGTAGTTGACCGATTTTCAAAGATGGCACATTTCATTCCCTGCAAGAAGACTAATGATGCTGTTCACGTAGCAGAATTGTTTTTCAGAGAGGTAGTGAGACTTCATGGTTTGCCAAGGACCATAGTTTCAGATCGGGACACTAAGTTTGTTGGATATTTCTGGCGTACATTGTGGAAGAAGTTAAAGACAGATTTGAAGTTCAGTTCATCACATCATCCACAGACTGGTGGACAGACAGAGGTGGTGAATAGGAGTTTGGGAAATTTGCTGAGATGTTTGGTTGGAGATAAGCCAACAGGATGGGATTTGATTTTACCACAGGCAGAATTTGCATACAATAATTCTGTCAACAGGAGCACTGGTAAATCACCATTCCAGATTGTATATGGAAGTAGTCCAAGAAATGCATCTGAATTGAGGAAGATAGATAAAGGAGAAATAAGTAGTGCTGAAGCTGAGGATTTTGCAGAACACTTGACGAACATCCATGGGGAGGTGAGGAAGCATATTACCAAGATGAACGCACAGTATAAGGCTAAGGCAGATGAGAAAAGGAGGTATAAGGAATTTCAAGTTGGTGATGAAGTCATGGCTCATTTGCGGAAGGAGCGGTTTCCAGTTGGTACATATAACAAGCTGAAAATGAAGAAGTTTGGACCATGTAAGATACTGAAGAAACATGATTCAGGAAACGCATATGAGGTAGAATTGCCTACTGAGCTAAATATTTCACCAGTGTTTAACATTTCAGATTTGACAGAGTATCATGAAGGAGGTGTTGAAGATGAGATCATAGCAGCACAGTGGAGTATTCCAGCAACTAGTTCAGACACTAAGGAGATCGAAGATATACTGGACAGTCATGTTGGCAGAAGCACAAGGAACAGGACATATGAAGAATATCTGGTCAAGTGGAAAGGACGACCTATTGAAGATTCATCATGGCTAACAAGGGTGGAGGTTAACCGTCTTGGTTTTCCTCTGCACACCTGAGTCGTGACAGGGTCACTTCTCAAATTACCCTGGGTGTCTGATGCAGGAGCATCCTGGGTGTAAGAGCAATCTTGCATCACCCAAAAATATTTGTTTTCGCTTTTCAATAAGGGCTATCTTGTGCAGAGCTGCTATTTCTAGAAACTTTCTATTTTTAGTAAGTTGGTCATACGATCTCGGAATGTTCTGATTTCACATGTGGAGGTTCATCTCTGTCATATCAGCCTGCCAGTAAAGTTTCATGGCTAGATCAAGTCTGGTTTTGAAGATATTGAAAATTTTCGGTTTTGGAAACAGGGTGCAGAAACTTTGAACTCAGTTTTGAAGGCTTTAGAGGCCCAGGATGAGGTCGAATTTTGGGCTGAATGAAGCTTGCTCAATTTAGGCGTTGTAGAGCTCCTCGCGCCCTTTCCGAAATGGGGTTACAATAGTCAATCGGGTCAACTGGTGATGACTTATGGTCTTCGGAAGTTGGGTCACCTGAAATGGCAGAAAATGATTTTTCTTCAAAATTTCTGTTCGGGTTTCAAAATTTATTTTGAGCCGACTTTGATGTAATAAATTGAAAAATAAAATAATTCTAAGTTTGGTCGGCCCTATGGGCTAAATTTCTGGAACCTTCCCAGGCGGTGAAAAATTGCCTATATAAGGAAGGCTGTATTATTGTCTTAGGCAGTTCAGAATAGTTCTGGGTATTGATTCGAGGCTTTGTCCTACAAAATATTGTAAGGGAATGCCCATGTGGCTTTGCATATTGTAATTCTAAAAGTTTGTAATTCCACATTTGTGGAGATAATAAGAAGCCAATTTTCTGTTCTTGCATATTGTTGTGGTTTCTCCGTTTCTGTTATGTGTTTGTGGTATTAAGGGGAGCACCCTTCATCAAGTGGTATCAGAGCAGGTTTTCTTGAGTGTGTAAACAGATCGCCGACTGTGAGGCAGTTTGCACCAAGACCGTGGTTAGGGTTTCAGCGCGCATCGCGAAAAAATGCCTCCACGAAGAGAACGTGGCGGAAGACCTGGTGTTGTGACACCTGAAGTTAGAGAGCTGCAGAGACAAGTGCGAGCATTGCAAGAAGAGATTCGCAGAGGAATGAATCTTAATGTCAAAGACGAAAGCGAGGATGAAGCCGAAGAAAAATATCAAGAAGGAGAAATTGAAATTGTGAACCAGGAGGAAGAAAGACTTTTTCGGGCGATTTCCAAGATTGGGAAAAGACCTAAGATTGAGGTTCCTACATTTTCTGAAAATCTTAACCCAGAGGAATTGATCGACTGGATCAATGAATGTGAAGAATATTTTGAGTATGAAGATGTTGAGGATCCTGATAGGGTCAAATTTGCGAAGGCCAGACTGAAAGGTCATGCGAAGATATGGTGGCAAGAGATTCAGTTGGAGCGAAATAGAAGGGGAAAGGAGAAAATCACGAGATGGGATCGGATGGTGGATAAATTAAAGCGACAGTTCATTCCTGTTGATTACGAGCTTGACCTACTGAAGAAAATGCAAAGTTTGAAGCAAGCAGGAAGATCTGTTCAGGAGTATACAGAGGAGTTCTATCGACTTCTCATCAGAACAGGCCATGCAGAAGCTGATAAAGAGAAAGTTGCCCGATACCTTAATGGGTTAAGGCCAAGCATTCAGGAGGAGCTGAATCTGGTTCGAATGAACAGTATTAAAGAGGCATACCAGTTTGCCCTAAAAGTAGAGGAAAAGTTGAACAAAAAGTTTGAGAGCAGACAAAATGGAAGAGGTCGCGGTGGACGATCTGGTGGACGGTCATATGGTGGCCGAAATGAAGATCCCAAAAAGAAGGATGAGGCCAGTAGTAGTCAGAATCAGCGAGGAAATAATTCCAATCGCTTCCAGGATCAGAATAATAGAGATCAGAGAGGAAGAGGAAGAGGACAAGGATCTGGAAGAGGTGGCTTCCGTGGAACATGTTTTCACTGTGGAGAAGAAGGTCATAGGGCATTTGAATGTCCTCAGCCCCAAGGAAGATCAGACAGGAGAAATGAAGGCCAGGCCAGAGTTGCACATGTAGATGAAGATGCCAGATCATCCAATTCTGAAGATGCTGAAAGAGGAGAAACGTTGATTCACAGAAGAGTCCTGTTGAGTGGTGAGAATGAACCTGAGCAAAGGAGGAGCCTGTTTCGCACTAGGTGCAAGTGTGAAAGTAAATGTTGTGATGTGATTATTGATAGTGGAAGCACTGACAATTTGGTGTCAGAAGAGATGGTGACAAAGTTGAAGCTCAAGAGACAGAAACACCCACATCCATATCGGATTGCCTGGGTACAGGATGACCACAAGGTCATGGTCAATGAACAATGCCTGGTGAAGTTCAAGATTGGCGGGTACCAAGATGAGGTATTGTGTGATATCATATCTATGGATGCATGTCATATGTTGTTGGGTAGACCATGGCAGTTTGACAGATGTGCTGTACATGATGGTCGTGCGAATACCTATTCCCTGACAAAGGATGGAGTGCGGCATAAGCTAAAACCATTGAAGGAGACTGAAGAAAAGGTATGTGGTAATGCAAGGATAACTTTTGTTGATGGAAGAAATTTCCTAGATGGTATGAGGCATGAGCATGTATGTTTTGCTTTAATTCCAAAAGCTGGTAAAGAGGAAGTAGAAGATGTTCCTGTAGAAGTTGTAGATTTGTTGAATGAGTTTCAGGATATTGTATCTGATAACGTGCCTGATGGATTACCACCGGTCAGGAAGATCAGTCATCAGATGGACTTGATCCCAGGAGCGAGTTTGCCGAATAAGGCAGCACACAGAATGACACCTGCAGAAAGTGAGGAGTTGAACAGACAAGTACATGAACTGTTACAGAAAGGATTGATCCGTGAGAGTCTGAGTCCCTGTGCTGTACCGGCGATATTAGCACCAAAGAAGAATGGAGAATGGAGGATGTGTACGGATTCTAGAGCAATAAACAAGATCACAATCAAGTACAGGTTTCCATTGCCACGAATGGATGATATTATGGACTGTTTGAGTGGAGCTGTGTATTTTTCAAAGATAGATCTAAAAAGTGGATATCATCAGATTCGGATCAGAGAAGGAGATGAATGGAAGACTGCCTTCAAGACAAAGGAAGGACTGTATGAGTGGTTAGTCATGCCTTTTGGGCTAACCAATGCACCGAGCACTTTCATGCGGCTCATGAAGGAGGTTCTGAAAGAATTTCTGGGTAAGTTTGTCATTGTTTATCTAGATGATATTTTGATCTTTAGTAAGACATTGGAGGAGCATATGATGCATATTCGTATGGTATTTGAGAAGCATAGCGGAGGATTGGCTGGACATTTTGCTCGTGATAAAACCCTTGGTTTGGTTAGTGAGAATTATTATTGGCCACAGTTGCAGCAAGATGTGAAGAAGTTTGTACAGAGTTGCAGAGTATGTCAGATGGCGAAAGGAGTGAAGCAGAATACACGATTGTATCAGCCATTATCTGTACCAGAGAAGCCTTGGGAGGATATCAGCATGGACTTTGTTCTTGGTTTACCGAGGACACAGCGGGGACACGATTCAATTTTTGTAGTAGTTGACCGATTTTCAAAGATGGCACATTTCATTCCCTGCAAGAAGACTAATGATGCTGTTCACGTAGCAGAATTGTTTTTCAGAGAGGTAGTGAGACTTCATGGTTTGCCAAGGACCATAGTTTCAGATCGGGACACTAAGTTTGTTGGATATTTCTGGCGTACATTGTGGAAGAAGTTAAAGACAGATTTGAAGTTCAGTTCATCACATCATCCACAGACTGGTGGACAGACAGAGGTGGTGAATAGGAGTTTGGGAAATTTGCTGAGATGTTTGGTTGGAGATAAGCCAACAGGATGGGATTTGATTTTACCACAGGCAGAATTTGCATACAATAATTCTGTCAACAGGAGCACTGGTAAATCACCATTCCAGATTGTATATGGAAGTAGTCCAAGAAATGCATCTGAATTGAGGAAGATAGATAAAGGAGAAATAAGTAGTGCTGAAGCTGAGGATTTTGCAGAACACTTGACGAACATCCATGGGGAGGTGAGGAAGCATATTACCAAGATGAACGCACAGTATAAGGCTAAGGCAGATGAGAAAAGGAGGTATAAGGAATTTCAAGTTGGTGATGAAGTCATGGCTCATTTGCGGAAGGAGCGGTTTCCAGTTGGTACATATAACAAGCTGAAAATGAAGAAGTTTGGACCATGTAAGATACTGAAGAAACATGATTCAGGAAACGCATATGAGGTAGAATTGCCTACTGAGCTAAATATTTCACCAGTGTTTAACATTTCAGATTTGACAGAGTATCATGAAGGAGGTGTTGAAGATGAGATCATAGCAGCACAGTGGAGTATTCCAGCAACTAGTTCAGACACTAAGGAGATCGAAGATATACTGGACAGTCATGTTGGCAGAAGCACAAGGAACAGGACATATGAAGAATATCTGGTCAAGTGGAAAGGACGACCTATTGAAGATTCATCATGGCTAACAAGGGTGGAGGTTAACCGTCTTGGTTTTCCTCTGCACACCTGAGTCGTGACAGGGTCACTTCTCAAATTACCCTGGGTGTCTGATGCAGGAGCATCCTGGGTGTAAGAGCAATCTTGCATCACCCAAAAATATTTGTTTTCGCTTTTCAATAAGGGCTATCTTGTGCAGAGCTGCTATTTCTAGAAACTTTCTATTTTTAGTAAGTTGGTCATACGATCTCGGAATGTTCTGATTTCACATGTGGAGGTTCATCTCTGTCATATCAGCCTGCCAGTAAAGTTTCATGGCTAGATCAAGTCTGGTTTTGAAGATATTGAAAATTTTCGGTTTTGGAAACAGGGTGCAGAAACTTTGAACTCAGTTTTGAAGGCTTTAGAGGCCCCGGATGAGGTCAAATTTTGGGCTCAATGAAGCTTGCTCAATTCAGGCGTTGTAGAGCTCCTCGCGCCCTTTCCGAAATGGGGTTACAATAGTCAATCGGGTCAACTGGTGATGACTTATGGTCTTCGGAAGTTGGGTCACCTGAAATGGCAGAATATGATTTTTCTTCAAAATTTCTGTTCGGGTTTCAAAATTTATTTTGAGCCGACTTTGATGTAATAAATTGAAAAATAAAATAATTCTAAGTTTGGTCGGCCCTATGGGCTAAATTTCTGGAACCTTCCCAGGCGGTGAAAAATTGCCTATATAAGGAAGGCTGTATTATTGTCTTAGGCAGTTCAGAATAGTTCTGGGTATTGATTCGAGGCTTTGTCCTACAGAATATTGTAAGGGAATGCCCATGTGGCTTTGCATATTGTAATTCTAAAAGTTTGTAATTCCACATTTGTGGAGATAATAAGAAGCCAATTTTCTGTTCTTGCATATTGTTGTGGTTTCTCCGTTTCTGTTATGTGTTTGTGGTATTAAGGGGAGCACCCTTCATCAAACTTCCCTTTCTATTCTCGCTGTGACTAGTTGCGGGGATTCTCTCTCAACACAAGGTCACCCACCTAAAGTTCTCATGGATTGAACTTTTTATTATACCCTCTTGAAATTCTCTTTTTATATGCTCATAGGTGATCGAACGCCAATTTTTGACATGTTTCTAGCAAATCTAACTCTTGCAACCTAGATATTCAGTAATCCTCATCAAGTATCAGTTGATGTAGAGAAACTCTTAGAGATGGTATTTGTACTTTAATAGGTAAAACCTCTTTTGTATCATACACTAGAGTGAAAAGTGTTGCTCTAGTAGGTGTTTTGATGCTAGTGTGGTAAGCCCATAATGTTGGATTGAGCTACAAGTGCCAATCCTTGCCCGACTTACTAACAGTACAATGCAAGATTTTGAGCAGACTTTTATTAGAGGCTTCAGCCTGGCCATTGCCTTGTGGATAGTATATCGAAGAACAATGTTGCTTGATTTTGAATTTTTTACAAAGCTCAGAGATATCACTATCTTAAACTATCCTCCATTGTCAGTTATGGTGGAGGACGGGATACCATATCGACAAATAATGTAATTCAAAATAAATAGACCAACTTGCTATCCTATTACAGTAGTGAGTGATAATGCTTCAAACCACTTGGTGAAGTATTTAGTGGCTATTATAATGAATTTGTGTCCATTTGAGGAGGACAAATATATCTTCCTGATGAGATAAAATGATAATTGTTGGAAGGGTCAGTGTGTTATAAAAGGAATAAGCTCCCTAGATGGAGTGTGTATGAGATTTACATGCAGCTGGTATCTCTTGCAAGCTCATGAGTACCTTGTTGCCTCTTTTTCCATGTTTGGCCAATACTAACCAAACCTTAGTAGTTTGCAACCTAAGAACCGACCGTTAGAATGAGATCCACATATTCTAGCATGAACTTCAGCTAACACACGTTTAGACTCTTCTTTTTCTAAACATCTAAGAAAATTTCCATCTAGACCTCTTCTATATAGGTCATTAGTGATGATGACGTACCATGAGGATTTGCAGATAAGGTGTCATCTTTCATTTTTGGTTAAGTTATATGGGATAACTCAGTCTCAGAGGTAAGAGTAGACATGGCTATATCGTGAGGAATCTTGTCCTGTGATGGTACAAATGATTTGGGAATCAAGTGATTTGTAGGCCAGGAAATGGAGTTCTTCCACCAAGAACTCATAGCGGAAATCTTCAAGTAAAAGTAAAAACTTGTGTCACACTTTTATAAAGGAAAAGGTCAACAACACACAAATTGTTCAACTTTAATGACATAAATGTGGCATTTGTGTTTAGAATTTGAAGATGATGTGGCATTGGTGTTTATAATTTGAAGATGATGTAAACTGATGAAATGTGTAAAATTGGATAAATTTTATGCCTATAATTTTTTAAAAAAATTGAACAACAATTGACACATTTTTTTAAATTTTGAAGTCCATTTTTCAGTTGCTAAAAAATGTTGAAAATATGGGGTCTAGTTCCCACCAAACAAGTATATAGAAATAATCTTTTTTTTCCTCTGATTTCAAAATATGTTATAGATGACATGTATAGCTAGTGCAAAAAAGAAGAAAGATTGGGTTTTGATGTATATTTTATCTAATATAACTACTCAAAGTCAAACTTATCCAAAATCGATAGTTTTCATCTCCCATCAATTTTCCCCTATCAAATCTACACCATTCAGAAAAAAAAATTACATATTCTTGAAGAGAACTCTCTCCTCTAGTGTTAAATATAAATTTTAAATTTTTTTATATGATTTACTATTTTTTTTCTTTATTTGAAGCAGCATCTTTTCAAATGTTAAAATACCTACTTGCAGTATTTTAAAATTATAATATATTAGATATAATCAAAATGATATAAAAATTATATGAAAATAATCTTGACTTTGAGCTCTACAAAAAGGTATTTTTTATATTTTTAAAAAATATCATTAAAAAGAGTAGGAGTTATTGAAACATCACTTTTTTGAAATAATTTTATTTCTTTGGTAATTACACCCAAATTGGTATAAAAGATACATTTAATAGATATTTCCAATAGGAAAAGTTGAAGTACTTATCTAATGAATCTAGCTAGACCATATGTTTGAAAAAAAAAAAAAAATTAGTTAGAAATACTCAAATTCAGTTGCACTGATAAGTTAGCCTAAAATGTGACACAATTTTGTGTGTTTACCCCTTCTTCTTGCTGAGGTAAAGGAAGCCAGAGTATTAATTGTGTCGGTAGATCTATTATATGTTCTTGGGATTTGTTGAAATGTGATGAGAGTGAAATATTTCTTGAAATTATTAACTATTCACTTGTAAGGTATGAGTTTATCATCCCTTTTTTGGTACATGTCATTAATTTGGTTGATGACTAGCTAAGAGTCACCATGGATATGTAACTCATAGATATTCCATTCTAGAGCCACCTTCATCCCATTTACTAAAGTTTCATATTCAACAATGTTATTTGTACAAGGAAAACATATCGTGTACGCCTTAGGGATAGAGTAATTTTGAGGAGTAATGAATAGTACACCTGCTCCTGAACCCTATTGAGTGAACAAGCCATCAAATAACATCTTCCAAGCCCTATGAGTAATGTGCATGATAGACCCATCTAGGAACTCCACGTTAATAGGTTGATCTTCTTGTAGTGGAGCGTCAGCCAACTGATCTACAATTACTTGTCCATTAATAGCCTTTTGTTTAACATATTCAATGTTGAACTCGCTTAGGTTCATAACCCACTTAGCCAACCTTCCATTCATGGTGTCTTTATTCAGAAGATACTTGAGTGGGTCTATTTCAGCGACCAATTGTACAGGATGTGCCAACATGTAATGTCTTATTTTTTGTGATGCAATACCACTGCTAGGAAAGCTTTCTCGATCACTGAGTAATTCATTTCATAAGAGACCAGAGTCCTACTAATATAATAAATGGCTCATTCCTTCTTATTTTCATCTTTTTGTGAAATAAGTGCCCCCATTGATGTATCAATGCTTGAGATATATAAAATACGCGGCTTACTCTAGATAGGAGACATCAAGACTGGTGGGTTTTCCAGATATTCTTTGATTTGATTAAAGTGTTTGCCATATGCTTCATCCCATTGGTATGCTACTCCTTTTTGTAGAGGCTTTGTAAAAGGTTGTTCTTTGTCTTCCAATTGAGAGATGAACCTCCTGATTGACTGAATTCTTCCTTGAAGGGTTCTCATTTGGCTAATGTTCTTCAATGGTGGCATCTCAATAATAGCTTGTACTTTTGCAGGATCCACTTCAATCCCTTTGTTGAGAAAATGTATCCCAATAGATTTCCATATGTTACCCCAAATGCACATTTCTTAGGATTCAACCTTAACTTAAACTGCTCCATTTTGTCTAGGATTTGGCCTAGATCATGTAGATGTGTAGATCATTTTCGTGTTTCAACAATTGTGTCATGTTTATAGTCTTCCATGTTCTTGTGGATCATATTATGGAAGATGATTGTAACAACTCATTGATAAGTTGTGCATGTGTTCTTTAAACCAAATGGCAAGGCGTTCCAACAGAAGGTTCCCCAAGCACAGGTGAATACATTTTTCTCTTGATCCTCTGGGGCAATTTTGATTTGATTATATCTAGAAAATCCATCCATTAAGGAGTACATCTCATATTTGGTTGTCATATCTACAATTATATCAATGTTGGGTAGAGGAAATTCATCCTTAGGGAATACCTTGTTGAGATCTCAGAAGTTCATGCATACTCTGATGGACTTATTTGGTTTTTTTACTAGAACAATATTGGAAATCCAATCTGCATATGCAATTGCTCTGACGAATCTAGCCTTTAGTAATTTTTCTTACTCGGCTTTTACAAGGAGAGCCACATGAGGATGCATCTTGCGGAGCTTCTATTTAACAAGTTTGACTCCAAGTGCAATCGAGAGATAGTGCATTATGAGATTTGGATCCAATCCTGGCATGTTAGAGTAGGTTCATGCAAAGTTGATTTTATTTTCTTGGAAGAACCGGGTGAATTCTATAAACTCTTATGTAGATAATGATTGTGCCAAATGAATTACTTGTGGATGTGCATCTGTCCCGATGTTTATTGACTGTATTGGTTCAATCAGAACTGAAGGTCATTCCTGGAAGTGACTAGGCAAGATATCAAGTATCCCATCCTTTGGCTCCTCAAAGAGGTTTTCACCACCGGATGCATCTTTTCTTTTTACTATTTTCTATTTTGAAACTTTCACAATGTGATTTTCACCTTCAGAACATTTGTTTCTTTTTATTTTTAATTTTTGATTGAGGTACTTGATATCTTCTTCAGTCATATTCATGCTAGATTCACTGGTGGAAGAGGTCAAAGGTTCAATAGCATTCAGGTAACAAGCCAAGGAATAGTCATTGGGAAATGTAGGGATACCAAGTGGTTTATTTTTTTTAAGTCCAATTGATAAGCTTAGGATGTATGAGGGGTAGGTCATTGAAGGGTTTCAGAGCATTCATGGTATGTTCATCATAACTTGTGACCATAAAGTCAAGATCTAAAGCATCACTTTGGAATAGCATGTTTAGACCAAAAGGAATCGCATAGTTGTTATCAAAATTCATGTTGGCTACATGCGAACCTAACTCGTTTGGTCTAACCCTAGGACGTGGATTCCTTTCTCATGTTGTTCTAGTGTCTATTGCATTTTTTTGTTGAATTCATGTCCTAAGAGGAACTATATCGATCCTGGATCTTGAGAGGAATCTGTTGATGTCATTATTTATTCACTCAAAATTTTTGTCTGCAAATGCTCTTTCAGGTTTTGCTTGAATTGCCTAGGTGTCTACATCTGCCTCATTTGTATCCTGAGTTGCTATGGTAGAGAACCTATAAGTTGTTTAGGGTAGGATTTAAATAGATGCATCATCCTCCCTGACATTCCAATCTTCTATATCCCTTTCATTTGAGATTTCCCCTTGTTCAAACTGAGTGGCATATTTGTGTATCACATCCACTTCTATATCCATGGTAGCATCTGAGAGTATGTCCCATTCGTACTCATGTGAATTAGTCTAGCTATGATCAGACCTCCCTAGGTATCATACAAGGGTCATAGGAGGTTCTTCATCCTCACCTTGATTGGTGCTCTCTTGTTGTCTTTCCTCTTTCATAGGTCTTATTGTTTCCTCTTATTGTGTTGATATGGGTAACTCATTAGGATTAATGAAGTGGGGAAGATATAACACATGCGATGTAGTGACCAATTGTCCCTAGTTAGGATGTCTATCATTTGATCCTAGGTTAACCTCATTCTCTTCTGTATTAAATTATTTTATTGGTAGACTTGGTGGGCTTGGTCCAAGGAGATTTCTACACCATTGTGGAAGAGACACACTTATTGCAATAGGTATTTGGGTTAATTCCTCTTCTTCTATAGCAGAGGTGAGGTCTTTCTCATGTTGAGTGACCAAGGGTTTTTCTGTTGATGCACTTGGTGGACTTGTCCAAGGAGGTCTCTCCACCATTGTGGAAGATATGGTTCCCCATGATAATTAGGATCCTCTTTTCTAATATGAAGTAGCCTTTCAAAGGGTAAAGCTTCAATTTCAACTTCTTCCTCATTGTCTGAATCAAATACGGGTCCTCCTCGATCAGTGATAGGATGAAACTTAGCTTCCTTAAAACCAACACCAGTTTTATCTCTAGGATTCCTGAATTTTGCATGAAGTGGTTCAATGAGTCCTGACTCATTCAAGCCTAAAGGACCCTTCCCTTTATAACCTATTTTCTTTACTAGGTCATACCCTTTACTATATTTCTCAGGGGATATTTTACAATGTTTGACCTCATTATACTTAGGTTCTTTATAGAGCCATGCTAGAATAAATTTTCTTCATTTTCTTCCTCTAGAGGTACATTTTCTTGGACAAAGCTACCATCATAAATTACATGATCTGGTATAGTTGATGGTTTCATTGCCTCCAAATTTTTTCCATAAGATCTACGAGATGTGGGAAATGATGTCATTGATAGGACAGGTTCAATCATGTACCCACCCATCCATGTGTCTCTGATTTTAAGATTCTTCTCCATTTCTTTCATCATATTTCTTCCAGATTCAGAAGTAGAAGCTTCCCTATTGTGTGGTATAAGGGTTTCAGCTGATTAATTTAGCACATTGCAAACATAGCTGGTGCCTTTAGGTATAATGACTTCCATACCATTGAATGGGAACTTGATACACTAGTAATACATGGATGGAACTGCTTGCATGTCATGGATCCATGGTCATCCCAACAAAATATTGTATGCAAGTGGGAGATCAAGGACTTGGCATATGACCTCTCTTTCAAAAGGTCCCACTTTGATAGGTAAACACATGAGACCTTTGGAAGATCTCTCTTTCTCATCATAGGCTTTATGGTGATCTTATTTTTTGGATCAATAGAAGATTATGAGAAGCCCAATTGTTAAATCAACTTATAGGTATAGATATTCAACCCTATGCCTCCATCTATCAACACTCGTTTGACCCGATGTGTGTGGATCATGACTTCAATGTGTAGGGGGTTATTATGCGAGTGACTCAAGGAATTATCATCTTCTTCTGAAAATGATAGGTAATGTGGTGAGGTCAAATGACTACCATGGATTGCAACTGATCTAAATCCAAGTCCTTAGGGACATTAGAAACTAACAAGGCTTTGTCTAGGATCTCTCTATGAGATGGAGAGATTTTGATTAACTTGAAGATCAATATCTAAGTAGTCATGGTTTGTAAGTGCTTGAAGATGTTTTAGTCAGCAGCATGTGATGAAACTAGTTGTTTTGAATTTAACGACTTGGAAATGGTTGTAGCTAGTTGTTTAGTTGGTGTGGATGGTTTGGATGATCCTGATTGATTTCCAGAGATGGAAGGTCATGCTCCTCCTAGGGTGACTTTTTCTTGCACTTGGGTCATGGTGTTAGTAGCTCTAGACTCTCTCTCTGCTTTCCCGATGATAATGACATTGTAATGTTAAGAAGGGACTGGCTCAAGCATATTGATGACATTGTTATCATTGGTAACATATGTATGGTTAATTTAGGAACCTTCCTTTGGTTTGGAACTTTCCCCTTTCTCATACTTAGGTAAGGGGTTCTTGAATGCCTTGAGATTAGTGTTTGTGGTATGATTGTCAACCATGATCACTTTTTTATCAATGAGATCTTGGATCTCATGATTGAGTCTCATGCAGTTCTCATTCTTATGTCCCTTATTTCTATGAAATTCATAGTAGTCATTTTAATTCCACCATTTTGGTTTCACTTTTGACTCATATGGCCTGGAATTATCTGGAAATGTGATCAGTTGATTTTTCAGGAGAGTTTTGAGGGTTGATCTGTATGACTCTCCTAGGGGAGTGAAGTTAAGCTTAGGCTTAGCCCAGGGTTTCTCTTTTAGAATATTGTTTGTTCCTTTGGAAGGAGTCTTGGTGGTAGTCTCATCAGATTTAAAGGCCTTGGTGCCACTTGTTAGATTGTAAACTGCTAGTTTTGGTTGGGGAGCAGCCTAGTCAACTGCCTCATCATTTACCACATTCATATTCTTATTCTAGTATTTATTCTTGTCCTTGGAACAATAATTGTAATTTTTCTCTTTGTAAAGGGTGATTTCACCCTTTCTAACAAGCACATCTTCTATTTTTAGCACATTTTTCACCAACCTATCGAAGGTGTTTAGGTCTTGCAACTGAATAGGAAAACTCAACTTCGGGATCAGTGCACTAATGAATATATCCATCTTCTCGAACTCAAGAATGAGATGTGGATATCGAGAAACTAATTTCCTCCATTACTAGAGAAATGTCAAAAAGGATTCTCTCATTTGTTGTTTTGTGTTACACAGATTAGTCATTGTTACAGGATGTTGGATGTTATAAGAATAGTGTTGCAGAAATTGTTCGACAAGTTCATCAAAAGTTTTTATTTGAGTGGGTAACTTTGAAAACCACTCAATGGCTTGACCACCTAGACTCTGGGGGAATATATTCATAAGATATGTCTTGTCATGCATAAATTCCATACAATGGACATACAATTCTCGAACGTGATATTGAGGGTCATAATTCCTGAGGTATTTGTTAAATTTTGGGATCTTCACTCCACATGTGAATGGAGGTAAGTATAAGTCCTTATCAAAAAGGAACAGACATATGGAGTCTATAGAATACCTCATGGTTGGCTTCTCTTGACTCATCTTCATCTCTTGTAATTCTTCTTGCATGGCTTGCAATTGTTTGGTTACAAGTGTTAAAGGAGTTTCTTCCTCTTTGGCAACGATGTCCTCAACTTTATATTGAGGAGGAAGTTTTGCTCCTTATTTTTCTAGCTCAAGAAAGTATTATTATTTCTCTCAAGCCATGATAACTTTCATCATCTTGAGGAAATACTTTTTAGCCTTACACCTAGAAATGCTAGCCTCATTAGACTTAGATTCGCTTTAAGAATTGTCATTGTCTGTGTCATGAGCACTGACACTGTGATTTGTTTGTCTAAATTCTTCATGTCCTTTTCCTCTTCCAAACATGTTGGGGTTAGAGGATCTGCTTTTATGATGGGTTAATCTTGTAGAAGTTTCTGGTTGGTCTCTGAAAAGAGGATTTTCTTTAAATGAATAAGTTATCTCTTCGTCTACTGGATATCATCTAAAAGAGATTCAGGTCTGGATAGGCATAACTCAACTAGTTGTCAGTAAGGTGTTGAAGCAATAACAATTATGTTTGAAGAAGTCCAAGGTAGATGGTGATGGGAATAAGATAGAACCCTCTCAAGAAGGAGATGCAAATGACCCACCTCTGAGTCAAGGTTAAGGAACCTAGATGATGAATGCACTTACAACTTAAAGAATAATAGTTGATAAAAGAGATTGATGGTGATGGGATTGATCAAAGGACTAAATAAACAAGATTGAACTCACAATAGTGGAAACCTGGGTGACCAAATATTAGTATTGATTAAGACAAGCTCACAACTTCAAAAGGTATATCTGTGAAACAACTCTTGACCAAGTATCTGAAGGAAAACTAACAAGATTTTGAATTATTTTGTCAAATGTTTGATAGGATTTTTCTCTTACTTTTGGTAACTACAAAGAGCATGGGATAAAGAGAAAGACATCTTCTCCTAGGACTCCACAAAAAAATGGGATAGCAGAGCGAAGGAACATGACTATACTTCATGTTGCTAGGACAATGTTGATTGAAGGAAATGTATCTCATGTACATTGGAGAGAGGTTGTTGGAACTGTAGTGTATACATTGAACAAAATTCAAATCAAAGAAGGTAAAAGTAAGACTCCCTATGAATTATGGTCTGATCATACTCCTACTGTAAAAATTTTTAGAATATTTAGTAGTAAGTGTTATATCAAGAGAGATGATGAGATAGGGAAGTTTGATGCTAGGAGTGGAGAAGGAACTGTTGTAAGGAACAAAGCAAGACTAGTGTGTAAGGGATACTCACAGCAAGAAGGCATAGACTTTGAAGAAAAATTTTCTCACATTGCTAGAATAGAGGCAGTAAGATTATTATTGGCTTATGTTGGACACAAAAAATTCAAAGTGTATCAGATGGATGTGAAATCTACATTTATGAATGGAGATCTTGAAGAAGAATTTTATATAGAACAACCAGATGGATTTCCTCTATGCGAAGATAAAGACATGGTGTGCAAATTAAAGAAAGCTTTGTATGGGCTAAAGCAAGCTCCTAGGGCTTGGTATGCAAGGTTAGACAAGTATCCACTTCGGCTTGGATTCAGAAAAGGTAATGTGGATAGTAATTTGTATTTAAGAACTAGTGAAGATGGAATCCTGATAATAGAAGTCTTTGTGGATGATATTATCTTTAGGGGTAATGATGATCAATGTAAGAAATTTTCTAAAGAATTAAAAAGTGAATTTGAGATGTCCATGATAGGTGAAATGAAATTCTTTCTTGGATTGCAAATAGCTTAAAATGAGAATGGTATTTCTATTTCTCAGACCAAGTATCTCAAAGTAGGAACACCTATGGTGACTAGTAACAAGCTAACAATTGATGATGAATCAAAGTGTGTTTTTCAAACCTTGTATAGATCAATGGTTGGAGGACTACAATATCTGACCCACATCATACCAAAAATTGCTAATGTTGTTGGAATTGTGGCTAGTTATCAAGCAAAACCTAAAGAAACACATCTAGCTGTTGTGAAAAGGATACTGAGGTATCTAAGAGGAACCATAGACTATGGCTTATGGTATGACAGATTTGATAGCTTTGAACTTCACGCTTATACTAATGTTGATTGAGAATTTGATGACTCATGGCACCCTTTGCCATTGTTGTCAAAGGGGGAGTGTTGCTATGAGAAAATCCCTACTGTATGGGGAGATTGGTTGGTTGTAGGACTTTGGATTGATATAACTTTGGGATAAGATTTTCCCATATGTTGACATCAATGCCAAAGGGGGAGATTGTAGGATATTGCTAATGCATGGGGAGGTGATTGAGACATTTAATATGTTTAATCACTACGTTACTGAATGGGCACCATACTGTTGTCATTTGTGTTTTGTCACTGATGTCAACATATGTTTCTATGAAGGAATCAGACTGGTTATCACAGTGTATGGACATTGTACGGATGTTTTAAATGTTGTGAATATAGATGAGAGTTCAAGAGGATGTTGTGATTTTATATCCAAGATCGCATCATGTAATGCTTCATATTGGATGAGTTACAGATGTTTTGGTCAAGACTGGTCACTGACTGTGACAATGAGAAATGACAGAGTTAGTCTCTGTATTTTGTGTATATCTTTTAGAAGATATGGAATCAATGCATGCGAACTTTAGAGATGAAAGATAGAGTATTGAAGAGTGTTCTATGATCTGCATAAGGTACGGAATGCAGGATGAAGTCAGATGTGGTGTGTACTCTGGAAGGTGATATATTTGGAAGCCGATTATAGAGATGTAGCGTGTATAACGGATGGCAAACTTGAAACTAAGGATGTCGGTCCTTAATTATTGTAATATAATCTTTTTAGACTTGTTCTAGATACCATGTGTATCTTAGCAAGGGTTTATGTAATTATTTGTAATTAGGAAAGCCTTATGGGCTGACCTATTTATAAGAATTGTAATAAGGTATAAATAAAAGGTCTTTTCTTTGGAAAAGATAAGTATGAGAAGAAGATGATATAGAGAGGTTGTGAAAGTTGTGAGCTTGTGTATGTTTTACGTAGAGTAGAGGTTTATTGGTGGACTTCATTGGAACTGATCAAGCAAAGACAATTGTTTTCAAACAATTCAAAATATTGTGTATTTCTTCATATACACTTGTGTTGTGAACAGTGAGTTTTGAAGGTGGACTTAACCTTCTTTGGGCAGTGAGCCCTCCCTTTTATTCTTGACTCCTAACAGGGTCTGTCCTCTAACAAGGACTATGTACTGTAACGTTTCAATAAGCTCCTAACATGGCTATATCTTCTAACAAGGATAACTATACTCTCAGTTATCATTTGTGGGTGCTAATTCCCACTGGGGTTTTTGCCTTTAGCAAGGTTTCCCCGAGACTAAAATATTGTGTTATTGTGTTGGCATTCATTGTGTTCATTGGATCTGATATTGTGGTGCTTAAATTTTAACGTTTAATAATCTGTCATACAACTGATTCACCCCCCTTCTCAGCAGTATTGTGGACTGTTATTCCTAACAGCAACTCCATTGTCAATTTGTTTCAAATTTTTTTGATGTCAAATGTTTCAAGGTATACAAACACACCAAGAACATGTGCAAAAACAACAATTCCTAATCCCTATAGTCAAATTGGCTGAGTGAGAAAATCCTTGCTCGTAAACTTAGGCACACACCTAATAGCTAATCAGAACATGGCCACCACCAACCATGCGATGGGTATAATGATGTTGTATTATCCATCTCCAAACACTAATGGGGGCATGATATGATGAGTATCTTGGGGGAGTTACAATCTCCCTTGCACTTGGATTATCCCACTTTCAAGGGTGAACCAAGTGGCTTCTACTCTATGGATTTTAGTAAGGGTCTCTTGTTCGAACTCACTCTCTGTGTTTGTGCAAGTACAATTTAGGCATATAGCCCCACAAAGCACCTGTGCACCAATAGTCACATAAACATGATTTAGACCTTCAGGCCCTATTATGTGCTCAAGCGAGAGTTGTGTATAAGCTCAAATGAAATCTATCTTTCGAGGCTTTGGCCTCAAAGAAGAAATTTGTTTAACGTGAGTTGGAGTGTTGTGGTTTACACCTCATGCTCACGTGGGTTTTTCTCCAAGGGTGGGTACTTTTTCTCACTTGGACAAGCTCATCTAAGGGTAAAAGCACAATAAATTGTCACCCTTTTACAAAGAAAGAGGCTAACAACACCAAAACTGAAAAACTTCAAGGGCATAAAAGTCACATTTCTGTTGAGAATTTGAAGATGCTGTAAACTAATGAAATGTGTAAAATAGGATGAATTTTATGCCTATAATTTTTAAAAATTAATTTGAGCAAAAATTAATATGTTTTTTTAATTTTTTAGGTCTATTTTTCATATCCTGAAAAATACTACAAATAAGGGAGTTTACTTCCCGTCAAATCATTATAAGTAAAACATTTTTTTCCCCCCAATTTCAGAATATGTTTTAGATGACATGTATATCTAGTGCAAGAAAAAAGAAAGAAGTTTTTTCGATCTCTAGTTTACCCGTTATAAGTATTCAAAGTCGACCTTACCTGAAATCAACAATTTTTGTCTCTCGTCACTTTTACCCTATCAAAACTATACCAAAAACCAAATAAATTATATATTCTTGAAGAGGATTCTCTCCTCTAGTGTCGTATATGATTTTAAATTTTTTTTAATTGATTTAGTATTTTTCTATATTTTCCGAATCAACATCTTCTCAAAGTTTAATATACCTACATGTATTTTTTAGCAAATTTGGTTAACGTTTTGTAGATGAAACAATATAAAATTTATATGTCTAGAATCGTACTTCCAAGATCTAGAAAAAGGTACTTTTAGTTTTTTAACATTTTCTATTTTGATCTAAGAAAGGAACAACAGAAGTGCAAAATTCTAGTTTTTTTGTGTTTTTGGTGGTTTGGCTGCCAACATGGCATGCCACCTAAGTAGACTCGGTCGAGTCCAACTGGGCTGAGTCTGACTGGGCCAAGTCTGACTCGGCCGAGTCCCCCTAGGGGTCAGCCCCACTCAAATAGCCTAATAGTGTGCAAATGAGTGGTTTGTGATTTTTTTTTATATTAAAAATATTATTTAGACTCGATCGAGTACCACTCGGCCTAGTCTAATGGGCCACGTAAACACCATTCGGCACCGTGTGGTGCCTACGTATACTCGGTCATGTTAGACTCGACCAAATCTAACTGGGCTGAGTGATTTGAGTTAGCCCAAAAGGTGACACTCGATTGTGCTTTTACCCCTAAAAGAGTGAAAATAAGAAGAAGAATAGCTACAAGGGTCTGGATTTATGATTTCCCCTCAAGGGGGAAAGAGCATAGTCTCCCATCCTTTTCACTATCCCAAGACATGCCAAACAAAGATTCTTTTTAAAATGTCTTGCATGCAAGGTACCTAAAAAATATAAAAGAAAATAGAATTTCTAGTTGTTTTCATCAAAGGCAACCTGCACCAAATACATCAGTAGTCTCTTTTTTCTCTTATTTTTTGACAAGCGTCCTGCAAGAGTCTAGATATAGCATAAAAGTCTTCGTCAAAAATATCTTGCACAAACTTGTTAAGTTGCCTAGAAAAACCATAGAGACATAACTGCAAATTTGTCAAGATTAACAGAAAACCCAATTTGTACAAACCAGAAAATAGAGAGGACTCTTTGTTGTGTTTATAAAAGACTGGCCAAGAATCTCGTACAAGAATCTATAGTGCACAATACAAGTATATACAGTATTCCATACAAGTATCTATCTAGACTCGTACTATCCTACAAGGATGCTCATACGAGAAACATGACCAAAGTATACAGTTTGGATAAAATATCAAGAACTTGTTAGAATTGGCAAAACCAAACTTTGTAAATCAGAAAATCAAGGAATAAACCTACTGTATTTAATAAAACTGAACTAGATTCTAGTACGATAATTTACTGGGTCTAGTATGAGAATGCATTAGTTACCATATGAGTTACCATCCTGGCTCATACTAGCATGTGAGAATGCTCGTACGAGAAAATAGGACCAGAGTACAGAGTACAAACAGAATGTGGAAAAATTTTCAAAAATACAATTTTGTGAAGACAGAAATTAATTGTTTGCCCCACAGTGGGCGCCAAAAATGTGTGTGTGAAAATATGGCTATTACACTACACTTCAATGAATCTTTATTTAATTGAACTTAACAATGTAAATAGCATAAACAAATCTGAAATCATCTAAGGTGACTCATTGCCTTCTATTAGACACGAGTATGAGTTCTCTCTTAGATCATTGTGAAACTCAGTGACCAAAATGTAATCTAGATGAAGGATTTTGAATGAAACTATATGTAAATGCAAGATTAATCTAATTAGCTAAGAGTTAATCCCATTAAGCAAAATGAAATGTTCCTATCTTAGTTTGATGCAATAATGAAGCTATAATGCTAAATCAATAAAATAACTAAGTAATTGAAAATCTAACCATTAAATGTGCAAATAGATATGAATTAGAACAACGTAACTCTAATTCAAAAATCTCCCCTTTGTAAAGAAACGAGGCCTGGTTATATAAGAATCCTTTCGGGGATGAACGATTGAGATCGATTAGAGATGAGTGGTGGAGATTGTTTCAAAGAATTAGTTAACTCAAAAGGTGCATTAGTCATTGTGGAAACTTCCAAATCAACCAGTAAGTTAATTGGACTAGTTTTCTAGTTAACCAATTTGTTTCTAAAATGTCACCCAGTTAACTAAACTATTTCCAAAATTGCATTCAGTTAACTAAAGGATGATTTCATAAGCATTTTTTGGATAATTAAATGACTTTATATATTTTCCTCCAAAATACGGTGATATAATTAATTTTAATTCATTTTTATGATTAAATGGCAATTGTTAATTTATTTAATCAACACCTTTAGAATATTAATTAATAAATGATATAAGTTTGATTTTATTGCCAATAACATTAGAATTTAGGAATTAATTAAATAATTAGGGGGTAAGTGCATCAAGATGGTGTGCAAAAAGGGGGGTATAAGTGGCCACTTTTTTTTTTGAAATTAGGTAAACCTAAACTTGGAAGAGAAATTTTATAGTTATGCACTCAAAATTAGAAGATGTGCAAAGAATAAGAACTTTAGTACTCTTAATCTAGTTTATAAACTAATAAATGTTTTTCAAATTGGATAATATTAAGAGGTTCAAATCCATTATGCACAAAAAATTGTTTCTGATTTTTTGATAAAAACATAACATAGTGTTTGTCGTGCACATCAAAAAAAGATGTAGTTAGACTTATTATTTTGAAAAACCCTTTGGTAGAAAGATAGATAAGAGTGTGATCTAGAAGTTAAGTATTTTTTTATATTTTTTTGTAAATTATTTTAATTTTTTATGATTTTTTAAAGCGAGTTCATCTTAAAAATTAGGTGTTTGTTCGTGCACCAGACATACCTTACATCAAAATAATTAAACATGAAAACTTTTTTTTTTAAAGTACATAGAATCAAGTGTATAAAAAGAATGTGTAATTTATTTTCTATTTGGTCAAGTAGATCAAAAGTTGTTAAGAAAATGATAGACATGTGTCTGTGAGAACTTTGGAGATTCTGGTAAAGAAAATTAAACTTTACTATGCTAGTGTTGTCCAAAAATAGAGAAAATTATATGGTTATAAATCTTAGAAGATGTGTGAAATTATGGTGGTAATTTCACAAATACCCACTTGATGATGTGTAAAATTGATGATGAAGAAGTTGACAAACCTATTTCAAAGAAAAAAACATGTAAAAAAGGAGGGAAATGGAGGGAAATGAAGCTCCCAAGCCTCAACCTTGTTATCCAAGGGTATTAACTAGGCTTTGTCTTGGCTTATTCATTTACCAAACCTAAGCCTAATCAGGTTATTTGAATTTAAAGTAAGTTGATGATGCTAGGAGTGTTTAGCTATTTTTTTAGTGGGTGGCCACTTTTTTGCACACCATCTTGGTACACTTACCCTAGGATCAAGTGCAATAATTGAATGAGACTTGGAAAATAGGTCAAATCAGATTTGATGAGTTGAATTTCCTTAGGTCGGGACTTTAAGAAATTTTGATCAAAATTAGGACTTTCTTAATGAATAATCGAGATCAGGGGCGTATGGTTTAGGTGGCCATTTTTAGGTGATTACACATATAACATGTCAAAGTCATTCTTAGATAATGCCTTGTCAAATGAATCAAATCCTTTAAGGAAGAGATCTGACATATCAGGATTCACATAGGGTGCACCAAAATATAGAGCAAGGGATTTGCTACCTTCTGTAAGATAAAACCTTCCTTATGCTACCTCACTTCTACTAGCCCATGGAGCTAGGGGAAATATTCTAATCTAACTAAAATAACTACAACTTAACTTAAACAAAATGAATAATCATAAATAAACTAAGATCAACTCCTCTTCTTCAAATTCATTCACTTTCATCTCTTGCCCTAATATCAACTCCTCTTGCAATGCCTAAAATTGTCTCTAGTAGACTCTAAAATCCTCTTCTATCACACTAGCATTTCTTCCACAATGGTTCCTTCATGAAGGAAATTTTCTCACTTTTTACACAAATCCACAACCACAATATTGTTGCAAACAACCTCACATTCGTTGATCTAGTTACACACTCAAGAACTCTCACTTTGATGCCATGTAATGAAGGGTACTCCCCTTACAAACCCAAACACACAACAAAAAGGAGAAATAAAAAGAAATTGCAAGAAAGAAACACTAGATTTTTATTATCCCAATAAAATTTAATTACAACATTCCAATTTAACATGCTATAGCCATATTGACATTCTCATTACTATAATTTGTAAGCTAGAGCCACAATCTGTACTACTATAATTATTTTTTTGTAACACTCATTCATCTTCTTTATTTGGAATGCATAAGCACCCTATAATTTGTTCTAGAAGGAAAAATCCCCTATTTTTGGCACCAAAGCCCTAACCAACCAATTTTAGGTTTAAAAAAATATTTTATTAGATTTTTGTTAGTTGAACTTCAAGGAATCATAACTTTCAAATCAGTTGTCGGATCTTTAATCATCATATATTGTTGGAAATCTTATGGTGAGACTTGCAGTGATGAAGTGTGGTTTGTGCACACATTGATCAACTTTCAAGCGCACTCAAGGCCTCTTAGTCCCTCAAAATTACATTTGAGATTTTATTGGAGAAATATCCTAGAAAACTCAAATATCTCTTAAATGCCATAAGATATTGGGGTGATTCTTTCACCATTTGCATTATTTCATCATTCAGGAGGTGTGTGTAAGATTTTGTGCAAAACTAACTATTACTAAAATAGTAACCCTACCAAAAATAGCCTTTATTGAAAAAATAAATAATATTTTTAAATGATGCAAGATTGTGCTTACACCCTGGATACTCCTACATTACATGGCAATAGCTAGAGAAGTGTTTTTAACAAATTCTAATAAATGACACAATTTTGAGCATGTTATCCATTAGGTTTGCACATCTTTCAACGTCAAGTTTTAAAAATACCACATTAATGTTAAGCTCTAAGTTTTCTCACATTTTGAATATGTTAAGGCTATGTGTTAGTTTCCTTTGATAATGTCTTTATTTATTTTCAAAAACTTATGTATGGTATTTTCCTCTCATTTTTTACCCATTTGTTAAAATTTGAAACAAATTACATTTTTAGAAACAAAACTATATTCTCTACATAGTTTTTTTTTTTAAAATTGATTAATATATAAATGAATTAGAGGGGCACATGCTTAATTTTGTGTTTTCTATGATGTTTCAAATTTGAAAATTAGTTTTAAAAAATTATGATCTCTCACCAAAGCAATTTTTTGAAATCTAAACAAGGGGGGGGTGCACACCAGATGCTAAGTTATGGTTTTTGATAAAATAAAGACTACTTTGTGTGTGCCCCCTATTTGAACTCCTTAATCTCCACCATTTAAAAAAATAGTAGTTTTGAAATTAGATATAAAGCACTATACTATGATTTTTGTTATTGTTGTGTCATCAAATTTTGAGCATGACTACCCTCAATTTCTCACCCAAGATCATTTTTTCTATTTTTAGAAAAAGGGTGGACACTTTGAACCTCTTTCTAGTCCCCCATTTCCATGCACATACCTCGAATTCCTTGGATCCTATCCAAGATGACGTTATGGTAAAGGGCTTGCTTTAAATTTCATCCATCAATACTTAATTACTTAAAGAATCTTTTAATAATGAACTACATGATTGTGATTTGGACTCAATGTTTGGGGTACAAAATTTAGGGACTTATTTGAGCATTTGGGCATCCAAAATTCTATTTCTATTAATTTTGTTCTTAAAAAGATTAAGCACAATGTTCATAATGTACGCCTTATTATAGTTCATAATTATCTACAATCTCATAGATCGGAAGTGGATGTTCAACTTTCTTAGAAGGTAAAAAAACATGTTTTAGTCTCTTCTTGTCCTTGCTCAACCTCGTCCAACCACTCCTATAGGTAACAATCAACATGATTCAAATGATGAAGATGGAGGAGATATTAGCATCACACATGAAACTAATATTAATGTTCCTCTAAAGTGTTAATTATGTTTGTGAAATTGTCGATCATGTTTATATAGTGTTTTGATACTCTCTCTATTTAGTATCTCATGTAATTCGACTTCGTTAAGAGCCTTTTTGTCATATTTATGAACTTTGGAAATTATTTGGCTCAATATATGAGTCTGATGAATAAATGTTGTAGATAAATATAAAGTTTAGATGCTTAACATCTTTTATCGAACAAAAAGTTATTTTATTTATCTATTTTTAATTACTTAAGAGTTGTTCTATTTAGGAATGTTTTGATTTTTTAGAATATATGTCAACACCTTAGTAGTTTTTAATAACACACTCCACCACCATTACACTCTACCCCTTGCTGCAATTATTATAATTAATATTACTTTTCTAACAATAATTTTAAAAATTAAAAATACAAATGTGCATTTGTATGTTAATCAAACTGAAAGAACATAAATATTTTGTTGTGTTATTTTTATGTCAACATTGTGTATTTCTCCATCTTTTTGAAAGTTTGCTATCACCAAAAAAGTCTCCTCAACGCACTATATCATTCACTTGAAGTGTTTTAAAAGCCTATTAAATACATGTACACTCATTTATTCCATCATTTGCCATATTGAAAGATGGGGATCCACTGCTTAAATAGATGTTAATAATTGTGATAATACTTGTATATTTAAAATACAAAATTTGAAATAATATAGTACTATTGACTATGAAGGGGTATAGTGAATTTACTCAATACTACTAATTATATAATTAAAAACACTAGAACATTTTTTCCTCTATTATTATAATTCAACCAAAAACATGGAAGGATTTAATAATATCCTATTAATCGAAAAACAAAATATTTAAATGTCCACATCATCACATGTCATCACCATACAAAGAGGGGAAGATAAAGATGCACAACTAACAAGCATTGAATGAGCACTATGAGTTTGGGCTGACTAACAATGCAGGCTTTAAATGTGGTTTGGGAACCCGTTAAGATATGTGGTTAGGGAACCAGTCATTTTCAGCACGCTATGAAAATCTTTTTTTTTAACTATTACAAATTGTGAGGCTTTAATTTGAGAACTTATGTTTAAGGTACAAATGTATTAAAGTTATCGTGGATTAAATAATTGTCTTAGCATTCCAAGGGAGTTAACTTATCAAAAAACAGGATGTGTCAAGTGAAGTTTAACTAAAACTTTCCGGATACAAGTTTGACACTCTTGAATGACACAAGATGCAATTTTTTTAATGTTAACTAATTGTGTGAAGAACATTATATTTTGAAAACTTGACATTTTAAAGTTGATAAATTAATTTAAAATAATTTTAGATATTTAAAAATTAATGTAGTGGAAATAGAAATATTTTTTTGTATTCTTATTAAATATGGTTTATATATTTTATTTTAGAATTTAATCATTCATAGAATATATATTGGTGAGATGACAATCAAATATTTGTGTGAGTTTCTTGTAGACATTTGATGACTTCTATTATCACAAATTCATTTTGCATCGTTAGTTGTAATGTCACTCTTAAATAATATTAATACAAATGAAACTTATAAGAAGTTAGCAAAGCCACACATAGTCTTGTAGTTTTAAACCATTTATCAACCAAAGACCCTATGTAATAACAACATGCAATAGAAAATGACTCAATAATTTAGTGTCACGCCCTTAACCTATATCATACTAGGGAGTATGCAGAGTTGGTTTGTGGCAAGCATAACCCTTAATTTAATTATATGATCATTTAAATAGTCTTATATAAGTGATGAGGTTAGCCTAAGTGACATCCATGACATGACTATGGTATATAGGTGATTAGAGTCTAGCTTATTATTATCGCATTGTGTATTGGGTGAACTTAAGACTATTAGAGGCAAGCCCCTTAAAGTGGTTGATAACTATTAAGCATTTGTAATTGATTTCTTATTATATTCTTATCCTGAGCAAGTTACTTCATTACATTTAATTAGCTTTGTGGTAGAACATGAGAGTAGCTTAGGCATTCATATGCCTAACTTCTCAAATCCTATACAAGATTATTCCATAATACAAATTGCATATCAAATTTATTATTGTAGTGTCTATATGCTTCTTGATTCATCTTTTCCTTGGTTTAATACATTCATATAGTATTGACATATATCATTCAAATAAGTTTCTACCATGACACATTTAAATTGTTATATTTGTTTACCCTACAAGAACAATCCCAAACCTCGAATCAATGCTATTAAAGCATTCACACTTAAAATCATATCCAATGGTTTTGAAGTTTGTAGTTGTATTCTATATCAGGTTGTACATCCATCCATACAAAGACAACTTTTGGAAATTGGGGCTTAAAACTTGTGAGATGGAAGACATATTGAGTCAAAGATAGACACTTTTATTGATTGTATTTTACAAATTTTAACTTTAAAAATAAATATTGTTTTATTAGATAGAATATATTTTAGTTAAATGATATATTTTTCTTATGGTTTAATTTATTTTTCAAACAATTTAACATTAGTTAGAATTTTGATTTTGTTAATTTATTTTGAGAAGTAATAGTTTTTCTTATAGGTCTTAAATTTAGAAGATGTAGTATGACAATAGTAGGAAGATATAGAACACTCATATGAATGCCATTAAAAAAGTGTCACAATCACTTTGACTAGCTTCTTCAGTAGATGCAACATCTTCTAGAGAGCTCTACCTCCACCAAACCCTTTGGTGGATTACACTCCAAAAGTTACAAGTCATTCTAGATATATAACTATTTATTAAGGAAATACAAATTGAATGCCTAGATAATTGGATTGACCTTATTTATCCCAATTTTTAGTGAAACACTTTTCTAAATGAAAAAATATAACCGTTAGCGCTCTTAAATTTTCACTGTATTAAATAGTTGTAGAAAAACTATTATGTGGACCTCATGAGGAATACCTTAAGCATGAATACTTAGATAGTTGAAATGGTTTTGTAGAAGACTAACAAATATACTTAATAGTAGTTGAGAACCATAAGGATTGATGCATCCAATTTGCACAACTATGCTAAATGTGACATCAATATGTGCAAAAATTCACTATGAATTCAAGAGACTAAGAAAAATCTCATTCTAGCTTATATAGGTTGGGCTTGAGACCAAACATCTAATTCTATGTATTCACTTATAAATTTTGAGGTCAAATCCAAATTTCCCATTATCCATCATGTAAGCCCTTACAATTATCCATCAATCTTAAACCGGATAAATGATTGAAACACATCCGTATAAAGATCAATAGATATGCTTACTCTTATATAAAGGAGGTAAAGTAAACTATACTCAAATTAAAAATTTATCTAATAAGTAGACATATATGATAAGTTTAACATCCATAATCTATACTGACCTCAATTTCCTTAAATTCTAATATAGACACTTTTATTCTAAAAAAAAAATCCTTCACAAAGTGTAAATTATTGGTTTTACATCTTTACAATCAAAAGTTTGGTTATATATATAGTCACAAAGTCATTTTAGTTCAATCTTAGAGGGTGAGCTTCACACTAAATCTTTTTGGTTGAGAGTCAAGGATTGAGAGGTATCTATTTTGGGGGCACAATCTCATCCTCAGCCCTTATGATGTCGGGTCTTGCTTTCAGAAAGACTTGAACATCGATAGACCTTTTAAGAACCTTTCAACTTCACTATCAATATAAAACACTTTTTCAAGAAAAAAAAAAGTCCCCTTATAATTACTTAATTTTCACCTACTATATTCACTATCAATATGAACCTCTTTTTGTGAAAAGGAAAAAGTCCCCTCACAAACAATAAGTTAATGGTTGTAGATCTTGACAAGTGATGTGTAAGCAATATCTCAAAATTTTAGATTTCTATTAATATATTATTTTAAGGCACCTGATGGTACCTGATAGAGGTAGGATAGGAAACCTTCTCCATTGAAAATTAATATTTGCACTTAGAAGACACATTTAGACCAAGTTCAATCCCAAGGTAAATTTGACAGATGAAACCTCTACATGTGACTGATTAACAGAAGAAAGCTTATAAAATGTGTACTTACAAGTATGATTAAAGAGATGCCTACATCTACATATGCTAAGATATATTTATAAAAAAAAAATTAAAATATTTACTGCCCATAAGAGAAAATGTAATATATAAACATTAAGTTCAACGTACAATAAATATAGTTAACAGGTAATATAGAATGTTTTAAAACATATACACTGTGGGCACGGCAGAGAACCCTGAGCTGATCATTGCCATAAAGACATTTAAACAAAGCATACTCTTACTCTACAGATACCAGAGCAGTGGCACACAAAATAATACAACATGACCAGAATTAGACACAAAATCCTAGCGAAATAAGGTCAATGCGCCTGCTGTAACTGGGTCATCTGAGCAGGGCTCCACATTTAGATCAAAATTCCTCAACTGTTTAAACTTACCAGTTTCAGCATCTGATTCTTGGGGTACCACAGGAGTGCTTGCACTGTTAATTGTACAACAAGTCACATCCCCAGGTGGGCTTGGCCTATCTTTTCTCACCAAGTCAGAGAAATCATCCCACTCAAAAGAGGGCTTCCATGGAGATTTACCTTTGGTAACAGGGCTGCCCAAACATGCAGAAGAGCAATTCATCCTTTTCCTTTTACAGAGCTTGCCCATTTCTTGGATTCTGTCCACCAAGCTGATAAAAGCTTGGACTTCATCTCCATTATCATCTGTTGTTGGAGGAAGTTTGGTCTCCTTTTCTTCACTACTCTTTTCAAAGCTCTCCTTTGGTCCCCTGCACTCCATGGATATGAGGAACGGAGGGAAATCAGATCCAGCTCTTCCTTTCACCCTAAACTCTCCACACAGAGAAGCATCAGCCCATCAAAAAGCATGGTCATATGCAGAAACTTAAATGGAAGAGGACACAGGGATGAAAAGATTCCAGGGATATTTGTCTGAAGACTGACACGAAAGAGAAAAAACACTGTAGAGAAAATGAAGCCACCGACTGGTGTAAATAGAAAGCGACCCAATCACATGTTCGCGCACCGGACGGATTGAGCCCAGCTTAATTATGGCACTTAATCATAACAGAAGTCACGAGAAACAATCGTGTGACATAAGGTACTGTGACGTCAGCGGTAGAATTAATAATAATTATTAGCAGTCTTTTAAAGTAGGTGCAATGGTTATATCTATAGGAGGGAGCTAAGCTATCTATAAAATGTATTATTGACCAAATTTCAAAAATTAGAAAACACAATAGATTTTTTCTAAATTCTCAGCATTTGTTCTTTAGGATCTGCATATTTTGTGGTCAAAAGTTTTTAAAAAAATTAAAATAAAAATCACTATTTTCCCCAATCTGAAAAAAGAAAAATTGACATTTTTTTTGGTCTTCGATGCGTTTTGCAGAGAGCTTCGCATGTGTCTATCTATAGTATTATATACTTTTAAATAATATTTTGTAGGTTATTGTGTCACAAAATGTATAAATTTATTTATTAATATAACAAATTTCCTATATCTAATATCCATGCACAAAATATAGTACCAACCAAAAAAAGACATCAACAAAATGTTACTTTCATTGTAATTATGACTATACCCAAAATATTAATATTAATATTGAATCAGATTACGTTTAGAAACATTCATAAAAAGGGTGGATAAAGATATGTTTTATATTATATATAAAGTTGTAAAGTTTCTAAAAGAGATTTTGACGCGGAATTGAAATTTGCATTAAATCTCTATCAAAATGTAAGCAAAATTGAAATGTACATTAAATCATACTCAATATATAAACATTGCATTCAAAGCAAAAATAAATCAAAATGATTATATCTTTTACTTAAAGTTCTAAATTTTGTCAAGGGACTTTAGATTCAATTACATTTTAATTACTAAAAAATATTGAAATTTGTGCATTGCATTCAGCATAATTTGTTTGAAGAATAGAATTCTCAGTTGCAACTTAGGAAGTTGTATCTTTGTAGAAAAAAAGTTGTTTAAAGCCTTGGCAAGGGGTGTTATGAAGAATTTCGCCGAGATAAGAAATTTAGGAGACTAAGAAAACCTACCAAACATTGCTATGTTATGACTCCTTTAATGGTTTGAATGTATGGAAAGGAGAACATGAGTAAAAAAGTATCCAACTTCAATATCTTTTTAGTTGTTGTCCCAGAAAACTTTCTAACGATAGATTGAAATTAATTCCATTTTAAACATTAACTACCATGCATCCTGACGCGGCTATCCTCTCGAGAGAATGCACCGTTGACTTTTTTGGAAATTCAGAAAACACAGTAGAATTTAACGAAATTCTTAAGATGAATTATTCATGATCAGAAAGGTTTATGGTAGAAAACAACAACAAAATCTGTGAAAAATCGCTATGTTTTTACAGATCTAAAAAAAAAATCAACATTTTTTGGTTTTATGATGCATTCTGTGGGAGGGATAGCTCGTGCCTTCAATATTACTCACTCCCAAGTGTCCTTAATGCACAATTCATTTGTGAAGTTATTTCTAGCATTTCCAGACCCAAGTTGCATAATCAAATTCTAATCACCTCTAGCATCTCTACTTTTGGACAATGGCCCCAATCAGTCTGCAAACAATCCAGAGTGGCCTATTCTTAGTGGAATTGCACAAGTTTTCAGTTTTGATAGACAAAAATATTGATTTGTTTAAGTAGTTATATTCCTAGCGGGGAACTATTTCATTTATGATTTAAAGGTCACTCACAAAGCGTTTTGACTCACCAATTGCAATGCAACTTAATTTTAACTTAATATGCTTCTGAAAATAGTGAACAAGAAAAGAGTGTAGCTTGAAAAAATGCAAAGCTAATGTTTTGTAGCAGAGCGGTCAATAAATCACAAAAATGAGTCGCACTTGATCCCTTTGACTTTGCAAATCAATCAAGGCCCTATAAAATAATGTTGATTAAATGCCTAGTCCAAATTAGAATTCCATGTGCCACACATAGGTAGCTCCATAGCAAAAGTTTGTTTAACCACATTTTAAAAAGGTTTAACATAGTAAAGTGACAAGTAGTTTTTATATAACATCTAGGCTCTATCAATAAACACATGGGTTAGATATGCCACTGCTACAAAATCAATAGGTATTTGATTTCTTGTAAGAAAGTTTCATGATTATATTGTTGTCCCTCTCTAGTACGCTATAAATATCCACATTTGAGTCTCTTAAATAGCTCTTATTTTTAAGTTAAAAAAATTATGTGTGGGGTGTAAAGAAAAGAACCAAAAATATTGTTGTCTATTTTCACAAAGGGTGTACTCATGAGTAATGGCATAATTATGGAGGGTACATCAGCAAAATTATAAGCATTAAAAAGCACAACCATATCACCAAAATAATGACATGAAAAGGAGATTTGCATACTTCGGGGTGTATTTATAAAACTATGATTAAAACAATGTAGGCAATCTCTTCTTTCTATGTGGCCTAGGTATAGAAAACTAAAACACATGCCTTATGAAGGAGATAGTTTTTTTTTTCCCTTAATTGTCCTTACCAAATATGCATTTTAGTTCGTTGTTTAGGCATGGGTAAGTAAAGTTTTACTAATCGGTCCCTATTTTGGGCAAAAAATAAAATGGTCAAGTTGTCACTTCCACATTTTGCTAAATAGTCTATGTGTCTAGTTTATGTTGAGACATTTTGTATATACATGCCAAGAAGGGGGCAAAAAAGATAGAAAATCTTATCTAAGGATTCCTACTTTTTTTATTAAAGAACACTAAAAACAATTAGGTCTAGAACCCTAAAAATACTACAAATAGATTGGAGCCTACAAATAACATAATTGGGTAAGATCTTGTCTATGTATGAAAAATTAGCAAAAAAAAAATGTTTTTACCCTTGTGTTGTAAGTTTCAATTGCCTGAAAGGTCCATCCCTATTGATGCAACATACCAGATCATCAATGATGAGTTGATATTGGATGGGAATCCAACCCTAAATTTGGTCTCATTTTTCACTACCTGGGCTAAGCTTGAATGTGATAAGCTCATCAAGGCTACCATTACTATAGAATTATAGGTTTGTGGGTTTGAACCAATGACCTTATATACCTGTTATACACTAAGTTTGCACCCTTGTTTCAAGCTCTCATAGTCTTGATAACCTAGTATAACATGGGAATCATCTCCAGGTTGTGGGAGGTCTATGCTAATTGAGATGAGACCTCCAGGTTCTAGACTGGTTCCTCTTGGATAATCACCTTAATTTGCTTCTTGATTGGAAAAGTGAACTTTTGAGGGAAAGGGATAGAAGGAATGCTTGAAAGGGAAATGACTGAAAGCAAACTACCTACTAGGTGATACACCGAAATGAAGGGTTTGAATCTCAGTATAGAGGATGAAAATAATGAACAACTCAGGTCTAGGAGATCACAACTCACTAAATAGGCTTGCATAAATATTTCATAGAGGGGTCTGCAATAGAAAGAGGCTATTCAAGGAAAGAGAGAGAGACTTTCACAAACAATAGCATTCCTAAGTATTTAGACACAATCTACAACCTGCAAACAAACATTCACCTCTGCAACTCGGTATAGGAATGAGACAAGATTGTTAGGGGGTTGTAGTATACTCACAAAATCATTCACATCAAATCATCCACAAGAATACACAAATATTGCAGAAAGAGAGAGGGATTAGGAACCCTAAGATGTCACTCCAAACATACATATACTTCAACTTAATAAGAGATAATTCAAACGAGGAAGCATAGGGACAGAGAAGATGTCACAAAATACCTCTGCAATATTTGGATTATCAATGAAAGATTGCAACTGTAAAAGCCAGAGGGAAAAAAAAATGCCACAGATAACTCTTAAGAAAGATGAATTTCTATTACAATTGTCAACTCTGAGCTTCAAAAAGCTCCAAAAATAATATATACACCTCCCTTTGGCACACAGGCCGGAGTAAAACCTAATTAGGGTTACATGGATTTTCAATAGAATAATAACTAACCCTAACTCAAACAAGTTTGATCATAAATGCATCTCTGCAATACCATAGTTGATCAGATATTTTGTTTACGTGCCCATCCCTGTACTATATCAACATGTGGACAAGCAACCTAGATTCATCAACTTCTCTGCACAAAGTCTCGCCATGAATGCACTGATTGGTACTCTCAGGAAGCAAGAATTGACCTATGACGGCTGCCCAGGTCTTCGCATCATTTTCCCAACTACAATCATCCTGGAAACATAAATTTTTAGCTACCCATTTTGTCGCAATCGACTATTGGATCAAAACCTAGCAAAAACCTTGCAGAGAAATATTTAAATTTGAATATTAACGACTAACAGGTGGTGCCACACATTTCTTCTATCGACGACCGACATTTAAATCTCAATCTCTTTTTAAAACATGACCGTTAGATCTTCCTGTTTACCCGGCACCGTATCTAACTGCAAAATTAACCTTAAATCTACCTCAAGTCACTTTTCCCTTATTCGCAAAATCGCCAAATGTTTTAACTGACCCCGGTTAAGTCTAGCAAACAAGAGACAAACCCTTAGTCACTGATTTGCAGAATCCCTTACTAACCCTGGGCCCATTTGCCACCTGTCAATCTTCCATTCGCCCTGACCGCCTCATCAGCAAACACCTCGGTAGGCTTTTGACAAGGGACCCACTACAACGTTGATCGCATTGGACGGTGGGCGTATGATCTCATAGCCCCTGAATATTCTTTCAGATCATACGCCCACCGTAGATCTTCATTCCACTAGGACCCTACTAACACATCAGATCCACTGACAAATCCCCATCATCACGCAGCAACCAATCACATGCAAGCACATCAGCACCAAGTAGCATACCAGACCCACGACCCACTCAGATTCTCATCGGACGGTTGTCGCATGATCTCATAGGGTCATAAGATTCTATGAGATCATACGACCATTGTAGATCTTTGCCCCTCTAACACATCTGTAGACCCTCTGACATGGTCCCACTGACACATCAGAGCTGTCATCTGGCCAACCAATGAAGAACGAGCACGTCAGAAACTGAGGACCCACCTGACAAAGCCTGGAGATAAAGTAAGATCAATGGCAAGTGCATGATCTCATGTGTCAGAAAAACTCCTTCAGATCATGTGCCAGTCGTTAGATCATCAGCGACTGACAACCTGCCGGGCCCGCACTAACATGGCACCACATCACCAGCCCTGACCAATCAAAAGTGTACAACTCAGACTATGTAGCAGCAGACCCACTAACAAGTGAACTCTGCAAACAGGAAGATCAACAATCGTCGCAAGATCTCGTGGAATCTTCTGAGGCCATGAGATCATGCAACAACCGTCAGATCTAGATTCTTGACTTTAGCCGCTAAGCAGAGACCGCCAACTCAAACGGTAACCGCTCACCAGATCGCTAAGTGTTAGGGTTAAGACTGCCAAGAATAAGAGATTTGGTGACTAAAGGATTAAATTGCGCACATGCAAAATGAAAGTCTTAAGTGGCTGAAAAGGTAATGTAGAAATATAACAGGCCAAAGGGTTTTAGGGCTTTTTTGCTACAACGGTTAGATTTATGAATTTAAACCTAGGTCATTAATGCTAGAGGCAAAATAGAACACTGCAGAGACCAGGGGAAAGATGATAAACCCATGAAATTTTTTGGAGGTGTTCAACAGGGTAAAAATGCAGACCTTGGGATAGAAACCAGCTTAACCAAATTTGTATGGAACAGGAAAATTTGGGTAACATTTTGGTGATTTCTGCTGGATTTCAGCCTGCTAGACATTAATCAGTGGCCTTAATGCAATCCATTGGGCATGGGGTCAATTCCTAAGCATAAAAATTTTTGACAGAGAGGCAGACCTAGAACTCGGAAGGACAAAAATTATGCACGGGCACTTCTTGGAAAATAGGGAAAACTAAACTAGAAAACAGGGATAGAAAGCAGGAAAAACTACCCTATCCTAAACTAACCAATACATAAAACTAGTCAAACAAAGCCATTCACGGGTAGGCTAAAATAACTCCCCTTCCTCATTAGGATGTTTTCCATTAAATGCATAAGGATAGCTAGAAGGATATGAGGCATATAAAGATTTATCAACTGAGGATGAACTACCTCTGCAAGGATAGGATTAAGCTTACTCACCTCAAATTGATCATGTGGAGATGTCTCGGTAAACTCCTTCTAGGCCAAGTATCTGATAGGACAGCCCCTTGACAGTCTAAAAGCAGGACCTTCCTTGATTGCTTCTTTTTTATCTTCATGGTTGCCCCCTATTATGGATAGCCATGTCAACTCATCCTCCATAGATAGGGGACTGTCATCTTCTTCTTTTAAATAGATTAAGAGCTCATCAAAGTTGTCAATATCCTGAAGACCCCCAGGAATGACTGGCTTTTTATAATCAAGCTCCACACATAAGCCTTCTATGGTGCTTCCCAAACAATCTTTGTCAAGGCTTTGGTTATCTCCTACATATTGGGAAGCCTCCTCCTCAAAGATGAGATCAAGCTCATGAATCAGCATATCCTCAGGATAAATCTCTTCTAGCTGTTGCAATTTTACAGAGGTGGCTATGATCATAGCCTCTTCATTTTGCTCAACAAAACTAGGCAGCTCATCCAATAAGGACAAGGCATCCTCTTCTATGTCAACCTCTTGTTGATGATGAACCTTTTGTTCTGATTGACCTTCAACCATAAGTAATGGCATGGTCTCTTCTTCGTCATCAACAAAAGGGGTAGCTCATCAAACAAGCCAACCAAGATCTCAAACTGAGCATCACTCTCCATCTCCTCACATTGTTGGCTCGCTTTATCACAATCATCACTCAACACTGATACCTCAAAATTCTTCTCCTCTTTATTACATGTAAGCTCATCTACCATAGGTCCTTGCTTAGACACTAGACTAGTATCTTTGAAAAGACTTGGCATCTGACAATCAAGAGGTAGGGTCCACTGGGGTATCCACAACACTTCATCATCTTGAGAGACCAGAGGGGCCTCTTGAGATAAGCAACTTTCTTATACAGATTGCTCTTGCAGAGTGGTAGACTAGATCTCAATTAAAGGCTCTTGGAAAGAATTTTTTGCCTTAAAACCTAGGATGTGAAATTGAGAGGGCTCAGGGGAAGACAAAGAAGGCATAGACAAATGGGCCTTCCAGCTTGGGATTTTAGGTCTAAGAGCCTCTTGTTCAACAATTTGTGATCTCAGCCTTGCCAATTCAACATCAGCTGAGTGATTGATCTCTTCTTGAAATTGTCTTACTTGTTGCTCATCAACAAGAGCCTTTGCCACTTGGTATGGAACTGACCCTTGTTCATAACTTTGAGCCTCCATCTCCTGCTGCTCTCTGATCTCAGACACTTGCTTAATCAAATCAAGCAGTAGATTCCTTGTCTCTTCTTGCTCTTTTGTAAAGTTTGAGCTGTGAATCTGCTACCAATTAAGCTGAGAAGGGGAGGGTGGGTGGTAAGCATGATGAGGCTATTGGCTTTGCATTTTTTGTTGCACCCTTTGTGCCCATGATCCCTCTTGTCGGAGGGCCCTTTCATAATCTTGTACAAGGGCATAATCATTTGGGGCATGTTGGATATATTGATAGCCTTGTATAGTATGAAAGCTTGGGGTAAAAGCAGGCCCTAGGTAGCTTTGATAAGGTTGATAACTAGCCCATTGAGCATTATTCTCATAATAGGATGGTGGGTAACCTAACTGTCCATGATAACTTGTCATGTCTACTCATGCAATTAGCTGGAATTTGAATATGAAAGATTTGAAACATACTAGTACTTGATCCTTGAAACCAATAGACTTTCCAGAGTCGCCAGATATGCAGCACAATGACCTCTTCTAGGTCTGTAGGATGCTATCGGCATATCAGAGATAGCATATCTTGAACATAAATCTGAACTTTTGGTCCCACCGGGCGTGCCAGAATTGTTATATACTGGCACCAAGGTGGGGGATCCTTGAGCTTATGTCTGTACTAATAGTCCTTGTGTATTGAACTTCTTTAATCCTTTTGCAGATGAACCAACAAGAGCACCTTTGGACTTCAATCTGATCTTTTGTCCCACCGGGTGTGCCAAAATTTGTTATACACTGGCACCAAGGTGGGGGATCCTTGAGCTTACATCTGTACTAATAGTCCTTGTGTATTGAACTTCTTTAATCCTTTTGCATATGAACCAACGGGAGCTTCTGACAATGGACCCACTGCAACATTGATCACATCGGACGGTGGGCATATGATCTCATAGCCCCCGAATATTCTTTTAGATCATATGCCCACCGTAGATCTTCATTCCACTGGGACCCTACTAACACATCAGATCCACTGACAAATCCCCATCATCACGCAGCAACCAATCACATGCGAGCACATCAGCGCCAGGTAGCATACCGAACCCACGACCCACTGAGATTGTCATCGGACGGTTGTCGCATGATCTCATAGGGTCATAAGATTCTATGAGATCATACGACCACCATAGATCTTTTCCCCTCTGACACATCTGCAGACCCTCTGACACATCAGAGCTGTCGTCTGGCCAACCAATGAAGAACAAGCACGTTAGAAATTGAGGACCCACCTAATAGAGCCCGGAGATAAAGTAAGATCAACGGCGGGTGCATGATCTCATGTGTCAGAAAAACTCCTTCAAATCATGCACCAGCCATTAGATCATCAGCGACTGACAAGCCGCCGGGCCCGCGCTAACATGGCACCACATCACCAGCCCTGACCAATCAAAAGTGTACAACTCGAACTATGTGGTAGCGGACCCACTGATAAGCAAACTCTGCAGATAGGAAGATTGACGATCGTCGCAAGATCTCATGGAATCTTCTGAGGCCATGAGATCATGCGACAACCGTCAGATCTAGATTCTTGACTTTAGCCGCTAAGCAGAGACCACCAACTCAAACGGTAACCGCTCGCTAGATCGCTAAGTGTTAGGGTTAAGACCGCCAAGAATAAGAGATTTGGCGACTAAAGGATTAAATTGCGCACATGCAAAATGAAAGTCTTAAGTGGCCGAAAAGGTAATGTAGAAATATAACAGGCCGAAGGGTTTTAGGGCTTTTTTGCTACAACAGTTAGATTTATGAATTTAAACCTAGGTCATTGATGCTAGAGGCAAAATAGAACACTGTAGAGACTAAGGGAAAGATGCTAAACCCATGAAATTTTTTGGAGGTGTTCAACAAGGTAAAAATGCAGACCCCGGGATAGAAACCAGCTTAACCAAATTTGTATGGAACATGAAAATTTGGGTAACAATACCATCCAGCTACTTTTTCAAAAAAATTACAAATGGATTTCTAGACATTGACTTAGAAATTTAAATTCTTTTTTCTGAATATATTTTAGATAAGCATGTGTTGAAACACATATTTTGAATATTTGTTGATGGATTCATTAATTTCTTTTATTTTAGGATTTAATATTTGCATGTCTGTGAAAATGCAATAGAAACAATGTGTAAATATGATTGCTACACTATTTTATGCTTGGTTCGAAGAGGAAGAACATATAGTTGGAGTCACAACAGTGGGATACTCAAAGGCCATTATGCTTGCAAGTCTTGCTTTTAATGGCAGAATAAATGCAAGCAACAAGGAAACCCTTTGATAAGCCCAATATTGTTTTGGCTCCAATGTACAGACCTAAAATAAATAAATACATATATAGATAAACCCTTAAATTTCATGGCACTTTGAATGTTTGTCTACCCTTTCTCCAATTTAATTTTATACAAAAGAAAACAACTATTTTAAAACCTTAACATCAAGCCACCTCTAGTTTCTTTGATCCCATAAGATTGTAAAATACAAAGGCAAATTTTATGAGTCTTGACCCTGAGATGGGTAGTTTGATTTTATTTTTCCTTTCATTTATTTGTTGTTCTTGCAAATAGGGTTTGATCCTTGTCGATTCCAAACATTTGGGATGGGATAAATCAATACCGTAGAGTTCCAATGAAAAACAACGTCAAAGGAAAAAGTGTAGTTGCAAAGAGTACAGGGAAATTTATAATATACATAAATATAGGAAGGAGTGCAGTTGTAAGGAGTACAAATAAATTTACACAAGGGTAAAGAAATATATATAAATATATGAAGTTTAGTAGTAAGGAGTGTAAACAACTTTCCAAACATAAATACAAAATAACCAAACATGTCTCAGTTACTCTAGAAGTCTTTTATTTTCCTACAATACGAAGGTGTCTCGAGAGGTGGAGGGAATGGCTATGTATGTCTGACCCTTATCACTAAGAAGAATGGCTCTAGGAAAAGATGGGTAGTTTCTCATCTTAACGGTCAATAAAGAGGAAAAACTAATCATAGAGGATGGCACTGGGGTTCCAAAATTTTCCCAACAACCTATCTAATAGGATATAATTTTGGTTGCCTTAGTTTTTTGACATTTTTCTGAGGCCCACAAATTTTCACGGGTGAGATTTCACACTTTTCAAGTGAAAGTCCAACCTAACAATAGCCTATAAGATAATTATTATAGTTAAACAATTGAATTTTTTAATGATGGAGATATATCATTGTATATAAATGTTGGCATTAATCTTTATATAGCAGATTATGACAATTAAAGTAAGCATACATCTAAACTACAAGCTTCCTTTGGCAATGTAGCCACCTCCACATAGATGTTGGTATCAGTATCTATGTCTTTATATAATTTCAGTAAGAATGCATCTAAACTACAAGATTCCTTTGGCAATGCAGCCATGTGGAGGGGATCTAATCCATCAAATTTAACCAAGGGTTGAATATGGCCTAAATGTACCTCTGGAGGTTTGAACCTTGGTGGGCGTAGACTGTATCACATACCATTATCCTCACCAATTTGATTCAACTAGTCCAACTACAACCCTTTGGCAAAAATGTGAATCTTATTTGTACATAGAGAGATGTTTTACAAAATACGGTTTTGTTCTACATAATAAGGTTATGGTTAAGATTAGGATTATAATTACGATTCAATAAGAGCTCAAATAGGGTTAGGATTCAATAAGGGTTTAAATAAGGATATTGTTAAGGTTATTATTCAATTATAGTTAGGATTCAACTACATTTATGATTTGATTAAGGTTTAAGGTTAGAGTAATAGAATAATTAGAATTAGGGTTCAATTAGTGTTAAAGTTTAATTAAGGGGAGGATTCAATTTGAGTTAAGGTTAGAGTTATACAGTTAAATTTTAATTAATTAGAGTTAAAGCTTTGACAATATTTTGTGTATTTCTTATAGATTTATTAAGGATGTATATAGTCTAAATCAAAGACTCATTCTCATGTCTAGATAAAAAGTAGGCAAATATATTAATTTATATACTTAAAAAAATTACACAATATACTTCTTGAAAATACAAGCCATGTAAAAAATAAAAAATAATTTGTAATAAGTATTTAGACTCCATTCAACTTGATAGATGTGAAATCTATACTTCCATTTTCCAATATAAGTTGAAAAATGCTATTAATAGTTAAATTATAGGGGTGGCATTAAAATTATAGGCATGGGATTTATTCAAATTTTGACTTGCGTAATTATATGTATAATTTTAGATTTTACAAAATATAGTATTTCAATCTATTGTTTTAGACGTAATTTTAGAAACCATATAATGAATGTTGATCACAATCCTATAATTCACAACTTCTAAATATATATCTATTATTTTAATCTCATTACACCTCTTTTCAATATAAACAATAAAATATTATGTATTTTTAAGTCCGTAGGTTTATTATGGGAGAGACTTTGGTCGATGGTTTCTCTGGATGTCTTACGTGGGTCAGCCGGTATGTCTCCCACATAGTCAAATTTCTGTTGAAATACTCAACAATCTCGTGATTTCACGGCCCGAGACTGACATTTATTATCTCAATTGCAAAACTGTGAATGCTTCTCTAAATCATTTTTAATATTCTTATGTTTCTAATCACAAGATCACAAGCTTTCCTAGAGGTTTAATATTCCAGTTATACAAATGCCAAAAGATAACATGTAGATGGGGGATGCTTAACTTTAATGACAAACTATTGATTAAATTTTTAAGTTCTCCCTCTAAAACCTTTCTTAGGGCATCATCTATATATCATTTTGGGTTTAGTCCTTCGGCCTATGAAAGTGCAATTAGGAAGCACGTGGCACAAACAAAACAAATATATCAAAATATTTTGCAAACTTTATGTTTGCAAGCCATTTCCGACACCGGCTATGGTGCAACATATTTGCACCCATCGAAACCTAATTTCTATGCCCATGTCCATGCTTCATTCCATCCACATAGCCTAGAGAGACGTGCAACATCTGAATATATATTTATAATTTAAAATATTTAATATTTTTAAAAAAATTATATTTTAAAAAATTAAATATTTAAATAGTAAACTATTAAATAAATATTTAAATATAAATAAATTTTTATTTAAAAGAAATATATAAACCTCTGAATGATGTTTTAATAGTTTTTTAGTTTAAGTATACTTACTGGACGCATCCATTGTACTGCACAGTCGTGCATGTCAGGAGTTGCAATACCCAAAAAATACGGTTCTCATTACATGTCTCCCCAAGCTATGTGGATGGAATGAAGCATGGACATGGGCATAGCAATTAGGTTTCAGTGGGTGCAAATATGTTGCACCATAGCTAGTGCCACCATTTCCTTCTATGGGATGGGCCCACCATATATTTTATAAGATCTTATGACTTTTTGCATCATAAATAAAATGTTTTGTTTCTTTCGTTCTAAGATCTTATTTGCCAAAATCTGTGTTACACCGTGTATTAGAAATCTAGGTGATTTAGAATGAATATGAAGCCACATATATATAAAACATAAATTTGTGCTTGGTTTAATTGTTTTTTTGAACTAAATTGTTTTAAAATATGTTATGTCCTTTGTTATCTTCCAACACTATTTTTTTTTACTCTTACTGTAAATGCAATAAGGCCCCATTTGGTTGCGGGAATTAGAAAATGTTGAATTTAATCAAATGCTGGAAATGGTCAAATCATGGATTTGATATTTTGATTTTTCATTTTCGAAATATAGTTTGGACCATTTGGTTGACCCAGAATATGAGCGAGAAGATGCATTTCCTCCGTTTGGTTCCACATTTTGAAACTGGAATTGGAATTTGAGTATGGTTTTTTTTTTAATTTTAAATTTTTTTAATATTTTTGAATTTAATAATTCATTTTTATTTTATATGCAAAATCATAAACAAGTTTACTTTTTTAAAATGTATTAATTTTTTCATTTTTTTTAATAAGGTTAATTTTTAATTTTGTTTATTTTTTAAAAATATATTATTTTTTAAATTTTTTAAATTTTTTTGAGTAAGGTTAATTTTTAATTTTGTTTATTTTAATATAGAAAATCATAAGCAATTTATAAACAAGAAAAAAGTCACGAGTTGACCAAAATATGTCCAACGTATCTACATAAAATTCTAAAAAAGTTTCAGTATCCAAAATATCCCTTTATGTTAACCGCATTTACACATATGGTGCCAACAAAGTAGTGTGATTACAACGCAAATAAGGCATCGCAAAAAGATGATTTCTATTTTTTTCCATAGAAGCAATCTCAGCAACACTAGCTGCCTCTCGAGCCTTGCACAAGGTGTACTCTTTTCCTACATCGGGTATAGATGTAGATGGGGTATCATCAACCCACCAAAAGTATAAACATCCACTATTTCCCTGTACTACCAAATCTACATTGTTTATTCCTAAAATGATTATCTTACATTATTTCTAAACATAAATAATATGTTTCCATTTAACAACCTTTTTCCTATTAGGGAAACCCCAAAATAGACGCCCTGGATTAGGTGTTATTTGTGAGGTCTTCAACACACAAGGGCCAGCACCACATTCACACATAAGAACATCCGCCAAAGTCATCAATGGTATACATGTTAGAATTTATAATCTTTCCTTGGTGTATTATTTAAATATGGATAAGCCAAAGTATCCTAAATTATAATTTGTCTTCTAGTCCAAGTGGGAGGACAACTCATTTCTTTTATTCCCTTTATTACTTGGAAATTAGCTTATTCATCCTTAAGAGGATTCTCACACTTGGCACACACTTAATGTGAATGTGGCATTCATAGAACATGGGAGTTACATTCTGACTGCATCAATCATCTCTATTTAAGAGATGCTTCTATACACATCTTATAAGGAATTTTTTCACTTCTTCTCACATTGTTGTAATGAGCTTCTTGCACACATTCTCTCTCCTTCTCTAGGATTTTTGTCTCATTCATATTATATTCACAAGGGGTTTTCTTTGTTTTCCCCTTTCAAAATATTTGTCTCATTGTGTTGATCTTGGAGCATCTTGATGGTTTTGATGATTGATCTTGAAGCAATCTCTCATTCTTTGATTTTATGGTAATATAGTTCCTTTTTCCTCACTCTCTTGGATTCTTTCCTTTAGCTCTTTTCATTTTTTGTATCCTTCTTACAATACTAGTTCAAAGATTACATTGTCATACAACATATCATTATCTTTTGTTGATTATTTTGTTCATTCATACTTATTATAATTGCAATAAAAAATAGCATACTAATGGAGATAACATCTAGTGCTCTTATCACATTATCATCCTAATCCCATTGCACATACTTCATTTCATAATGGAGGATGATGCACATTTGGTGGACATGTGATTACACCTAGCATAGGTGATAGCTTATCAACTCCTTATCATTTTATCATATCGCCTTTCCTATATAAGGAGGCCTATTATGTAATCATGTAAGGTGAATTCATTGGATCAATTAAATATCAATCATTGTATTCATATCATCTCTCTTGTGCTTTTCTTTAACCTCTAGATCCTTGGTTCAATCTTTTCTATTTGCAAATTCTTACACAGTATTAGAGTCATTGGAGCGTTTTGATTAGCCGATTTGGAGAGATCTTGTTGCAAGCATTGAAGGTCCAAATCTCAGATTTGAAGACCAATGTGTTGTAGAAGCATCTTGGGGCAAATCTGACCTCACCATTGCGTCCAAGAGGATGTTTCGGTTAAGATCAGTTGTAAAATTGCCCATATTCGATGAAAGTCCAAATCGAAGCAAATTCTTTTGCAAATTGAGTCGTACGACCCGATTTGCACCTTTGCGGTATGATTTTGAAATAATATTTTTTTTCTTTTTTGCATCTTTCAGAATTTTTTTCTGCAAAAATTTATTACGGGCTTGGTACGTGCCCTACATTTAGTACTCCGTACCAAGTTAGGAATATTCTCTACCATTCATGGTCATAGTGACATCATCAGAGATTCATGCCTGCAAGACCGAAACGAGCCCGAGCTCAAGGCCAAAGTCGAGCCTGAGCATGCCTCGGCTCACATCTTTATTTCACTTGAGGTGGTTTGCATATATCAACATCTGAAGAACCCACGCCCTGTCGAATGTGGGACTAATCCTCAAGTCACAGATAAAACAACCTGCACATGCTCCTATCCAGATGATCCGCATTCCAAGCAGACTGATCTGCACATGACCCGAGCTCATGCAACATACCCAAGCTGAACAACACGATCTGTAAATCAGTCGGGCAAGAGAGTTGAGCTTGTGTGACATATCCAAGTCAACGACCAAGTTGTTTGCTATTACACCCGGGCCTTTGCATATTAAAGGGAGCGAATATGCATCCCACAACACATGTGGGATTAAATATCCCACAACGCCGCTCTCTACATAGCCCGACCGTCGCTACTCCGTGGACTCTCTCGCACAGTCACCCAAGCGGCAAATCTTGCCTCCGCCCTCCTCCACCACAGCTCAACCCAACCCAATCAACACCCTGCACCTGTAGGTTACCACGTGGACCAACCAGACACAACCATGCGGTAACACAAATCTTGCCATGTGGCACCCTGCCACTTCATCATTCTTCCACATCAACACAAAGCCAAGCAACTTGCCCAGTTAGCAGCTAAGGCCACGTTAGCAATACAGTCGCTAATATCAATAGTACAGAAGCATGCATCATCCACCACATTAGTGAAAAGTCAGTACAAGCAAAAAAATTTGCTGACATCATCATTCTCTTAGCCTAAATTTGGCAACCATCCAACCATCAAAATATGCCAAATTGGGCTTTCAATGACGTCCATACAACTGTCAAATTTAATGCAGTGTTTTACTGACGTCATCAAAGTTTAAATTTTCTCTGCCTTCACCATTGGAGTTTTTCATTTTGCAGCCCAACTTCAGAGGGCCATATCTTGCTCATTTTTGCTCCTTTTTTTGAGTATTTTTTATTTATTTTGGGTAGAATTTCCTGAAGAATCCAGTGGTAGTATTATTTTTGCAATTTGGTGGCTAGATTTATCAGAAATTACAAAAAAAATTTACTGTTCCTATGTGTTCCTGATTTCTGCAACTTCCAGGGCTTCATTTGGGCACATACGGTAACATTTTGAGGTAAATTTTTTTTAAAGTGCGTGATTTTTCATCTACTTTCCAGATCTAGAATCAAATTTCAATGATTTGGGGTGGATATATCACTTTTAGAAATAGGTCATTTTGGGCCTATAATTGCACTTGGTTAATCCTTGGATTTTAGTTTCCTAATTTGGATCATTCATTTGAAGGATTTATCAATAGTTATCAATCATTATTTGGTTGTATTGTGGATAATTCAAAGGTCAAAATCCTCACTCCGTATAACTACCATGAATGGAAAGAATCTTTAAGTGATCATTTGTTGAGTATTGGATTGCTTAGAATGACTCTTGGATAGGATCAAGAACCACAAACAAGTGTTACAGAAAGGTGAAAATGGTTTGATCGAAGGGATAAAGCACTTGGCTCTCTTAGATCTTCCATCTCTCTTGATTTGCACTTTCATATTGCATCTTGCACACATTTGCATGATGCTTGGGTCATATTGGAAGGACTCTTTGGTAAACCTGATAAAATGAGAAAATTCAAATAAGAGAATGACCTCATAGGTATAAATCCTACTGATTTTGACAATATTCAATACTTTTTCTCTAAGTTTAATTCTATTAGATTGAAGCTTTCTACTTCTGGCATTGTTAAAGGGGATGAACAATTGATCTTTTCTATTCTTTCCAAACTTGGTCCTGATTATTCTATCTGTGTTTCTACATTCTATGCTACTATGGATGCTCTTGGTAGTGCATACAAATTGCCTTCTCTTGATGAATGTGTTGCACAACTCACTAGGGAACAAGCAAAGTTGGCACACATGGGTCAATTGAAGCCTTCCACACATCATGCATTGATTGCAAGTGAGTCTACTTCAAAGGATTCTAGTGGAAAAGGAAAGAAACAACATAAAGATCCTAAGCCTCATGACAAAGGTAATGAATCTCCTTCACACAATACTATTGAATCCAAGTCCTCTTCAAGAGAGGAATCATCTAGAAGAAAGAGGGATAAATGTGCATATTGTAAAAAGCTAGGACATGATGAGCATAAGTGTTTTCAAAAGAAGATTGATGCGCTAACTCGCATTATTTAGAAGCACAACATTAAGTTGCCCTTATCAGTGTCTGCTCCTTCTACACATTTGGCAGCTTCTACATTTCCATCATCATCCAAAGATAAAGGTAAAGGACAAGCACTATTGGCTTCCACACATCCTGAGCAAGGTAAATGGCTTCTTGATTCAGGTGCATCACATCATATGGCATCATCTATGGATATGTTTTCTTCTATTGAGCCTTGTAATTCTCCTAATATTTTGATGGGTAACAACACATTCATGAGAGTTTGTGGGAAAGGTTCTATTCCTATGGGAGAGGGGACATTTAATGATGTTCTTTGTGTACCATCCTTGACCACTAATCTCCTTTCTATTTATCAAATTACACATGGGGAACAAGGTAAAATTGTTGAGTTCACTCATGATTTTGTCTACATTAGGGACATGGAGACTAAAGATGTCATAGCTATGGGAATTTTTGATCATACATCACGCTTGTATTCCTTTTCACATTTTGTTGATGATGATGATATTCATGATGTACGCATCCCTTTGCCAAGGGATAATTTTGTATATGAGGAGAACTTTGGACACTTGAATCATTTTGTTGTTGAGACAAGTGTTGAGCTTCCTACTCCTCCACCTCCTACTTCTTTAGACATGGGCTCTACTATTCAACAAGATGATCATAGTGTTTCAGATCTTGCAGAATGTGATGACTACTTGGATGCCTCTTCAGCATTTGTTGATTATCATGATGCAGATTTGGGAGACATACATGAGGGGGTTTCTCTTTCCTTTGATGATAGCATCATAGTTGGGGATACTTCTTCATCTTCTTTGGAGATTGCTACACTTGATTCTTCTCCTTCTTCACTTGATTTGTCACATGAGGTGATAGATTCTTTGAGCTTGGAGATTCCTATTCAATCTTCAAAGATTCATGCATGGAGACCTTCATATTCTTCCTCATTCCATTTACACATGGATTGGATTCTTCATCATTTGATGTATCTATTTCTTCCTAAGGGGAGACATGTTTCTTATAATCATTGGCTTATCCTTGTTTACAGGTGCTCTTCATCAACATGGGAGCTTCTTCATTATGGGGGGGATATCATGTCTCCAACTATCCTTCTTATGGGGGGATAATTCTTTGTATATACATGATGTATGTAGTTATTAGGGGGTCTTAAGAACTCCATCCATCCATGCATCTTGTTTTCTTCTCTCTTTTTGGGGGAGGGTTTTTCCCATGAGGTTTTCCCTCTTTCTCCACTTTATGAGAGTTATGCATTTCATATTGTACATAGGTACCTAACATGTCCTAGTAGCTAGGACCCATCTTGCATTGTGAGTTTAAGTGCATTCCCCTAAGTTGCACTTAAGGGGGGGTGTTGGTGTAATTAAATATTCTTAATTACACTTAACTTAATCTTACGTAGAATAATACATTGCATAGTATTTTGTGATTGAGACACCTAGGAGTTTGCACCTCAATTAAGTACATGGTGTAGGAGAAATTCCACTTTTGGTGTGAGATCCACTTTTAGTGCTCTTATCACATTATCATCCCAATCCCATTGCACATACTTCATTACATAATGGAGGATGATCCACATTTGGTGGACATGTGATTACACCTAGCATAGGTGATATCTTATCAGTTCCTTATCATTCTCTCTTATCACCTTTCCTATATAAGGAGGCCTATTATGTAATCATGTAAGGTGAATTCATTGGATTAATTCAATATCAATCATTGCATTCATATCATCTCTCTTGTGCTTTTCTTTGACCTCTAGATCCTTGGTTCAATCTTTGCTATTTGAAAATTCTTACAGAAACAAAATTGTAAATTACCTATCTTTCTTAATATCATAACAGTTTGACTCTATGGTATATGAAATAACAGTAAGAACTAATATGAAAAACATAAAATTTGGGTAGAGCAGCCATATGGGTACTATCAAAACAGTTTGAAGAATTCAAAATGATCAATTTTGATACTTTGCAATAGAACAACATAATTTATCAGTATAATTGATCTTCATCATGTGGTACTCCTTTGTGTATTCCATTTATATTTTCTAATGCAACAAATCTAACAAAGTCAAGAGGTATAGATATATAAAATGAAATAGAATAATGTCAATCACAAACAATATACAATCATCAGGAATAGATCTATAATACATGCTTTTCCATTACAACACATGCTTTGACTATAACAATAATATGATTCCAAGCAAAAAAGTAGGTGTTGGAGCAATGTACAAGATGGACTAATATTCTCAAAAACTACTCCAGCTTGTGGTTTTTGTAAATTGCTACAAATAGTTAAACCTCTCTATATGAAATACACAAAATTTGTTTCTAAATTGGTATAGTAATATAAAAAACTACATCTTCTCTATATATGGAAACAAAATTGTAAATTAACTATCTTTCTTGGTATCATAACAATTTGGCTCTATAGTATATGAAACAACAGTAAGATCTAATATGAAAAACATAAAATTTGGGTAGAGCATCCATATGGGTACTATTGGAACAGTTTTGAAGAATTCAAAATTTACAATTCTGATACTTTGCAATAGAACAACATAATTTATTAGTATAATTGATCTTCATTATGTGGTAGTCCTTGGTGTATTCCATTTATATTTTCTAATGCAACATGGCTAACCAAGTCAAGAGGTATAGACATAAAATAGAATAGAATAATGCCAATCACAAACAATATACAATCATCAGGTATAGATATATTACATGCTTTTATATTACAACACATGCTTTGACTATAACAATAATATGATGCTAAACAAAAAAGTAGGTGTTGGAGCAATGTACAAAATTTGTATAAGCTAGAGTAGTATTTTCAAAAACAACTCTAGCTTGTAGTTTTTGTAAATTGCTACAAAAAGTTAAACCTCTTTATATGAAATACCCAAAATTCTAATCTAAACCGGCATAGTAATTTCAAAATCTACATCTGCTCTATATATGGATACAAAATGTGGTAAATTGATCTTAATCATGTGGTACTCCTTGGTGTATTCCATTTATATTTTCTAATGCAATAGGGCTAACCAAGTCAAGAGGTATAGACATATAAAATCAAACATAATAATGCCAATCAAAAACAATATACAATTATCATGTATGGATATATTACATTCTTTTCCATTACAATACATGCTTTGACTATAATATTAATACGATGCCAAGCAAAAATGTAGGTGTTGGAGCAATGTACAAAATCTATAAAATCTATACAAAAATTTAAACCTCTCTATCCAAAATACACAAAATTCCAATCTAAATTGGTATAGTAATTTCTTAAACTACATCTTCTCTATATATGGATACAAAATATGGTAAATTGATCTTCATCATGTGGTACTCCTTTGTGTATTCCATTTATATTTTCTAATGCAATAGGGTTAACCAAGTCAAGGGGTATAGACACATAAAATGGAACAGAGTAATGCCAATCACAAACAATATACAATCATCAGGTATAGATATATTACATGCTTTTCCATTACAACACATGCTTTGACTATAAAAGTAATATAATGCCAATCAAAAAAGTAGGTGTTAGAGTAATGTACAAAATATGTACAAGCTAGAGTACTATTTTAAAAAACTACTCCAACTTGTAGTTTTTGTAAATTGCTACAAAAAGTTAAACCTCTCTATATAAAATGCACAAAATTCCAATCTAAACTGGTATAGTAATTTCAAAAACTACATCTGCTCTATATATGGATACAAAATTGTAAAGGAAGATAACTTCTAAGATCATATAGCAACATGAGTATTGACAATTATAGTACAAAAGGAAGATCCAAAATGAAGTAGTGCAATGCCTATTATAAGTCATAAAATAGAATGTAACATCTATACCAAGAGATAGAAGATGGGGAAGAACTAAATGGTGGTGCGAAAACACATCATTAAGTAAAAATAAACACAATCCAATATCTTGCTCAAGCTTCCTGTATTCTTCTCATAACATATTGATGAGCAAACTTCCCATAATAAATGGAGTACACTAAGGAGTAACATCAGAAATATGGACTGTAAGTTGAAATCATGAATGACATATGTGTAGTCTCAGAACTGTCCATTTTGAATTCTTCATGAACACATGTATATATGATGCCAAGAAAAAAAGTAGGAGTTGGAGCAATGTACACAATTTATACAAGCTGGAGTAGTATTTTCAAAAACTACACCAGCGTGTAGTATTTGTAAATTGCTACAAAAAGTTATACCTCTCTATATGAAATACACAAAAATTATTTCTAAATTGGTATAGTAATTTCAAAAACTACATTTTCTCTATATATGGAAACAAAATTTTAAATTACCTATCTTCCATCTATACCAATCTTTTTCTTTAATACTTCTCAATACTTCCATCTATACCAATCTTTTTCTTGAATACCCATTTGCAACCAATAGGCTTTCATCCTTCAAGAAATGGTAGAAGATCCCATTTATCATTCTTTTTCAAAGCTTCCATTTCTTCATTGATAACAATTTTCCAAGATTCTACATCATTCATACTTAATGTCTCTTTTATATATCTAGGTTCACCCATACTAGTATTGAAAAAAAATATACATCTCTAATCATTAGGAGAATACCTTTAAGGTGGTTTTTTGTACTTTGTCGACCTTAAAAAAGTTGAGTTGGAGGTTCTTCCTCCTCTTTAGAATATTTAGAGCTAGATGATCTCTCCTTAACTTCTTGTCTATCTAGGGGTCTCAATTCAACTTCATTTAGACGTAAAAGTAGTTGAATCACATCTTCCTTTTTAGTTTATTTAGGTTGCAATGTAATAGGAGGGTTCATTTCTCTAAAAATAATGTTTCTACCATGTATCACCTTTTGTCAAATAGGATCCCCAAGATTGTATCCTTTCACACCATAATTATATTTGATGAAGATACATTTCACAACTTTTTTCTCCAACTTTATTCACTTCTCCTTTTTCATATATGCATATGCCTCGCAACCAAAAAATCTAAGATGTCTCAATGAGGGCTTATGACCCAACCATGCCACCAAAGGTTTTTCATCAACATGAGATGATGTAGGAGACTTGTTAATCATGTCACAAGAAGAGACAACAACTTGAACCCAAAATATTTTTTCTAGGACAACATATCTAAACATAACCATAGCCTTCTCCACCAACTTCCAATTCATCCTTTTCACAACTACATTCTATTGTGGAGAATATAGAGTTTTCTTCTACCTATGTATGCCACAATTTTTATAGAATCTATTAGAATCATTACAGAAAAAATAACCTTTTTAAGTTTACATCATTACACATATTCATTCAAATCCCCAATCACTAACACATAAAATGGTGTGGATCCGAGATAGCCTTTCTCTTCCTCGAGGATTGTAGTGAATCCTATTCACACCTCTTCTAATGATATTTCAAGCGAAAAGGAATTGCTTCTAGGTTGATGCACATGTTAGTCTAGCATTATTTTTCACCATTCATTAAGTTTAACAAGGTTCAACGTGTATTGTCAATTTACACTTGTATTTTTTAACTAAGTGAATATTAAATCTATACATAATTATAACAATATATCATAACCTCTAAAACTTTCTTGCTCTGTTGTGATTTTGAATTTATGTATTCTATGGTTTCTCATAGAATTAGGGGAGACATTCCCCCATCTAAGGAGCCCCCCACCATTGGTAAATCCATACATGAGGGAGCTACATGTACCACTAACCCATTAAAGGCACATACTGCTGCTATTTTTTCTCCAACAAGGGAGTAAAAAATCTCAATAGTTGGAAACTTTGATCCTAACCCTCAGATAGGTTGACTAGAGGTGATCCTCAAAAAACTAGAATATGGTAAAGACTCCATTGGTACTCCATCCAATGGGTGGAAGTAGGCTCTGTTAGGTGAGGGCCATCAGGAAAAGTAAGTTTTTGTTCATGAGTGTTTACAAACTTAGGCGGGAACAAATATTAAGGTCCTTGACTCTGGTGTTGATCATATTGTTTCATAAATAAACAAAACCCTAGTAGGGAATTTAATTTTGTTTAGACCAACCATTGATATAGTCAGGACATGGGCCTCCTAGAAGTGGAAACTCAAGGGAGTGTTACAAAAAGCATCATACTTGGTGCTTTGTTTCTTTTCAAGTCCACTGCAAAAGAGGACATGATTACATTGTAAATCATTATATCTCCCTTTGTAGGTGGAAACCAAGTTTTGGTCCTGTTACAAACCTAAGTCAAACAACTCGAGTTTGGGTTCGCATGCTTGGTCTTCCATTGGAGTTTTGGGATAAACAATATTTTTGCTAGATTGGAAGTACTTTTGGCCACTATGTTGATACAAATGAGGTGACTAAGACAAAACCTAGGTTATTATTCATATGATTTAGTGTTAATGTTTTTATCAGTAAAAATCTACCTAATTTCATCACCCTTCAATCCAAATTAGGGATGTGGACACAAGTTTTGGTGTATGAAAATGCCATAATTTTCTACCAGAAATGCCTAAAATTGGGCCATTTGATCTTTGACTATATAGCCACTGAAAAAGGACCACAAAAAATAAAGGGCATCTCCACTTCCCCACTAAGGGTCACAATCTCCCCTAAAGTGGTTAGTTCTTACTCTGAAAGTGATGAATACCCCTTCATAGACAGATTGTTGAAGATTTTAAAAAATCCTAAGGAAGTTGAGTGGGTGGGGGATCTATATGGCATTGTGGATCTTTTTTCCCCCTTAGAAGAAGGAGAAATACCACCCTCTAACACTATCTTATTATAGTTGGGCGATGAGCCTCATACTGTCCACCCAATTCACACCCTTGTTGCTAATTTCCTTACTGGGGATGAGATTAGAGAATCTTCTAAAACAATACTCATGCCACCTCCAACTCTTATCAAGGTCTCCACCTTGGCTAATGCCTCTACAATTTTTCCAATGAGTGATGATGGTTGGATGGTTTAGAAGAGGAAAACTAGGAATAAGAAGGTAGATGTGGGGTTAGTATCTAAGACTAGTCACCCATCTCAATGGGTCACAAGACAAAGACATATTACAAGGGAAATTACCAAATGTAGGAAGAGGACCATAGACTCTACAAGGAGAGCCAATAAATTAATTTCCTCTCATGGAACATTAGGGGGTTGAATGAAACCCAAAGCAATTTTCTTTAAAGAATTGTATTATTGAAAAAGGTATGATATTTTGTGTTGTAAGAAGTCACAATGACAAAAACCTCCTTTAGCATGATTGCAAAATTTGTGTTCGGGTGCTAATTTCTATATTAGAGAGGTTAATAGAGTCTTTGGAGGCATTATTACTATGTGCTATCCATAGAATGTAGTCGGTGAAATTTTCTCCTCTAGCCCAAACTTTCTCACTATTCAATTTATTTCTGATGGTTGTGATTTATTTCTAGTAAATTTTTATGCCCCTAACTCCCACCTTGGTAGGAAAATGAGTTTGAGAGGAGATCTCTTTCCTCATTGGCTATTAGTTGTGGACTTTAACTTGCCACTTTTCCCTTCTAAAAGAATGGGTAAAAGTGTAGGATTTTTCGAAAGTATGCTTGATTTATCATATAAGGGCAATTAATCACTTGGTCTAATCATAGAAAGTGTAATGATCGTGTTGGGATTCTATAATGGTTTTAATAATTAGGCTTTAGAACCATAACTTAGGGATTGGACATCCATGCTAAGTAGTTATCTCATCATTATGAAGGCACATTTAAATTATCAACCCGAGGATGTATACTTGAAACATGGTATGCAAAGTATATGCACTATGAAATTCTCTAAGTTATTATATCATTGCAAAAACTAAGAGTATAACAATGCTGGAAATAAATCTAACTACATAGTCATGGCTACAGGAACTGCACAGTAATGGCTGCAGGAAATTGTGTAACACATATAAGCTAATGAACAAATACTACTTGATCCTTCTTTTTCTTGATTAAAATTTTGAATATATAAGCTTATTTACTCCCTAACAACCATCTAACATGTGTCTCAACATTCCTTTAAACAAGGAAGAGACTTATTCTAAAACTGTGACTAAGAGAAAGAGTCCTATTACAACTTGTCTTCTTGACTGATTGGTAAAAGAGTTTGTTTGGAATCTTTTATGACAAAGATAATTTGTTGGATATTTTTGTGTGTTCATAAATACAATACAAATCATATCCAACCTCCTTTGAATTCATAACTCAAATTTCAACAAATAGAAGAAGTTTGACTAAGTCTGTTGATTTGTTGTTCCACTTTTCCTGCAGCCAAATTCAAACAGATGGTGCTCACTTATTATTTCAATTTATCTCAAATTATTTTACCAAATTATGCTCCTCCTTCTTAGCTTTCTAGATCATTTTTAAAATCTTTATTTCATTAAGAAACGTGAAAGTTATGACCATTTTATCAATACTGGGTTTGTGTTGCCTTCAAACTCAGTTATTTTTACTCAGTCAACTTTAGATAATTGATGCTCATTAAATATTGTGAATTGGATCAAACCATTTAAAAAAAAATTTCTCCTCTATTTCAGCTTTCCAAATCATTAAGAAAATCCAAATTTCATTAAGAATTGAGTGAGATATGCCTATTTTACTGAAAGTGGTTTTTGACTTTTTCTGCATTTCCTACAACTGTTGAATATTGACAAGTGTCAACTTGCTTCTCCTTCTTTCCAGCTGCATGAATGACTCAAGTATCTCACAAAAATCCATGTTAATCATCTCAAAATATTTATTATTTAATAATAACCATTTATCATAATAAATCATCACAATTTAGTATTAACTAGCTACACATACAAATGCTAATCAACAAATCATTAATCATAGTTAATGCTTCATAAATCAAGGTAATGTATGGAAATGACTTGGAAAGGTATTATAAACATGATGTAAAGTGTTATAAAAAATTATATAAACATTACAAATTATAGGCTCATCATTCGCCCCATCTGAAATCTTGCTTGTCCTCAAGCAAGGGATAGGCATTAGATAGTCATCAAGGCTATTAGCATGAAATCCCATGACAACTTCAATATTTCATAGCACATGTCATGCATGTGTATTTCATCATTAAGAAGATTTTAATTTAACATGAATATGGTTCATTTTCTTCTTCTTTATTGATTGTATCCTTAAGTTTTCCTATCATCTTTATATCATCTCCAACACTCACATTATCATACTTTTGTCCCTTTCTTATCTCTTCGTAAGACATCCCATTTTCTTCACTTTATCATTCTTAATTTTTTTTTGCATCAATAACCATAAATACTAGAGATAGTATAAAAATGTATAGGCAATGTCATCCTCCTATGGTCTATGACAACAACACAAGGTATACACGTGTTCCCCCCAGTTGAAAGGTCATTTATACTCAAATGACAATGTATGTATGAGGGTAGCAAAATAAATCAGTTATGAAGCATATAATTACAATAATGATAATTGAAAAACATAATGCAATGCATAGATAATCAATTATTAAAAATGGTAAATATTATGGATAAATAGAAATAATAAATGTAGTACCATTTGTGTTGTTGTGAGAAGCTTTAAACTTGGCAAATAGCTGAAAGTACAGGTCCCTTCATTGTTGAATATTCAGGTCCCTTTGAGACTGTTGCATATTTAATATCAGTACTTATAAATGTCTTCATACTTGCTGCAAGTTACCTTTTGAATAACACAGTAGTTGCTGCAGGATGATTGTTCAATCATATAGTAGTGGCTGCAGGACTGACTGTTTAGTCACATAGTAGTGGCTACAGGACTGACTTTTAGATTAGACAACAGTTGCTGCATGCAACATACACTTTTCTCTCTTTATCCAATGACTTATAATACAACTTTTGATGTCCATTCTCCATTAAACAAAATATGATTAGACCAACTAGACACCATCATTGAATAGACATTTTTGACATCATGAAGACAAGACTACTTGATGGAACTTTTGACAATATATGCAAAGACTCTCTTCTATAATTAGAGACTTAACTCACTCACACCCTTTAAAAATGATTTGAAATATGAGGAACCAACCACTTGTAAACTCCTCCAAAATACTCATGTAGACAAGAAGAACTAGGAAAAAAACTAGACTAGACATTGTGTAACAACACTTATTGAATGAAAAACCTATCCTAACCTACACTAACCAGCAAAAAATAGATTATCAAACAAAACCATTGACTGGTTCTTTGAAGTATCTTCCTCTTCTCAACAACTTCCAATGCTTCACATGCTTATGAGCAATTAGAAATAATTGCAACATTAATAAAAATTTGATAAACAACAACAACACTTTTGGAAAGACATTAACAAACTTACTTATCACTTCATGCATATTGTTGTATTGAAGTACATAAGTAAGATGAAACATTTCTCCTTTAGGTGCAGCTGCATATTTAACTTCATCTTCAATTGTAGCTTCTTTCTTTGCTACAAACATAACTTGTGATGATTTATTTTTCTCCATATGAATGAGGTGTCTGATAGGACATCCTCATGAAAGAATAAATTTTGAACCCTCGTTGTTTTCTTTGTGTATATGGGCTGCTTCTAAGGTTAAGCAAAACTCCTCTAAATCATCCCAAAACTGGTCTTCGCCAATATCTTCTTTAATTTTCTGCATGAGAGGACTGATATTCACCTTATTGCAACTCTCTTCTTCAAGTAGGAGTTTTGATTTGACATCACATTCATCTTGAGCAACAACCTTGTGTATGGTGATTTCTTCATTTTTCAAAACAAGGTTGTCTTCATTTGCTTCCTCATAAATCAACATGTTGTCATCAATATGTGAACAAAATTCCTCTATGATGCTAGAGAACATGTCTTCATTGATTTCCAGACTTACTACAAATGAGATTGGCTCTTGGTTGCTATTCTTTATGGATCTAAAATCTATTTTTTTTCTGTTGCTTGTGGTACTTTTGCAAACTTTTCTTATACTAAGTTCTTTGAAGGGAAACTATGATACTAGAAAAATGACAAAAAGCTTCCAAAAACTCAGAGACTCTCATAGCTTGACCCATCCCCAGCAACGGAGCCAAAAATGTTGGGCTCCTATAATGGTTTTAATAACTAGGCTTTAGAACCATAACTTAAGAATTGGACATCCATGCTAAGTAGTTATCTCATCATTATGAAGGCACATTTAAATTATCAACCCAAGGATGTATACTTGAAATAGGTCTACAAAGTATATGCACTATGAAATTCTCTAAGCTATTCTATCATTGCAAAAACTAAGAGTATAACAATGCTGGAAATAAATCTAACTACACAATAATGGCTACAGGAACTGCACAGTAATGGTTGCAGGAAACTGTGTAATACATAAAAGCTAATGAACAAATACTACTTGATCCTTTCTTTTCCTTGATTACAATTTCAAATATATAAGCTTATTGACTCCCTAACAACCATCTAACATGTGTCTCAACATTCCTTTAAACAAGGAAGAGACTTATTCTAAAACTATGACTAAGAGAAAGAGTCTTATTACAACTTGTCTTCTTGACTGATTGGGAAAAGAGTTTTTTTGGAATCTTTTATGGCAAAGATGATTTGTTGGATTTTTTTTTGTGTTCATAAATACAATACAAATCATATCCAACCTCCTTTGAAGTCATAACTCAAATTTCAACAAATAGAAGAAGTTTGACTAAGTCTGTTGATTTGTTGTTCCACTTTTCCTGTAGCCAGATTCAAACAGATGGTGCTCACTTATTGTTGTGAGTTATCTCAAATGATTATACCAAATTATGCTCCTCCTTCTTATCTTTCCAGATCATTTTTAAAATCTTTATTTCATTAAGAAACGTGAAAGTTATGACCATTTTATCAAGACTGGGTTTGTGCTGCCTTCAAACTCAGCTAATTTTACTCAGTCAACTTCAGATAATTGATAATCATTAAATGTTGTGAATTGGATCAAAATATTTTAACACATTTTTCTCCTCTATTTTAGCTTTCCAAATCATTAAGAAAATCCAAATTTCATTAAGAATTGAGTGAGATATGCCTATTTTACTGAAAGTGGTTTTTGACTTTTTCTGCATTTCTTGCAACTGCTGAATATTGACAAGTGTCAACTTGCTTCTCCTTCTTTCTAGTTGCATGAACGACTCAAGTATCTCACAAACATCATGTTAATCATCTCAAAATATTTATTATTTAATAATAACCATTTATCATAATAAATCATCACAATTTAGTATTAACTAGCTACACATACAAATGCCAATCAATAAATCATTAATCATAGTTAATGCTTCATAAATCAAGGTAATGTATGGAAATGACTTGGAAAGGCATTACAAACATGATGTAAAGTGTTATATCAAATGATATAAATATGACAAATTATAGGATCATCAAATCTTATTGAGGTTAAGCTAGACAAATTTCTTTTCTCTACTAACTGGGAGTTGGGCTTCAACTTTACTTTAATTGCCCTTCCTCAGACTGCTTTAGACCATAATCGTATTCTTCTTGACTGGAAAAGTAGGTTGCAAAAAGGAAATTACCCTTTCTATTATGAAATTGTATGGACAACCCATCTTGACTTTCGTTGTTGCATCTAAGATTGGTGGAATTCTACCGTATGCAGGACTTCCATGCATCATATTGCTCAGAAGCTAAATATTATTAGATGGAATGTGAAGGGATCAAATGAAGTCACCTTTGGTGACATTTTTGTGAATAAAAAAGAAATTTATTCAATATTGATTTCCATTCAGGATAAAATATCCAGAGGAGACATCTCTGTGCAAACACATGCCAAAGAGGAAGCTTTGAGAATTGAGTGAAAGAAAATTCTTTATAGGGAAGAAATATTTTGGAAGCAAAAATCCATGATTTAGTGGTTGAAAGAGGGTGATCGTAACTTTTCCTTCTTTCACTATTCGACCATTATTCATAAGAGGAGAAATTTCATCCTCAACCTATGGGGTGAAAACAATTGTAAAATTAAGGAGGATGCTAAATTAGGTCTCATGACCTCAAACTACTTTCATAAGATTTTCAATGATGATGGTTGTCCCATGGACAAGCTTCTAGAGGATAAGCTATTAGACTCCCTCCCAAAGGTTGTTAGTGATGCTAATAATTCTCAACTACTTGCCTCACTTACACTAGAGGAAGTCATGATCCCACCTTTTTTATGGGTGCTTATAAATCCCTTGGGTTGGATGGTCTCCCCCCTACTTTTTTCTAGGAGTTTTGGGATATTTTTGGTACAGATGTTGTCTATGCTAGTAAATATTTATTCAGGATGGGTAAACTATTGAAGGAGATGAATAAATCTTTTATTACATTAGTCCCTAAACCATAGGAGCCAAAGTGTCTCTTGAATTTTAAACCAATACGTCTCTCTAATACAATCTGTAAGATTTTTTCAAAATTTTTGGTTAATAGGATCAAACCATGTTGAACATGCTTATTAATGAAAATCAGTAAGGGTTTGTCCTCGATATATAGATCCTTGATGCTATCATCATAACTCATGAATCTCTTCACTCTATGGATACGTGTCACCAACCTAGGATGGCATTCAAATTGGATATTTAAAAGGCTTACAATAGGGTCAAGAGAGACTTCCTATTTAAGTTCTTAGAGAAGTTTGGCTTTAACATCATAATCATTGGTTTGATCAAGGAGTGTGTGACTATTCTGTATTACCTTGTCTGGTTAATGAAGTCCCAAGGGGTTTCTTTGGGGCCTCTAGACGCATTAGAAAGGGGGACCCATTATCCCCATATATTTTTTAAAATTTTGGTTGAGGTCCTTGGGAGGAATTTCTTGAGGTTGATTGTGGAGGGTAAACTCCAAGGGGTTTGGCTTGCCTCCACCTACCTCCAGTTGTCCTCCAATTTTTTTTGGATGATACCATCCTCTTTTGTACTACCTCAATGGTTGAAACTAGAGTTTGAAAATGCTTCCTTAACCGGTATGCCCTTGTCTTGGGTCACTTTATCAATTAAGATAAAAGTAATGTATACTTCTTTAACATGGGATAGACTATGAAATAAAATTAAAACATTCTTGGTTGTTAAAGTGCTAATATTCCTGGTACCTACCTTGGGATTTTGATCACTATTAAGGAGGTCACTAGTTCCTTCTAGTACTCAGTCCTTGAGAGAACCCAATGCAAACCAACCAACTACTAATAGTCTCCCTCAAAGGGACGCTTGTTTATTTTTTGTCCCTTTCTTGAATCTCAAACTCTATGACTAACAAGTTGTAGAGAATCCAAAAAACCTTCATTTGGATAGGTTTGGAAGATAAAAAAGGCTTCCCTTGCCAACTAGGATAATGTATGCCAATTGAAAATTATGGGAGGGCTTGGCATTAGGAAAATTACTCATCTCAATAAAGCTATTCTCAAAAATATTGGTTTGAGATTAGCCCTTCATATAGTTGATTGGTGTGACATTATGGCTTCCAAATACTTGAATAATGAAAATTTATATCGCTTCCATACTATGCAAGGCCTCACCAGTGGATCCAAGATCTAGAGCAACATTCTTAAGTGTAGAAATATCCTACAAATGGGACTAAGATGGATGATTGGGGATGACCATTTGAACATGTTTCTGGGATGATATATGGTTGAAAGATACTCCCCTTCCCTACCACCCTATGTTCAATTCCATCTGTGGTCTTGTGAGGGGTTTCTTTGGGGATTAAGTGGCTGACTATTTAACTAAACTCGGATCTAAGAAGAGCCTTTCTCTTTGTTATGGAGATCAATAACAATTCTTGCCTCTAATGAGGAACTTATAGAAGGTGATTTAGTAGGTGAGAATTATGATGTTTCAATGGGAGGATAAATTCTTTTGGAGTAATAATGCTAGTGGTCAATTCATTGTAAAATAGCTTATCACATAATCCTTCATGAGAGTAATGCTAAAATTTGGAGAAGAGTTTGAAATTCCCATCTCACCCCGAAAATCAATTTCTTTTGGTGGACAATGATGCACAATAAAATCCTTATGCAATATAATCTCTCCAAGCACATATTTTAGCTGCCAAATTATTGTGCTCTCTGTAAGCATAGTGAGGAAACTGTCTCTCACCTATTGATTCATTATCTATTCACTCAAAATCTTTGGAGTAAGGTGTTGTGCTTGTTCCATATAAACTAGGTTATGAATGGAGAGATTCAACAACTTGTCTATAACTGGTGAGGGATTTCCTTTAACTCTCTAATCAGACAACTTAGGAAGCTAATACCTCCCCGTATGAGCTAGAGTGTGTGGAAAGAAAGGAACCATATAATATTTAGAGATAAGGAGTGATTAGTGGAGGTTATTTTTTAGAATTTCTAGAGAGCTCTTTTGGAGAACCTGACTATCTTCAACATGCCTTGTATTTTCTCCCCTTTGATGTCACAATTTGACAAATTAACAACTAGTAATTGGGGCCTTGTTGAGTGCTTTACCAAGGTGGATAAATCTAAGAGGATTAAGAAGAGGAACACCAAATGGATCCCTCCTAAGCTTGGGTGGCTCAAGCTCAACTTTGATGGGATGGCTAAGTTAAGTTAGGGTGACACTACTACAAGGAGATTGATCATAACAAAGGTTGGGAATCTGGTGGCAACCTATAGTTGCGAGTTGTATAACTATACGAATAAATGAGAAAAGATATGAGCCTCCTATGGGGACTCAAGATTGCACTGGTAGTTAGTGTCAAAAGCCTATCCATAGAAGGTGATTTGATGTTGAATATTTAGGTTGTTAAAGGGCTTACTCAGGTCAACTAGTTAATTTTAATGGTATTGTGGGTGACATGTAAAGGCTTCTTTTGTATTTGGACTCGTTCGACATTGACCATGTTTACATAGAAGGGAATGCGATTGCGTATTATCTAGATTTGATAGGCTATATGTTTGAAGTAATTAGGTGCTAGAGGAAGTAGGATTCTCTTCTGACAGATATCTATAATATCATAAGGAGAGAGAGCCCAAATTTTAATAGAGACGGAGAGTAGAAAATTGGTTTGGCTATGATGGCTAGTACTATGCACCTCATGTTGGGGTTTGTGCTATCATCACCCTTCCATGTATAGTACTAAGCAGGGGATACTTGGTAATGAGCTTTTTTTGAATTCAAATATGGACCTAATGAGGTAGGATATTTTGGGGTTGTAGACTTACTTTATTAGATGTGATCATAAACTTCCCTTAGGGAGCTTGTTTTTGATTATTCATCCTCTAAATAATCATGTTATTTATATAAACTAGGGTGGGCCATTTTATGATGACATGGAATCATGTTTCTATCATACATCTTCATCGCCACATTTATTATTGCACTCCTTGTGAAAGAGTGTACTCTTTGTAATTTGTGATGAAAAGAGATTCACTTACGGGGAGCAGTAGCCTTCATCAACCAATTTTTTTGGGATGATATCTTAATGATTATTTTTCTCTCGCTAGACTCCCCCTTGCTATTCTTTTAAAATTCCTTGTAATGACAACTTTCATTAATTGTATCAAGAGTTGCAATTTCTTTCTTAGAGAATTCTTAATATTTCTTTTCTGCTACGGGGATGGGTGGGGATTGTATCCATTTGGATCTTGGTAAGACGAATGACTTTAAAAACAACCCTACTATTTGGCACTTTTTTATGGAAGGAGGGGTTTCTGATTATATTGAATCTACTAGTGAGGTTGATGAGGGTTTATATACTTATTTTTCAGAATCCTAGGATAATGGGAGAGTTACTATCAAGAGCATCTCCTTTGAAATTAGCAAGGAGGTGATTGCTAAAGCAACCGAGCTATCCATTGAAGGAAGGAAATGGAAAAAGACTAGTTGGGTTGCGAAAATAATAACCTCAATAGCTTTTTTAAGGGCAATGAAGCTCCAATTAAGATGTAGGGAGGCTACAAAAGAAAATAACTACCACCTCCTTGGGACTAGGTTTGTCTTATGATCATGAGGTATTTTACTTTGGAAGGGCATTTTAAAGTTTACTGTTATTACCACATGCCTCTCCTTAACCACTTTAGAGACCATGAGATTATCTCCTTTCCAATTTTCTTGCTTAATTCTCTTGAAAGTTCAGTGTTGGATGTGCAAGAAAGTGCTAGAACTCAGGACAAGAAACCTTTTCTTTTGCATCAGGGTCTTATTTTTAGGTTCTATAATTTCTATTTGGCTCTCTACACTCCTAAACCTATTATTGTTTATGAAGCCCCTGTCTCATAGCCCCCCCTGCTAATATTATTAATGAACCATGTCCTAGAAAGGAGAAATACATTTCTCACCTAGGAGCCTCTAAGATTTCCTCCCGCCTCTAATGGAATGTGCTTGGTGAGGACATAAAAGAAGAAGGGAACTATAAGGATCTCTTCAAGTATGCAACAAACGACTGGAGCCATGTGCTGTATGAGTCAAACTGCAATATAAAATCTCCCAGAAATATTTAATCTCTATTTTCCTCTTGTCACTCTAGTAGAGCACCATTTGTCTTCAATTATGTCCTCTACATTGGGGTTTGTACGCATGGTGAACTTTTTGATCAATAGTGTTAGTTGTTTCATTTCAAGGATTTCTCAAATGCTTTATTAGTCTTTTAATGGCTAACTGGTTGTATATAGTCTACATGAGCACTTTGTCAGTGGTTTCCTTTCTATTTCTTCTCTCTAGATAGTTTGTTGTTACTCTTTTGTTAGTTTGCTATTATTCTTACACCCTTGGGTTGTGGTTCTGTAAGGGTCAACACCCTTGTTTTGCTATTTTTTAATATCAAAAACAAGGTTCAACATGTTTAGAGTTGTGGGTTTTGCAAATGATAAGTGGATTTAGATTTGCATGCATGCCATTAATATAGATGGTTTTGTAGGTTTTTGCATGTTTAACTAAGAATTACGGTCTTACAAATCTGTGAAAGATTATTTTTCAAATTGTGAATCACAAGAGGGTCTTTCTAGATGCAAGATAATTGCAAGTTTGCATGCATGCTTTGTGCATGATTTGAGGAGATTGTTTGTAACTTTCTTGATGTCAAGGTATTGGTATGTAATTAGTCACTCAACATTTCTTTAATGGTTGTATGATTGATTCTTGAAATATGGTCTCAATTATGAGTTTGTAGTAAATCAAATCTTAATTTAATTTGGTGTTTGAGTAATGAAGAATCTACATGATTGTCTCTAATTATTTATGGTTTACTTATTATTAATGTGGTGTTCAATTTGTTTGCTCTTAAAACTACATTATCATAGATACATATTATATTATTTTAAGATCTATGAATTTGATAATTTTATAAATTGTCTATACATATATTACATAAATAAATATCTATTTGATCTATACTATATAGTTAATATAAATATAAATATTTTATTATTATTTTATAAAATAAACTTATTTATAATATCTACATCACTTTAAAAATATGAAATAAATTGTTTTCATAATTTTTTAATTATTATTATTATAAAAAACTACCTATTTAGGGGGTCAACCTACATTAATTTACAAGCAATCAACTTAGACATTTGATACGTAATAAGGTACATTGTGTAAACATCCCTCCCAATTCAACTAATTCGAGCCTAACAAAGTGCATTTGACCCTCCATAGTGCTCCCATTGTGACCTTGGAGCTCATTAACATTGCTTTTCATCAACGAGAGACCACTTGCTTTTTTTAAAACATCCAAATCATGTTTCATTATTCAACGGCACTATGATGTAAAGTGAAATGATATATTTCCTTACACGTCACGACAGAATTCAAGTGCTTCTCTGTAACGTTTTAAGTGGAGAAGAAAAGGAAAGTCGGCTCACACTCTGCATCAGTTATGGGGCAATTTCAGTTAACATCCGAACAACTCAATTTCATCGTATCCGTTCACATTTATTGAAGAGGAAACACATGCTCTTAGCAGTACAAAGAGCTGTAAGCCGTTTAACCTCGGCTCTTCGCACAGGGTTTTGAATGCTTTAGCAAGCCTGCAATATTCTGTCGATCCGCTCTGCGCGAGCTTCCAGAGCTTTCTTCCTGCACATAGTACAGTCCATTTTTCAATCATTGTATATTTTTTAGCTCATTTTGACATCTCTGCAATATTTGTTACATTCTTTAAACATTACAAACCCTTACATACAATGCATTGCATTTGCAGAGTTAAGATATGGCAGTCCCCCTGGAAGATGCCGTGGCAGCTCTCTCTACATTCTCTTTGGAGGTAATTAATTCTTATAAGCATTTCTTTTCAACCCCCTTTTCCTCTTTGCAATTTAAGCGCTTCATTGTATTCTAATCTGATTCTTATGATTAAATAGTCATCCCTGCTATTAGTTATGGAGCTCAAATGACTCGCTGCAAATTAATGTCGCCATTTGCCTGTAACTGTTAAAGTCTCCTTTTCAAGCTAATCATGTACAATTTCTCTTGTTATTGGAGTATAAGCATGGTTGAAAACAAAGGTAGTTTGAGCTTACTTAGAAGCGTCCAATTAAAAACGAAAGAAGAAAAAGCGCCAGCTAGAAGCATTGAGAACATATGTTTTCTTCTGAAGTATTGAGAAAATATCTTCCCGTGGAGCCTTAAACTTGAAAGCATAAATGTCTTAACATTTCTTTTGAATTCCGATAAAGATATGGATGATGGAATTTTATGATTATCAGGTCGCCACTTTGTGAATTACATCCGTCATTATCCTATCAATTAATGCCGTCGTTCCAATTGATCAATTCTATCGTCATTTTTCAGTCGACTAATTCTGTTGTGCAGAGTATTCTCATCGTCTCATTATGCCACTGATTTATCAACTTCATTATATTTATTACTTATTTCCATTCCTTCTTATATCACCTCATCTTTAATTAATTAATTGACTCCTAATTTATCCATGTACATATATCCAATTAAAATTACTAAATAATTCTAATTATTTTTACCCACATTTCAAAATAAGTTAACTAATCAGTTAATCTTAGGTTTCAGTCATGTCATTTAGGTAGTTCCACCTCTCATCAATCAAATTTGTCAACTTACTAGTTGATCAAGTTAACTCTCAATCAAATTAGTTGACTGAAGAATCAAGTTAATTGACTGGTCGATCTAGTGGCTGATTGATTAATCAAAGTAGTTAACTGGTCAGTCAGGTTAGTTGACTAATCGTTTAACTAGTCAATTAAACTAGTACCTCTAAATCAAAGTTTTAGTCTTCCAGATTGATTAAATCAATATTGTTCATTCATTTTTAACCTAAAAATCTATAAATACATCATATCTTTCAAGAATTCTGAAGAGCTTCGTGAAAAATATCTCTGATCCATTTCTGAATATTTGAATCATGTTTTCATGCTGTTGAAGAGCTTGCACAATAGTTGAGCATCCAAAATTCTGCATTGAAGTGTAAGCGAATCTGAATCAAGATCAATTTTAAGTTTACGTGTATTTAGGATGTAAACTCAATACCAGTTTTAATTTTGATTCTATTCTAAATTCATTGCTTTCTCCAGGAATTGGGGTATAAAGATAGATATAGATATCGCTCTCTACCCTTATCCTTTTCTCATAATCAACATATATCATAATTACCAAATATGGTGTATTGTCCTTTCTTTTACCTCATCTTATTAAAAATATTTATATGATAACAAATTCTTTTTGATACATGAAAGTGGCTAAGGGGCCACTCCCTTGGTTATAACATTCTATAGATATGCGCTCTGAGCGCCATTGATAATTTGTCTTTGTCAAATCTTACACCAAAACTAGTCCCATCACCCATATAAAAAACCAGCCGGGACTGGCTCCCTAAAGAATTAGAATATATAAATATTAATCCAGTAGCATTCTAAAAAACTTGCAACCCTTTGTAGTAGGACTTTGTTTTGTCACAATGTCACGTAGGACTTTGACTACAATTCTAATTCCTTTTCTTGAGGCTTGGCTTTTAGCAACATATCCTTAAGAAAACCCATCCCTGCTTCCGCTTGCCCCCTCTGATGGTTCTCGTTCATTGATGTGGCCCGGATAAGAAACAAGGGTAGTGGGCTATTGTATCTTTAATACAGTCTTGGTCAGAAACCACCCTGGACTCAAAGGCCATCACGCGATCACCTTGCACCACCATCTCCACATACTCCATCATGTCCACTTGCCACTTTGCCTTCGTACAACTTCATTAGCTGCCATCTCCTGGTCTTCTAGCTCCAACAACCACAAAAGGAAGACCAATGCTATATCCGCAATCATCCTGTATTTGTAGTCAAGATCCAAATATTTACCCCCCAACACCATTTTCATAATATGTAACATCACATTTGTCAATCTTCCATTTGATATCTTCCCTCAAAATGCAATTTGTCTTTCTCTTCCTGCAACCCAAATGTGGCCTCCATTTTTCTTGTGCCCACCGTTTCTCTTCATTTCAATATTATCGAAACATAACAATAGACATTGCACATTGATTACAAACCTCCCTTGCAAAAAGAGCCAAATGGTGTTGATCAGGTTAGTGGAAAAAAGTACAAAGTGGTCTAATAGAGACTCTATACAAGCAATGGTATCTCCTTTGTATTTCATAGTAAATAAAGCATTTGAAAATAAAGCGTTCCTTTGTCTCTACCTCATAGAGGAGGCAAAATTAACGAATCCTATCCTTGCATGGGATGTGATGGTTCATCAATTTGAAACTAGTAGAAGCACACTTTAGCTGCTTGTGGGGTCTTCTTAATTAGCGTGACCATTATGTTGGAGGTAGTTAGGTTGAATGATTTTTCTACCCATGATCTACAAGAAATGTTCAACATAGGAGAGGTTCGAATGAATTGGATATAGTACTAGTAAATATCTTCTTTGATTGCCTAAATGGTCACCACCTTTAAGTAAATAAGGTGAGAGGATTGTTCAAGGAAAAGTAGAAAGGATGGAGCTGTTTGGTAGAGATGAGGCATTTAAAGAATGAAATGGCCTCTGTGTACCAACATCATAAATATCTAGTATGACCAAAAGAGGCAATCCTTGCAGAAGATGTGAATGTGGAAGTTGAGCTTGAAAAGTTACCCAAGTTGTAGGGAATGGTTACCAAACTCAGTTTGGACAATGCATTGAGGGACCAGATGTCTACATTGAATCATATGTTGTCACATAAGTGTTTGGACCCTCTTAATCCAAGCCCAATCAACGAGCCTCAAGTTGGGGTTTCAAATTGCAAAATCATAGAGAACTATAGCTCCAATGACTGCCTTGAAGAGGTGCATATTAGAAGGGATATTGTGGTGCTTGTCTAGAAACATAATTTCTCTAGGATAGAGATGATAGTCCCAACTGGTGCTGAGAGGGGAGGGGTGAATCAGCACCCAATAAAACTTGAAGACACTCTTAGATCCACTAACTATTACTGCATGCAAAACATATCCTATAAAGGAAATAAACAACACAAAATCACAGCAGCATAGAACACCAGATATATCACATGGAAACCCAAATTGGGAGAAAACCACAGTGTGAATTGGAACTCACAAATTTTGCACTCTTCTGAAGTGCGCCCTGTGAAGAGCCTTCCCTGTTAAAGGATTACAAACGCACTGTTAGGTGCGACCCGGTTAAAGGATTTTGAATAAGGCGTGTTAAAGCCTGCCTTGTTAGAGGACTTTAAAACATCAGCTAAATGTCACTTGGTTAAAGGATTTAGTACAAGGGACCTGTTAAGGTCCACCCAGATACTGGGATTTGGCTATTGAGATTGTTAGAGAGCAATAGAAGGGTTAATCCTTTGAAATGGCTTTGCAGAGCCTTATAAGATCACCGTTTCACTCACTAAGAGTCACCACTGGGCATCACTGGTATGCTCTCCTCAGGTTACTGTGCTTCCTTGCACACTCTCTTCCTTTTCTTCTTCTCTTCCTCTTTTCCCTTTCTTTTGTAGTAGCTTTGATCAACGTGATGTTTCAATCTTTCTTTTTGGCAGAATGAAGGCGATTGATTATCTTCGCTAACTGAAGAATATATAAACTTCCTACAGAGTGTAGGACAGCTGTACAGTTAAGAGAGAAAAGTGTAGATTGCGCAAATTTAATTTCAAAAGATCTTCCCACTCTTTGACGTTGTGATCCCCATGAAGATCTCTTATGAATCCACCATCCAATCATGTTTCAGTCTTTAAAGGAAACACCAGATGCATGTCACATATTTTCCCTTAATAGAAAATCCTCCATGAATCCATCATGTAGTCATGTTTTAGTCTTTAAAGGAAACATTAGATGCGTGTCGCAAATTTTCCCTTAATAGAAAATCCACCATGAATCCATCATCTAGTCGTGTTTCAATCTTTTAAAGGAAGCATCAGATGCGCGTCACATACTTTCCCTTAATAGACAATCCTCCATGATTAGTGCAACAAAACATGGTTAAAGAATCTCCTCAATATTCGTTAATTGAAACCATCTTCTTTGGTCAACTATGCCTTTCACCAGTCTTAACAAGTAATAGACATACATTGGTCTCAATGATATCTAGCAATCGCTGTAGGCCGGTTTACACCTTTCCTTATGCAGTGTTCTGGTCTCTGTCTTCACCAGTCACTTCTTTGTTCTCTGTCTACACCGGTCAGGCTTGTAGAGTCTTTTGGGCTCTGCCAGCTGACTCAGTCGAGCCCTGGTGAGTCCTTCCAGGACTTGTAGAGTCCAAGGACTCTGTTGACTCGGCGAGTCCTGTTAGTAGGACTCTGCCATGACCAGCCAATGCAAAAAATGAAAAATTAACATTTTTTTATTGTTTTAATTATTTGTTTGTGTTATATTGCCATTACAAGTTTAATATTAGACAAGTGATTACTTCATAATCTCAGATTGATCAGCAACAGTAAACTTGCATTTATTGCAAAATATATCAAGGATGGCAAATGCTCTCAGCACAATAGTAATCTCATTGCACATTCCAAAAATAATATCTGAAAACACTATTCCTTACACTTGATTGATAACACTCATTCCTATATTGTTTGATATTTAGACAAGATATGAATCATAACATCCGTAGACATCATCTACTTGAGATCAGAATCGCTAAGAAGAAACTAGACATAGCAACTCATACTTGACCAATATAATACATTTCTTTAGCCATCCATATTGAAGCCATCTAGAATTAAGATAAAAAAAAATTTGAATAAGGTTATTTAGTATTATATATGATCTTATTGTTCAAGACATTTGGATATAGGAATAATGATTGCAATCCAAAGAACATTTCCATCATTTATTATCATTGTATTAATAATATGGAAATTGATATTTGCAATTAGCAAATTTCTACTATCTGGCTGCTACACTTTAGTCTTTTCTACCTCCTTTCTTAAGGAAACAATTTCCAAGTCAAGCTTCTCACATTCCAAGATTTTCACTTTTAGCTGAATTTTCAAAACCTCTTCAATGCATTTGGCTTCTTTAGCTTGAGTCTTCAAATCCATACTTGTCTTCTTGGACTTTTCACTATCTTCTCAGATTTGGTCTTTCAACTTTAAGTTCCTCTTCTTGAGTCTTTTGATTTCATCAACGGGTAGTTCTTCCTTAAGATCCACAATAGTATCCTCCTTGCTTTTGGTCTTTTCACTTTCTAATGCGTTAGTTAGTAACTATTTTAGCAGTTAACTTATTTCCTTCAAAAATTTGCATTTATACTTATGTGATCAATGCAAACTTGTGTATGTGTGCAAAGTAGCTTCTATTTATCTCAATTATTGTGTCTTTGATGTTAATTGACTGAATGATGCATGAAAAAAGTTTTAAATCCTTAAAAATCTTTGAATTTCTTGGGTTTTTCAATTTGCCGAGCCTTGCCGAGTCCAGATGCCGAGTCCGAGCCCGAGCCTGAATCCAGCTTGCCGAGTCCGAGGCAAGTAACTATGTCTTAAACAGAAATATACAATAGTGGCATTAACATTTGTAGAGATATAGAGGCTTCCTTTGTTCATTGGGCCTCTCACATAGAGTCCGCCTAAGTGGAAGAAATTCAAAATTCAGCTTCTATTGTTTTCTAGTCCTTGATGTAATTTTGCTGTTCTCTTTTATATATTTTTTTCTATGATTTATGGTATCTTATTGTATGAAGTAGCATTTGATCATATTTGAACATTGTAGAACTTCATTTCTCATTATTTCAATTGATTATTTTGATAAATAACTTTGATTATTTATTCCATTTATGTAGTTTTCCGTACTTGGTTCCTTTGAGTAAATTATTTTTTTAAATTACTTTAATATTTATACACAGTCTATTCATATCTTTTTGATTTTGGGAAAATGCACTTATTTTGTAATCTTGTATATCATAACCCAAATCAGGTAAGTGTGCAGTTCACTATTGTTTTCTTTCTTACTATTTAATCTTTATGCCAGACTCTCTTGTCAGTAGTTGTATGATTGGTCTGGAATATTGCATTAGTCTGTAGACTCTAGTCCCTTAAATTAATAATCACATGAAAGATGATTTGTTTTATTTCCCTTTGCAGGATGATCAACCAGATGTCCAAGGACTATCTGTTATTTTATCAACTGGAAGATGTGCAACTCAAAGTCCAATAGGTGGTATTTTGGGATTTTTGTTTCTATTCTTTGTGACGATATCAGGATTTAACGATTTAAAACATAAATTGGTACTGCATATTTCTATTATGAACATACTTGATTTAAAAGCTAGAGTATTTTTGCATGTTTGTTAATGTACATAGTTTCCATTTTACCGTGGATAGGTTACAGTTTGTAATAGCCTTTTTTGGATTAGTTTAACTCATTTTTTCCATGCAAATCCAAATAGTGTTTTGTTACACAAGATAAAATGTTGAAACATTCATGGAAGAATAGGCATAAGTATGTGATAGATATACAAAATTTGAGTGTTTGGAGATGCAGCTTGTTAAGGTTGCTCGAAAAATATACTGATATATGAACTTGAGTGGTACATCGATGGTTCATAATATTCGAAATTAACCAGTGCTATTTTTGAACAACAACATTAATTTGTGGAAGGAAATAATTTAATTTTACGGCCAGTTTGATGAGTAAAGGCCTGGATGGTAATCATCCATCTTTCTTATGCAAATTGATGACTTTCATAGAGTTGACTATATCAGGAGGGTGAAAACTTCTGATTTGGGATTAAGAGTTGAGTGCAGCTTGTTCCAATTAAAAGACCCGACTGAGCTTGTTCTTTTGAAGGGTTATAACTTATAATCCATATTCTGAAGCAGATTTTTCACATTACAACCAGTCAAACTTGGTGTATATTTTCAACTTGGCTATTGGCATTTAGCAAGTTGCTGCACGTTGAGATAGTGAAGAATCAGTGAGAGGGTGAAAACTGTGAACATTCTTGTGGGTCTTTATACAATGTTTAGTGAGTTGTTGCCAGTGATCACTGGCTGTCATTCCCCATGCATGTCTTATAATGTGTCATATCAATGATAACTTTGTTTCATACATATATGATGTGGTTAACTGGCTCCTCAACAATGGCAATTGTTAGAGTCATAATTATCTCAGATTGTGGGTTTGTGCATTTTATTATAAGTTGGTTCCCTTGCCTCCCTCTCTTTGCTAACAAGTGAATTCTCAAATGTATGCTAGATTCCATTTAATTTTCATTATATTGCAGCTTGTAGAAGGTAAAAAAAGTATACTCATGAGAGGGTTACACGTTTATCTCAAACTAATATTCAATGCAGATTTGCAACAGCAAAATAGAAACAGTTGCTAAATGGGAACTAATTACATTTTATTTACATATACAGGAACTTGTATTATCTAACAATAAGCCTAAAGAGGTCAAATATGCCTTTAGAAAACAAATAAGACTTCTGCAAAATCAGTAGACTCCACGACATGGACATCTTTTACATCTTGACACAGTCTTGTAACAACATTTTCTCTGGATCAATAAGTGTGTTCTTTGCTGGCCGTGCCTTTCCCTTTTAAAAATGATCTCCCGATGCTTTCCCTTCACACAAACTTTATAAAAGGATCCATGTGCCACTCTTTTGGGAAGGCCATGTCCTGTATTCAAACTGAACGTAAATTTGTGATGGAAAATTAGATGCACAAGGCAATTATTCTGTAACAGCTACCTTATGAGATAAAATAAAACAAGAGATTTTTTTTTCCATTTTAGCAATTGCCCATCAACATGTAAACATTTGAATCTGCCTCTCTTACACCCACATGATGTTTTTTATAATTTCTGATGATACATTTACTCCTTTACAATGTAATTCAGTTGCTTGTTTGGATGAGGGAGATTAAGTCAATTTTCAGGTCTGGTTCATATAACATGTCTCCAACAAAAGCATTCTTGACATTTGACCTCTTAATAGGAGCTTGTTTTTTAAAGATCTGGATTTTCCTCTTCAACAACCACATGTTTTAAATTTTTAATTATATCTGATAATTTATCTTCTTAAATGGCACATCATGTCCTCAGTTTAGGTGACAGACTTTAAGTTTATTTTCTACCCTGGTGCGTGTAACACGTCTCCATCCTTGTTTAACCATTTGGCATCTTAATATAAACATACGTGGTAAAAACAAGAAACTCCTTCTTTGGTGGCCACAACTTGTTTTTTAGTGTATCTGATGCACAGGTCCCCTTAATAATATCACACTTATGTCACCCTCAATTTTTGTGACAGAGATCAAGTACTGAAATGTTTTTTATTTTAAATCTCAGTTTCATCCATGAAGTTTTATTTCTTGGCAGACTGAATTTTGAATTTCAGATAATCTCACAGTTTTGTTGTTATCAATCTCTTCATTTCTAATTTGTTTGACCAGATGGTGGGATTTGATTATGATTTTCTTCATTAGTAGTACTTGAGATAGACTTAGGGGTAGCATGGTTTAGGTTAATAATAATTGTATCCTTGAAAAGAACAAGGACTTATTAGTTCTTTGCTATTTGTAATGTCCCTGGTATTTTTTTCAAGAAAATATGCATTCTTTTTGATAGGCATTTAGTCAAACAGTTTGCATGCAGCCCTTGAAAGGAACTAAACTGTACTGTTTAGAGAAGATTCTGGTTTATTCAAAAGTTTTTCTTTCACTGTTTGTTGTTTGATGGATGACTTCAACATATAAATTGGTTTGGTATTCATGCACTGAAAATAACCAGTTCCACTAGGACTACCGAATAATCAGAATAGCAGATTAAAAGAATGACAGAACTGAAACGTTAAATCTTACCTCAATTTGATATTGCATAGGTCGGAGATACACAGTGGAGAGCAATCATTTCATGATGAAGTAACATAAAATACTGTAAACTGAAAGTTGAGCAGCTGCAAATATCTTGAATAATAGTTATGACTTCATACATACTACATAGAACTCAGCAAAGAGTTTTTATTCTTTAACAAATATATTCCAGCATACACTGTCTTGGACACTTAGAAACTCCATGATCAAGGATACAGCCAGTTTGATCTTTAACTGTGAGGAGATAGGGAAGATATGCCCTACCAAGGTTTGTATCGATTCTGAAATGTTTGGCAACATCTTACCCTTAACTCACACACCCAGGCCCAACATTGCAATGGCAGCATACAAATACATCTCGCAACTACCTAACTCCTCAGCAAACTGAAAGTGTATTTCCAGCGCTCAGGAACAATAACCAATATCTGAAATATGCAAATGCAATTCAGACTCCATCTTCATGCCTCTGCACAATATTTATGGTTCCCACAACCACAATATGGAGTCTCAAGCTCTTGGGAAGGCTCCCATGTCCAGCACCATGCATTCAAATTCTATTCATATGGAGGAAAGGCGGCTAGAATGGAGGTTTCCTTCCGCTTTGACCTCCTTTACAACAGAAAACACATCCTTGGCGTCAACTGGTGGCTTGTGTGTCTTTTTGCATCAACTTTCAGGCCTCACTCCGTGGTCCAGAGAACTATTATAGAATGCAGAAAAGTTAAAACTGATATCCCTATTGAATATTAGTAATTACTAAACATTTGTTTAAAATAAACAGTACAAATTCATGCTCAACCAAATCAAAGCCCCATTGATCAGCACTTATCTCCAATGGGATTACTGAAGCTTCATTCACTAGAGAAGAATGTTATTCGTGCTGTCAAGAACCAATATATCAGGTGCGGCAGTAATGAACATGCCTGATAAGGAGTTAGCATTCACGTCCTCCATAATGAGCTGCAGACAGAAGTTTGGCAATATTCCTTTCCCATGTTTAACCAAAGAGACTTCCCCGACTTTCAAACCAACGATTTCAATCGCCCATCTTTATATAATAATAATTTTCAAAATAAATCATTTGCCCAAATATTCAATCTGTAATACTTGGCATCCCAATAAACTTCAACAAACAACTTATCAAAAAGGTGAATTAAAGTTACCAGATATTAATGGAGCATCCCTAAAGAAGCAATAAATAAACCTTTGAATCTCAATAAATTTTTCTCTAAAAGAGACCTCAGAAATTTAATACTTATCTATAAAACTCCTCAGAAATTTAATACTTATCTATAAAACTCTTCTATGAGATCTCCAGCTGAAAATTCAATCAAACTGAACAAGAACGAGCAATGGTGAATCCTGAATTGCATTCACTCCACAGATGGAATTAGGTTCTTGTCGAACCCACCAAAACCCAAGTGTTTTCTTCCTAAGGTTTCCTACACTGAAAGCCAGAAGCTCTCAGAAATTTTCAAGATAAATAATAAACCAAGCACAATGAAAGAGCCTCTCACTGCTCATTTATAGCCAACTGGAGAAACTTCTAGAATGTAAGGAACCCCTGTGGTTCTAACTCCGACAAACACTGATTTGCTATGCAAATGATTTGCTCTAATACCACTGTAATGACCTGTTCTAGATTGAGCCAAACAATTGGAAGGCAAATACAACTTCTTGCCAAGGTAATTTGTCAAACATTTATGCTGCTGCAGAAAACTGAGATAAATTCTAAAAATGCTCAAGCAATAATCCAAACAATTAGCATAGATAGAACATACTTCTCTTCCAATTGCATTCCAAGGCATTAATACAAAGTACAAACGATTAGCAGACCTGTTAATCTGAAAATACATCAATCTCCAAATAAGCATTTTGTCATACAGTTGGCTGTTATCCTCATCAAGATCTCACATGGCGTACATAAATAGTTATTTCATTGAACATTTTGCAGATTGCCACAGAAGACTTAAGCTCAAACCTTGAAATTAAATGGTGTTGTTTACAGCAATTGTAGATTAACAGAGTATTTGAATATTTCAGAATGCCCAGATTTTATCAGCATCTCAGTTCAAAATAACAATCTAACAACTCTGATTTTCTAACACAAAAGACATAAAATTACCAGACGTATGCCCCAGTTGGTTTCAGATTTTATAGTTCTTCAATGCTTGTTCCAAATCGTAGACTCCTGGAGATTATTGTTCCCTTCAAATCTATCAATACTCTGCCCTCTGTGTGGACGCTGCCTGGCAATGTCTCCCTACACGTCCAATGAATTGGATGGTCATCGAATGTCCTGTGCAACCGTACAGCCTGCTCCTGCTGTGACTAGAAACCCTGGTGTTAGCCGTTTACTCTTGTCCAATCTCCATTAAACTACACACATTTTCCTAATCTGCTGGTTACTCATGTCTTCAGCTAGGAAGAATGATTCCGTGACAAGGCTGGGACTGTTTAGATGCCAAAAAGGGAGTGCTGGAAATGCTTATAATATCTGAGTTTGATCTTCTTGTAAAGGAAGTGATGCCCTAGCTGTACGTCTGGATTATGGACAAGTTATGGAATGAGATCCCGCACAACTTTATTCTCAACTTTCAGACTTTAAATCCCCTATCAAAAGACCTCAAAACTCACTGTTGAAATTCATGTGTGAACTCTGGATGAATCCACTCTTAGTGAAGGGATGGGTTTGCGTCCAACCTTCATGCTTCCTAAGGTTTTTGTCCTTAGAAATCAGTCACTGACTTTCAGCAACAAGAGAAAAATGAGTTCATAAAATATTCTCATAACATGTCTCAAATGAAAGGATGGCCTTGCTTATATAGCTTTTTTAGTTGGTGAATGCTTGTGCATTTCGCAATGTGGGATAAAACCTTCTTTACTTTTAACTCCTTATGAAGTAGCTTCTCGAACAATCTGGAATAACTTAAAGTGACTTTATGTTATAACTTTATTATTGTCACTTCATAATTCAATTGATGATTTGCACGTAATAATTAATTATTATTAAAGTATAACTTTAATAATAACTATAATATTATAACTCCTTCATTAATCATTGCAAATCAATTTTGACTTCACTAGGAGGTAGCCCACTGCAGTCACTGCCAACCAGGATGCCTTACTAAAAATAGTAAGTGTCCATCTCTATCGCCCATTGACTTACTATAAATAGTAAGCCCCTCCAAACGGAACCAAAAACCTTTGAATATCAATGCCTCAAAACAAATGAAGGATCTGGTGAGGTAAACACTCACAATGGCCACTCGAAGAGCTCCAAAACTCCCAAACTAGACCCTCTAATCCACCATACTAGCTTACGAGTGTCAGGAAATAGGCTAATCCTAAGAAAGTTGAAGCTCATAAAAATGGGGACATTACATAGAATTATTGACAAGTTTCCCTCTCCTTTTCATATTTAACTTTAGCTTGGGAATAAGTAAATTGCATAGTTACACCAGCCTGGGGGACGGGGGGACGTGGGGATGGGGTGACAAAGGGGCCTCAATTTGGGGACGGCGGGGGGACGGGGGGGTGGGTGTATATAGTATATACTATACATGTGGTACTTAAAATGGTAGTTATGAAAAGATGTATAACAATATAAGAGTGTAAGACATAAAATCATTGAACATTGCATTGTTAAACTTAATATATTGAATCATTGAACATTGCATTGGACATTGAACAATAAATCTTAAAATTTAAATACTCCAATCAGCATAAGAGTTCTACTTCTATTAATTAGCATAATAAATATTAAATATGAATATCAAAAGTATGAGTATCTAACTCATCATAAAGATGATTACTATATTACAATGTTACATTGAGTTGCATATATGATATATCAAAACAAGTACAAACATCAAATGTCAAAATCAAAATGCCAAGGAGGCCTCTAATCATGCATCTCGGGGTCGGCAAAGTCATCATCATCAAAACTATCTCCAAGGTTAAGAGTCTCTAAAGGAACATTGACCAGCTTTGCATCTAAAGCATCATCATCATCATCAATCTGTGATGCCTCCTCTGGCTCTACATCCCATCGTGCTGCTGGGCTCTCCTTGTACACATGTGTCCTACGATCAGTGATACGCAAGGCACTATGTAGAGCCACTAATTTCTCCGCTCTCTCAGAGGTAAGTTTGTTCCTCTTAAGAGAGTGGATGAAGCTATATGTAGACCAGTTCCTCTCAGAAGCTAAAGAACTAGATACCTGAGATTATCAAATTTCAATCGAATGACTAGTGTGAGAAATTGAGAATTTAGAAAAGATGTTGAATCTAAAGTTAAATAATAAATTTTAAAAAGTTAAAATATTTATTGAGTTGAAGAAGTAGAAACCTGAGACAAAAGACGAATGGCTAGTGTGGTAGTTGTTGATTTTGGTCCATGGCAATTCCACCACAAAATCGGATCCTCTTGTGCCATAGTTTTTATGTCCTCCTTTGCTGCAGTTGTATAACCCCTAAGAGTAGCAAATTTGGTCCACTCAATGCGAACCTTCCCAGCAGTCTCTGCATCATACATCCTATCAATGCACTTGAAGAACCCTTACTTCACCTGAAAAAATAAAAAAATTCAAATCATTGGCAAATGAAATAGAACTCTCAATTCTGAATTATTAATAAGACATAAAGATGATTAAAATGAGTAGCATCAAGCATGATGATGATATGAATTTTCAATTACCTCATCATCCTTAAGTGGTATTACTTTGCCAGGCCTAGGTATGTATCACTTCGGATTCAATGCATAAGCAGCCATGTGTAAGGGAGTGTTTAGGCTATCCCATCTCCGCTGAATAATAGGCCGAATGTGGTCATTATAGAAGGCTAAAGTGGGGTCCTTCTCTTGCACAATTGCCCTCATCTGGCCAAGCATAGAATCAATGCACTCATACACCTCTCCAAGGCTAGGTGCATCCCCATCCCCATATTTGATGACCTAAAAAACTGGATGGATGATAGAGACTATGTATTTTGCATCACCCCAAAATACATCACTCTTCACTATCTCCTTCACCCTCCGCCCTTGTTCTGTCCTGGATCCATCCCATCGATTCCACTCATTCGTCATAACCATGAGTTGCAGTGGCTCTTGCAACTCAAGCATTCTCTCCAAAAGAATGAAATAAGATACGTATCTAGTCTCAACTGGTTTCAAGAACTCCTTCGCGAAGCTCTTGAAGAGTGCATGTGAAGTGTGGTGGTTGCAGATATGCATCTGCACATCTCTAGCATCGCTAACCACTCCCTTAATCCAGTCAATCTTACCCATGTCCTTGAGTGCATTGTTCATGGCATGCACACAACATGGAGTTCACCATATCTGTCTATAGGCTGCCTCAATAAGCTTCCCTGCAGCTTTGCACACGGGTGTTGCATTTGTCACTACTTGGACCACATTTTGTGGCCCAATCTCCTCAATAGCTGCCTGAAGGATGTCAAATTGAAAATCAGCATCTTTTCAATGCCCTGAACAATCAATTGCCCTGAGAAAGAATGGGCCCTCTGTGCATGTAACTATGATATTGATGAGTGGACGGTTCCTAATGTCCGTCCACCCATTCATGACAATGCTGCATCCAGACTCCTCCCAAACTGCCCTCATGCTCTCCATTGTTGCACCGATCTTGGCATACTCTTTATCCAAGATTGTGTCCTCAATTTGTGCTCACCTAGTGGCACAAATGATGGTCCTCCCCCCCTTGCCACCAACTGCATCATCTCCTTATAATAAGGAGATCGAGCTACATGAAGTGGTATGCCATTGGCAAAAAAGTGTCTCCCAATGGCATCCTCTATCTCCTCTTTCATGCGTGCATTAAACAAATCTGCTATGGGGTTACTTTCAAGTGTCACCTTTTGTTTCCCCTTTCTCGGCTGTGCTCCAGGAAAAGCACTATAAGTGGAAGAAGGTCCCGACGCTGTCCCTCCCAATGATGTTGCTCTTTGCTGTGATCTAGGAGTGTGAATATGTGGCTGCCCCTGTATACGCTGCTCATGAGCCTACTGAATATTCTGAATCTGTTGCCTACCAGATAAAGTAGTAGGCATTGTAATTCCCAATTCATCTGGAACACCCCATAGCTTGTTGAATTCAATTCTATAATGCAAATTTTTAGGATCTTCCAAAAACTTACATGGTCCCACACCTTTGCCTGTCCAAAAAAGGAAGTGTGCATTCACTCTAGTGATGTTACCGAACCATTCTGTCTTACAAATGTTGCATTTCCACTTCCTTGTGCCACCTGATTGTGATGGGTTTGCTATCCTCATTGCAAACTGTCTAAGAGGAGATTTAGGATCATACGCACCCCTAGCCCACCTTGCCAAAATTGTGGAGGGACAATCATTAGATGGTGGACCAGGTGGCCAACTATTTGTGGACTCAGTTTGCTCATCCCCCTCATTGGTGCCAATGTCATGATCATCACCATGCTCAGGTTCATAATCTGAATGACTATCAGTGCTACTATGAGAATGAGTTTGCAAATCCACCTCATCAGCATCAAAATTGTGGGAGCTCATTTTGACACTGCATTTCACCAAATGAAAAAAAAATGAATAAATACATGGTTTCAGACTTGCAATTTTCAGGCTATTCTTATTGTTTAATAAATTAATTAAAAAATTTAATGTAGGGCATAGGCTGAAAATTTTCAACCTATGCCCTACATTAAATTTTTAAGTTAACTTATTAAGTTATTAAGTTATTAACTTATTTGATTTCATAGTTATAAATTTGAAATTTCATTTCTAGAAACACAAATTCTTATTGTTTAATAAATCAATTTAAAAATTTAATGTAGGGCATAGGCTGAAAATTTTCAGCCTATGCCCTACATTAAATTTTTAAATTGATTTATTAAACAATAAGAATTTCAATTTTTAGAAATGAAATTTATAATTATGAAATCAAATATGAAATAAGTTAATAACTTAATAAGAAATGAAACAACAAGAAATATAAAACCGTAAAACGTAAAACTAAAACTAAGACAATGAACATGAGAAAAAAAAACAAAAATGAAAAATGAGTTACAAACCCTACCTTTTTCTTGAGAAATCTCTTGCACAATGTGTTGAATCTTCTTCCTCCTCTTCTTCTTGCTCTTTCTCACTCCTCTTTGACTTGCAATCAATCTTTTCACTCTTATAATCAACCTTTTTTTAGCTATTCACTCTTCTTCTTGCTGCTGTTGCAAAAACATAGAAATGAAAAACTCAATACAAATGAATCTACAAAGCATTTCATTGCAATATAACATATTAGACGGGCCCCACACATGTTTAGGGTTACAAAGTAACCTATTAAACAAATAAAAAATTTGTATTTTATTTTATTTTTTTACTTTTTGACGCTGCCTGGGCGGGGGACTTCTGGGCGTCCCCTTTAGGGTCGAGGGATGTCTAGAAGTCCCCTTGTCCCCGTCCGGGACGGGGGGACGTCCCCCACGGGGACGGCGGTGGAACGGCTGCTCCGCCCAATGAGAGGAAACGCCATCCCCACGTCCCCAGTGGGGGACGGGGATGGGGACGGCTGGGTTTTAGGGGGGGGGACGCGTCCCCGGGTTACTCTGGTAAATTGACTCTCTTAAATTTTCTTGTTGATATAAAATAAGTCACTTTTATGACACTACATTATTAAAATGTCATTAAATTTATTTATTTTTCAAGAACTTAAATTTTAATCATCTAATTAAATTTTAAGGTCCAAATAAAGGGGACATTACACTATTGTACCTGATGTATTTTCCAGTGTTGACCAATTTTTCGTCATTCATTGACATTTTTATAATTTTCTTTATTTATCAGTTAAACTCTAGATAGGAGACTTAAAAACATCTTTCTTTTCATTATTGTAAACTTAAGATGACTGTTCCATTACATTTTTTGTTCTTTTTGATATAATAATCAGTTATAATATTTTCAGATTTTTGCCTATTTTACCATTTTTCGGACAAATTTTCTGACAGTCTCCTATTTCTAACAAAACCACATAGGAACAAGATTACCAAGGTATGTCAGTTTGCTATAATAAGAACTAGTTTCCATCCACTTGAATCAAACCTGACATGTATACAACAACATGGGACAAAATTATGTAATTAAGGCTTCTTGCAATGGACACCATTAATATAATTGGTCTCATGACACTGTTCGGCTATGTATCACAAGAGTGATATAGCTTTATCACCAAAATATTTTTGTAGGTCAATGTATGACATTATATATTTTAATTGTCAAGTCTTTGCTAAGAAGTAAAATTGTTCAAACATTTAATTTTAAACTTGCATGGTGCATATTTATCACAATTCTGTGTGTTCTTATAGTTGCTTTATGATCAAAACATGTATGGGGGCATTAATTATTTATTAATTACCAAGGATTTTCCCATATATTGTAATATGAAATACAATATAGACAGATGGTTGAAGCAGTAAAGAAATCTTTGAATAATTTAAGTCTTATAAAATGAATGTTAGTTTCCTGTTTGCAGGTTATGAGGATGTTCCTGCTTATCGTTTATCTTTGATGGAGGATACAAAATCTATTAATCAGCTGGTATATTTGCTTCTGTTCTCTTATTCTTTTTCAACATTTGGAGTATGTTTTCCAAAAAGAAATAGGTTACATGCTAATGCTGGATCTAGCTTTTGTAATGTGACTCCCATCGACAGTAATATGTTTCTTGCTAGATAGGATAGTTAGTTCTCCTCATTTCTTTTCCTGTTTCATTTGAATGAGAGCTTGACGAATTTCTATTTTCCATTCATTTTTTTGTCAATTATAACTGTTACAATCTCGTAATTTGGGCCTGGATAATGTTGCTCATAAAAGTACATAATGTTTGTTTTCTGTTACATTTCTAGAATGTGCTGGTTCAAGAGGGAAAGGAGATGGCATCTGTTCTTTACACCTATCGCAGCTGTGTTAAAGCTCTTCCTCAGGTCATTTTTTAGTTTCATTCCTATTCTGGAATGACACCAGATTTATGAAACAATTCTTCAATTTTTTGTTTAACCATTATTGTAAATGTTATGTAGATGGACTATTCACATTTTGACAAAAGGTTATTAGATGAATCGCCTTCTAAAGCACCTTTGATTAAGTGGTTGTCTTTGTTAAAACTTAAAACACCTTTTAAATATCTTGCATAATATGCCTGTCTTTTTGTGACAAATAATTGACACATTTAGCGTGGCTATGAATCCTATGGGATTGGCTTTGTTGGTCTTTTGCCAATGATTGCCTGAATATATTGTCAAAGTAGGATTTAAAATAATTAGCCATCATAAGTGAGTGTATTGAGTTCAAATGGTGTAAAGTTAGGAACTGTGAAGTATTATACAAATATTAATTATCATTAGTTTCATGTTGGTGGCTTTAAGTTTTTAACACAATTAGGAATATGGGTAAAACTCCTTTGAGACTTTGTTTTGTTTGCTTGTAAGGTTGTTTCATAGACAGTCAACTTGACTTCCTTATGTAAGCTCATTTAATAGGTGTAATTATAGTTTCAAAACTTGCCCATTAACTCACCTAATAATTGTTAAGTGTTTCTTAATTTGCCAAGTTTTTGCCTACTCACTAAGCTCAAATCAAAATTGGGTCTGTTGAGTTTTATCAAGCTGTGAATTTTGGAACTATGGGTACAAGTTTTGTCCATTCAAGAATTGGTATGTTCTTGACATACGAGAATCTTCCTTTTCTATATGTAAAATAACTAAGCATCTTGTGGAAGTTTGTGCTAGTGTTCTTTGATGATATTCTGATATACAACAAAAATTGAGAAGACCACCTTTGATAAATCGATGAGGTTTTGGGTATTATGGCGGCACAATCGTTGTTTGCCAAGACATCTAAATGTGAATTTGGGATGATAGAAGTGCTATACTTGGGTCATGTGATTTGTGCAAATGGGGCTAAGGTGGATCAAGAGAAGATTCAAGCCATCCTTGATTAGCCTCCACTAAAGGCTGTTATGCATCTGAGAGGTGTCATGTCCCCTTCTCTAATTGGGACCTAATTCTATCTTCACCTTATAGCTCATCCTTGCCTCCCGTGAGCTATTAGGAAAGGCTAGGGGGGCCCCTTTTATGCGGTGTGCCTTTGGTGCCACTCTTGGTGCCTTTGATTTGATTTGAAATTAAAATCACGATGCCAACATTATTCTTGGTCAACTTGCTTGTTGTTGGAGGTGTTTGGCCTGATACATATATTGGCCTTCTTGGAGCAATTGAATATCATCGATTATCTCTTTCTTCTCATTTGTAATTCCAATTTGGAATTAGATATCTGAGCTTGCAGTTTCGAAGGTGCAAGACCCTCCTGACTACAATCTGAGTTTGGTTGTCATTGATACAATCAGTGATCAGAATAACTTCATCATGGTTGTGAACATATCTTTACATTCCATTGTCAGCAATCACTGCAATTTGCATAACATCGGCAAACATTATTACATATTCATGGTGGCAGCAATCTACATATCTGCATGTTCATAGATGTGGTGATCATCATACTACACAGTGTCAACGATCTCCATACTCTTTCCATATTACATAGCGATCAGTATCGCTGTGGTATTAATCACTGTATATGCCAGAGCGATCATATTGCTGTAGCTGAATCTCTGCCTATATCATAGCGACCAACATTCATCTTGCTGAGGCTTGTGTTCAGCATTACATAATGAGGATTGACAGCAATATCATTGGCATACATCCTGAGTCTTGTGGGTGCTGCTTGTTGGACAGCGATATTTGTTGCTTGGTTTAATCTATTCCACGACTCCCAATGCAGAATTATCGTGTAAAGACTAAGGTGCAAACTCCTGCCATCTGTACTCAATTATATATTGATATGAGATTCATGTGCATTGTTCGAAATTACTATTACTAGTCCGTCATATGTCTATCATTTGTTTGTATATGCTGCTTTAGGATATTTCAAGAGGTTTCCTTGGATTGTGTCAAGTCTGTAAGTGGTGCAGCATGTCGTGAGAAACCATTAACAAACTGACGGTAGAAGGCACACAAACCCACAAATCCTCTGAGTTGTGTCAAGTTCTCTGGAGTAGGCCGTTCAATAATGGCACAAACCTTCTCAGGGTCCATGTGAACACCCTCTACACTAATAATGTGGCCCAAGTAAAGTAACTCTGTCTTGCCCAGTGTACATTTGGAATCCTTGGCATACAAGGATGCCCTGTCAAGAATATGCAAAATTGTATCCAGATGAGCAAGATGTTTTTCCCAAGTTTTACTATAAACTAGTATATCATCAAAGAACACAAGGACAAATTTCCTGAACTGACTGTGGGAGACCATGTTCATAGTGGACTGGAAAGTGGCAGGCGCATTGGTTAAGCCACAAGGCATAACCAAAAACTCAAAGTGTCCACAGTGACATCTGAAGGCAGTCTTCTCTATGTCATGCTCTCTAACCCAGATCTGATGGTAACCTGTCCTCAAATCAATCTTGGAGAAGAAACGAGCCCCATGTAGCTCATCTATACCCGGGATAGGATGCTTGTTTTTAATTGTCCTTTTATTGAACATCCTATAATCAATGCACATCCTAAGTGTCCCATCATTCTTCATTAAAACAACTGATGAAGCGAAGGGTGACTTATTGGGCCTAATATGTCCCATAGCCAACAAATTATTGATAGTCTTCTCTATCTCATCCTTCAACCGCTTAGGATGCCTGTATGGAGGAATCATAACGAGCTTAGAGCCCTCCTCCAACTCAATAATATGCTGTATGCCTCGATCAGGAGCCGTGCCAAGTGTTATGTCACTAAACACTTTGGAGTGTTTAGTTCTAAGCACCTGAATATCTAGAGGATATGCTGGTTTGTCCACTTCATCCTGTGTAGGCATCAATCTACACTCTGCTGCCCACTTAACCATATCATGACGAGTCAGCCTTTCCTTCTGTCGGAATGTAATAACCCTCAAATTGCTCTCACGGTTAGCCTTAAGCACATGAATTTTGCCATTTACCTCAAACCTCATCTCCATGTCCCTGAGGTTGAGATAAAATTCTCCAATATCATGGAGCCAACTCATACCCAAAACAATATCTGTGTTTCCCATATTTACCACATAAAATCAGCTCTGTAATCAAAATTATTTAGGTGCATGGGCATATCTAAAATCATCCTGTCAGCAACCATCAACAACCTTAATCCGTATACCCTCAAACACTTGTACCTGAATCCCACTCTTGGCCACTAAGCGTGCATCAATAATATTTTGGGTGGCTCCTGTATCAAGTTGGGAAATGACTCTTTGTCCTGCCTAGAGTCCATGCATCTTGAAAGAACCTTCTTTCTCTTACAAGAAAGATATACCTCCTTAAGATGAGGCTCACCCCCTTCTTGACCTTCACTGCCTTAACTTTAAGCCCCTGAATCAATCTGAACAGCCTGCTGGTCCTCAAAATCAGAATGGTTTTCCTCATCAAAATACCACTCCATTTGCCTATTTTTGCCTTTAGTCCTCAAAGGACATTCATGTTTCTCATCATATGGTCCTTTGCAATAAAAGCATAACTTTTTCCTTCGTAAATCATTAAGCGTCTCTTGATCTAAAAGGGCTGCAAATGGTTTCTTTTGTTCTGAACTTTCACCCTTTGTAGGGGTTGATCTACTATCACCTGTTGAAGTAGATGGTTTAGACAAAAAAATATTATGTGGTGTAGATGCTTCCATGTTATGTGCCTTTTTATTGCGTCCTGTAGAGTTTTTGGTTCAAAAGATTTAATCCAACTCTTAAGAGGCTCTAGCAATCCCTCCATAAAAGAGACAACCAGCCTCCTTTCTGAAATCCCTGTAACCCTAAACGAGATCTTTTGAAACTCATTGATGTATGCCTCTAGGCTACCTGTCTGTTGGTACCCATATAGACCCCGGTATTTAAACTTTCGGTGAAGGGTCTTGAACCTCTTTGAACTAAGTTCAAAGCAGTTCGAAGTGGTTCATTTTGTTGAAGCAGGTTTAAATGGTTTACTTTGAGCCATCTCGGTGCGAGGTTTACCAAGTTCAAATTTTGCAAAGTTCTGGTGATTTCACTTCAAATACAGGTTTAGAGATTTAGTGACCCTGAATCTCCATTCAAAATGAAAGTCCATGATATTAGAATTATTCCTAAGAGGATTCAAAGGTGCATGAATCAATTGGCATTCTTCTTAGTATTTTGTGCTCAAACCTTTGTCTCAATTCAGCATATGGGGAGCAACCATTCAGTCTGATGGAAAGACTTAATCGGAGTGCATTTATTGTGGAAAGAGCTGGTTTATATGCAAAGAAGATTCATAATGCCAATAAATCAAACGTCCCTGATGGGCAATTGTTGTCTTCTGATGACGAGAATTATAAAGGAGACTTTGCATAAGGATCTATCCAACTTAGCAAGAGCAGCTATGGAACTTTTAAAATAGCAGATACTTCCAACCATGTTTATCATCAGTTGTCTCTGTACTTATATCTGCAACTAACGATAGTAGTTGGCATACTAGAATTGCAGCATTAATGTTTCTGTAGTCCTTCATGTATAGGCATATATTCCTTTTGTCAAGCTCTAAAATTGAGCATGCGTGGAATCAACTGCAAAAGCTTCTCACAGACGAGCAAGTTAGAGAACATACAGCTTTCGTGCACAGTCGGGTTCGCGATTAACCAATTTTTGTATGAGAAATACTATAAAGGTCCTATAACTTTAGAGGATTTTAAAATTTCTCTAGAATTGAATCAAATTTTCCCTTAAGATAAATTCAAAATGCAAGCATGGACATGAAGAATGTTCAGAGTTTTTAATGTAACCGGCAACCACAGATTTGCAGAAAGCAGAAAATCAGTCATATTGCGAGGGGCATAACTCGCAATTAAACCGTTGGATCGAGCTAATTTTTAAATATGTTGGGTATAATCTAATTCTTCAGACTTTCACCGGAACGATCTTCCAAATTATTCTTGGTTCGAGAGATATAAGCAATTGAGTAGAGCAGTGTCAAAATTGTCTATGACAGTCACGAAATAATAACAGGATTGCATCACCAGCATATGCCACTTGTCTGAATGTCATTTAAATGTGTTAAGAAATATCCTCATAAGCTTATAAATTAATATTTTATGAAGATATCAATTTAAAAGGATGAAGAATGTTATCGAAAAGAAGGAAAAATATTAAAGGATATAAGTGGAAACAATGTCAAGAATCAATTATAATAACTGAAAAGCATCATCGGGGAAAGGAAGATAAAATGGAAAAGCAGTGAAAGAAGTGAGGGTTCCGGATTCCGCTTACCCTAGAAACTTTGAGCTATAGGAGGGTGTTAGTTTTTTCAGTTTGTAGTTGCAGGTGAAGGGGTTAGTTTTCTTTGGTGATTTGTGAATACAGAAACAGAGGATCTGTAGCATCTTTTTGTAAATTCAGAGGAATAAAGTTTTTGAGTATTGGACCTTTGAGTCCAGATGCTTGCTTTGTTGTTGATATTAATCTGTGAATTAATTCAACTCCCTTTGAAAGTTATTCTGTTTCACTTAATCATGAATGTGTTTATCATTTGGACTTTGAGCCAAAGATATTTATGTATTTGGAAGAATTAGTGTGTCTCTTTCTTTCTGCGTTCCTTGTAGTGTTAGGGTCGGATAAATGGTCTTTGTACCATTTATTCTCTTTTTTCTTTTGTTTAGTCCCTTCACATCTACTCTGTGTTTATGGATAGATGTTGGTTTACCTTTCTTTGCTTTCGGGTTAAAAGCAATACAGTTTGTAGTTTAAACAAATTCGTTGCAAATCTTGCACGGGGAGCTGTACCCGAATAATTTAGAGGGCGCTTATGCTTTTCAATAGCGAAGTGACCCAACTGTTGGTGCTGGTTGAGTCTTCTTATTTGGGCATTTTGGTGTCAATTTGTAATCATTTTCTTCGAAGACAAATCTGTTCACCAACAGATTTTTGGCGACTCTACTGGGAAGAGGAATTGAAGATTAGTGTCATGTTTTACTCCCTCAGTTATTTTTGAAATATCTTGTGTGTGCAGGATTGGCAACTCTATAAAATGACCATGCCTAATGGAAAGGCCGCAAGAAAGATGAGGCCTAATCCCACCTTCATGGAACTCTATCAGATAGAGGACAAGGTGCTGCAAGAGTTCCTGAATCATTATAAAGAAAGTGTCTCTCATGCCGTGAGAACAAATTTGAGCATTGAAGATGACCATAATTCCATCCTGCTGTGGAGGAGTTTGTGTTATAGATTTCACAAGCTGAAAGAGTTGGAAGCATACAAGAGAAAGGTACAACACCTCGAGAAAGAGTTAGAGGTGGATGATGATGAAGCCCCGGTTATCTCTACACATTTCATCTCATGCAATTACTCAGTCCAGAGTGAGTAAGAAATCCAAACGGTCACAACCCAGCCACAAGAAAATCAGGCATGGGTAAAAAAAAACACCTTGGCTGAAAGTGAGGATCCCAGCAGCAGTAATGACAAGGGTATACCTAAATCTCTGCTCTTTTCTGATATTGAGAATTCTGAATCTAAGAATGATGTTAGCCATCATGGTTGGGAGTCTATTGTCAGTAAAAAATTTCAAGATGATGTGCAACCAAAGGTTGAAGCTTGGGTTTTTGTTGAAGGGATAAATAAATGTGATTCTTCATGTTTAGAATGTCAAAATCAATCCATAGAAGAATCTGATCAGTCTAAAATTGAAGCTTTTGGTAATGGCATAGCTGCTGAAACAAAGATAGATGTGACTACTTATAGTCTGGATAATTTTCAAGAAGATGATCATCTTGCACATCTAGTGGAAGCAATCCGTTTCCAACAAGACACAATAGCAACAAGCGAGATTGAAGAAAATTCTGTAAAGCTGGGAGATAAGCTTATTTGGAGTAAGCCCAACCCACTGTACTTACCAATGGAGTTTTGTGAGGATATTATTATCAAAGAAAATCCTCTATTTCAGCCTTATGATTCATCATTAGGTGATGAAAATCCGTTCTCTTCTTTCATATTAGAGGATGCTGAAAATCTGATAGAAGGAGGAAAGATTGGAGTGAGTTCCCAGCCTATGGGTGACTCAGTTGAGATATTGAATGACGCTCTCCTCTACAAGGAAGAAGAAGACATCATATGCAGATTTTTATCATCTATTGGGAAAGGAGATCCCTTTTTGAACAGCCCAGGTATGAACTTAAAACAAATAGACCGTAAAAAGTTGTTTGGTGATTCATTATTTCTTCCCCTTGGGTGTGAATATATTGGGAAGTCTAAAGATGCACTAGAAAAAACAAAAGATCAAATGTTCTACATATTTGATGTTACCCCGAGTTTTGATGGAGTTGAAGTTAATTTTTATGATAAATTTGAGCCCATGCTGGATGGATTCTATCTTTTTGATAATGTGAAGAATGACTCTCATGATCATGGAAAGAGGTGTGCCATTATGGACTGTAGTTGGGAGGCCAATGAAATTTTTTCTGAATATTGCTCTCTCCAATTCAAGATCTTTCTTGATTTGAAGAATGATACACAAAAACCATCCGAAGCTGAGGAATGCTATGATGAGCTTTGGTTGTTTGGGAAAGAATATTGGGTTGCCAAATTTCTGCATGCTATCAGCTTGAGTCTCAACATTGAAGAGATCGCCATTAGGCAGTGGTCTGGAGCTGCTCCATTAATGCACAATCCACTGCTTCGAAAAGGATCTTATTTCTCCCAGCCAGTGGATGGCTTTGTGTAAGTTTTTTTTTTCTTTTGGCTGTTGTGGTAGGAGTTTCCTGCCTATGTATATGTTTGTAAATATTCTCTTGCTTTGCAAGTTTTGGTCGTGCTTAGTTTAGCCTGCTTGTTTCCAGTTTGTTTTGGTGGTTGGGGGTTTTGTTTTGGTGTTTTCCCTGTCCCTCTCCGTCCTCTCCCTGCAAGCAGCTCTAGCTCCCTCTCTTTGTGCTTTGACTCCTTTACCCAATGGATGCTAGGCACTTGTCCTTTTCCCAGAGATTGCTGGAGTTCTCTGCTTTTGTGCCAAAAACAGTCCCACAGTTAGAGCCCATGTTGGCACCCATATAGACCCCGGTATTTAAACTTTCGGTGAAGGGTCTTGAACCTCTTTGAACTAAGTTCAAAGCAGTTCGAAGTGGTTCATTTTGTTGAAGCAGGTTTAAATGGTTTACTTTGAGCCATCTCGGTGCGAGGTTCAGCAAGTTCAAATTTTGCAAAGTTTTGGTGATTTCACTTCAAATACAAGTTTAGAGATTCAGTGACCCTGAATCTCCATTCAAAATGAAAGTCCATGATATTAGAATTATTCCTAAGAGGATTCAAAGGTGCATGAATCAATTGGCATTCTTCTTAGTATTTTGTGCTCAAACCTTTGTCTCAATTCAGCATATGGGGAGCAACCATTCAGTCTGATGGAAAGACTTAATCGGAGTGCATTTATTGTGGAAAGAGCTGGTTTATATGCAAAGAAGATTCATAATGCCAATAAATCAAACGTCCTTGATGGGCAATTGTTGTCTTCTGATGACGAGAATTATAAAGGAGACTTTGCATAAGGATCTATCCAACTTAGCAAGAGCAGCTATGGAACTTTTAAAATAGCACATACTTCCTCAGCCATGTTTATCATCAGTTGTCTCTGTACTTATATCTGCAACTAACGATAGTAGTTGGCATACTAGAATTGCAGCATTAATGTTTCTGTAGTCCTTCATGTATAGGCATATATTCCTTTTGTCAAGCTCTAAAATTGAGCATGCGTGGAATCAACTGCAAAAGCTTCTCACAGACGAGCAAGTTAGAGAACATACAGCTTTCGTGCACAGTCGGGTTCGCGATTAACCAATTTTTGTATGAGAAATACTATAAAGGTCCTATAACTTTAGAGGATTTTAAAATTTCTCTAGAATTGAATCAAATTTTCCCTTAAGATAAATTCAAAATGCAAGCATGGACATGAAGAATGTTCAGAGTTTTTAATGTAACCGGCAACCACAGATTTGCAGAAAGCAGAAAATCAGTCATATTGCGGGGGGCATAACTCGCAATTAAACTGTTGGATCGGGCTAATTTTTAAATATGTTGGGTATAATCTAATTCTTCAGACTTTCACCGGAGCGATCTTCCAAATTATTCCTGGTTCGAGAGATATAAGCGATTGAGTAGAGCAGTGTCAAAATTGTCTATGACAGTCACGAAATAATAACAGGATTGCATCACCAGCATATGCCACTTGTCTGAATGTCATTTAAATGTGTTAAGAAATATCCTCATAAGCTTATAAATTAATATTTTATGAAGATATCAATTTAAAAGGATGAAGAATGTTATCGAAAAGAAGGAAAAATATTAAAGGATATAAGTGGAAACAGTGTCAAGAATCAGTTATAATAACTGAAAAGCATCATCGGGAAAAGGAAGATAAAATGGAAAAGCAGTGAAAGAAGTGAGGGTTCCGGATTCCGCTTACCCTGGAGACTTTGAGCTATAGGAGGGTGTTAGTTTTTTCAGTTTGTAGTTGCAGGTGAAGGGGTTAGTTTTCTTTGGTGATTTGTGAATACAGAAACAGAGGATCTGTAGCATCTTTTTGTAAATTCAGAGGAATAAAGTTTTTGAGTATTGGATCTTTGAGTCCAGATGCTTGCTTTGTTGTTGATATTAATCTGTGAATTAATTCAACTCCCTTTGAAAGTTATTCTGTTTCACTTAATCATGAACGTGTTTATCATTTGGACTTTGAGCCAAAGATATTTATGTATTTGGAAGAATTAGTGTGTCTCTTTCTTTCTGCGTTCCTTGTAGTGTTAGGGTCGATAAATGGTCTTTGTACCATTTATTCTCTTTTTTCTTTTGTTTAGTCCCTTCACATCTACTCTGTGTTTACAGATAGATGTTGGTTTACCTTTCTTTGCTTTCGGGTTAAAAGCAATACAGTTTGTAGTTTAAACAAATTCGTTGCAAATCTTGCACGGGGAGCTATACCTGAATAATTCAGAGGGCGCTTATGCTTTTCAATAGCGAAGTGACCCAACTGTTGGTGCTGGTTGAGTCTTCTTATTTGGGCATTTTGGGGTCAATTTGTAATCATTTTTTTCGAAGACAAATCTGTTCACCAACACTGTCTTCTTGAGTTGAACTAAGTCTCTGAAATACAACTCAGGATCTCTCCTATCAAATCGCTCAATCAACCTGTCCACACACTTCTAGTATGAAATAATACGATCATGGTGTAGTGTAACCAACGCATGATACCGCCAATCATGATCTAGTCCATCTAGATGTAATACAACAAACTTGATGGCATCCTCCTCAGTCATGGGACGAAGTGTAAGAAAAATGTCCAACTTATGGACCAATGCTCTCACTGAAATCTTACCACTACCATCAAAGCTAGAGAGAGTCAATTTGCTGGTGGCTTGCTTGAGATCATTACCTTTGCCCGTAGTCTTAAGCCTCCCGTCTTGCCTACTGCTGTGATGTTCTCTCTTCTGTGACTTAAATTTGTCGAAATTCAGGTGCTCTCTCATTGCAAGAGGTAGTGCTTCCCACTCAGCATGTAAAGCCAATACATTATCTGTAAAAGTTAGATCCTTCCTCCTCATCAACACTGCCTCCCTTTGAATCTGGTCTCAGGAAGGTAGGATGTGTGGGCTTGTCATATGTACCTGTATGTACCTTGTGTGGTCTAGGAGACCCAATAGAGCTACCATGCTCACTATTTTAACCCTGGGAATTGACATGTGCTCAATAGTTGTAGTGAGCTGCTGTAATACCTGTGTAACCTGTTGTTGGCCTGCAGCCAACCCTTTGAACAATTCTCTTGCTTCTCTTTTATCATCATTACCTACATAATATATGAGATATAAATTTATATATATCTAAAGTATTATTGTGTTAGAGAAATTAATATAATTATTAATGACATATATATATATATATGTCATTATAGTAATTAAAAGAGTATGTGTTAATGAATAGACATGTCCCATGAAGGGACATGTCTATCCATTTCTCATCCACAATATAAATAAGAGAGAGATTGCTACCTTTGAAAAACACATACAAGCAGGAAGTGCTATTACATTTGCAGTGATTCCTCATTCCTTAACAACCCCAATTTTTGAAATCCGAATTTTCGAATTTTAGGGTTTTGTAAAAAATATTGCTGGCTGTAAAATGTAAGGGCATTGTAAAATCCAAATCTGCAGACGCGGGCGAACAACCCTCAAACACAATAAAAAAGATGCCCGAAAAAGAACAAAAATCGCATCTGTTAGTGTTGATTGTTTTAGTTGCGCAATGCACGTAGGGCCGAAAATCCCAAAAATCGCAGGCTTTTTACCACCCAAAATTGCCAGTAAAAATTGCAAAAAAGATGTAGGATTTAGGCCCCATAAATGGCGAAAGTTTTTTTTGATAAGAAAAATGCTGGTGTTTAGGGGGAAAATCACGATTTTAATGTCTATTTTAAGCGCAATTTTCAATCGCATTTTTAGCTGCGATGTTTAGTTGCTCTAATGGTGCGATTTTAGTTGCAATTCAAAGTCCCCAAAATTTGCAGTAAACCCTAGCTCGGGTTTGGAGCAGATTGCAATTTCAAATTTCACCACAAAAATTTCGTGCAAGAAATTTACTGCTTTGATGCCATGTTCAAATATTCAATGCAATCCAATGTATTAGACTAAGGAGACCAATGCTCAAATAAAGATTCCAACAGTGGAGCGCTAAAAATAGCGAGAATAAAAATAATGACAACTGAAACTAAGATGACCATTAATAGAGAAACTAAGAAATGCTAAGAATAACAAACTAAAAAGAAAACTAAAATAGAGAATATTCTAATAACAATAGCCAACACTAAAGTACATAAAGAATCAAATTGATCTCATGGAAACTCTGATGTTTCAATTATCTAGTACACATGATGCCATGAAAAATATTGATGGCACAAATAGAAACTGTGCACATTCAACTTTAATATATTTAGGAGCAAAGGAAGGTAATTAAAGTACACATTGAGTAGCTTTGAGAAGTGGTTAGCTTGAGACTAGCTCACGTCACTATACTACTCAAAGAAGAGAAAACTTGACTACATAGATCTAGATACCAACTACACAATAGATGTAATAGTTAGATTCAAGTATTGCAATAGGCCAAGATTCAATGGGACACATCTTTCCAACAACTCAAGGAAATATACAAGAATATGTTGTTAGCAAATAGCTAAAGGATTATGCCAATTTTGGGTGTTGTAACAAATTAAGAAGTCATCATATCTCGAGGACAAGACATGGTTGCAAAGTGGGGAATGATGTTAGCAGGTGAAGCAGCAAAGACAATAGTATCTATAGATCACCACATTTGATTGCAAGAGGTATGCAAACCTCTAGTTTAACTCTCACATAAGCTAGGATGCATAAGGATTATAAGGGACATGGCTTTAATGTAATAACATACATATAGTAGAAATGTAGAAAGGAATAGCTATGAAGAGATGAGATTAGATTGAAAATAAGAAAATAGAGAGAAAGGAAGATAGAGTGATCGAGGATTGAACATTTGATAATGTAATCTATGTTGGAATCATCGTTGTCGTTTCATCAAAAGCTCAAGCTGTCAATGAACACCACAATGACCAGAGACAAGGATCCACGGGAGGCGGTTAAGCACATGTCACAAATCCGTTGGTCCACATTGAACGATACCTTCACCTAGAGGGGATGGAGGCACCAACTTCCTAACAATCCCCCCCCCAGCGTGAATCAAGGGATTCAAACCTGTAACATAGCACTTTGATTCTACTTATTGGAATCACCGTTGCCGTTACACCAAAAGCTCGAGTTGGCAATGAGCGCCACAATAGCTAGAAACGAGGATCCACGAGAGGTGGTTAAGCACATGTCACGAATCCGTCGGTCAATGTTGAATGATACCATCACCTAGAGGGAACGGAGGCACCAACCTCCTAACAATCAATTGACTAATAAATGAATATATATCAAAGATTGGTACATTATGTTATGGATTATAGAATATAAATAGATTTTGCTTGGTATTTATCAATTTTCTTGCCTTACCATAGTTTGACATATGTCACTGCAAAACATTTGACTATTCTTATATTGTAAACACTGAGGTACAATTGCAACATGCAAGACAGTAGGACTCAAAACTTCATTTGTGAATCCTTTTTCCTTGCTAGCACAAGTCATGGCAAGGGAATGACGGTGCTCCAATGAACATGTAAGTGCTTCCACGAGTTTGGGATCAGATTAAAATATTGCGAGATAGGTACTGGAAACCATCATACCAATCACAATGGCTGATCTATTATAGAGCATTCTAGAAATTGAGGATTATGATCATAAGATTATAAAGAATAGTTCAAGACAAGAACGCATATATAATAATAAAGCCTCTATTACATGGTGACCAAGTGATAGATCCTATATTGCTGATGTCAAACTTTGTGAAGAAACCTGCATTGGTACAAATGGAGATTGTTGGGAAGAATTATTTAAATACAATCATTGACAAAGGATCCGAAGTAAACTTACTACCAGAAGACATTTGGAAGGGCCTAGGAAAATCAGTCATTTGAACATCAACCTTTCAATTGGTAAGTTTAGATCAACAAGGAATAAAGTTATTGAGAGTTCTAATGGCCCCAAAGGTACTGATTGGAATCTAGCTGTTTGTATTGAGTTTTGTATTCATTTCTTTGCATAAAAATACCTTATACTCAAGTATAAGTTCCAATATCTTTATCTCATGTTGCAATGGAAGAATTATTGGTGATGACATGGAAGCATCAATATATAATTCCAACAAATTAAAAGAGGAACTTGAAGATTGATGGTGTAGATTTTAGGCCTAGCTAGCCCAATAGGCTCAACTTACAACGTTGGAGAAGAATAAGTCTGTCAAAAAGATCGAGAAATTTCAGAACTTTGAGCTGCTAATGAGAAGGTGAATGCTTAGCTAATGGAAGCCTTACATATGGTTAAGGCAATTAGGGAAACAAAATCTCTTGATACCCACTACTTGAACCAGAAAACATAAGAATTTATAAGTTACGTATGGCTACATCTCACCATTTCACTCCATCTTTTATTGTTGGTGTTGCAATGTCAAGGATCTCTTTCCTTTTGACCCTTAATAGTGTTATGCATTTTTGTTTCATTGTCATCTAGAAGATGACTATTCTTTTGGGGGGATGATATAGATGATATAATTTGTATTAGCAATGCTATGGTTATCACTGATGAATATGCTAATTTGTGATATTGTTTTTAACTAAACCGTATAAATTTATTTTGAGAATTGACATTTCAGATCCTAAGTAATGATCCCGCATCAAGATGAGAATATGTTACAAAAAATAGATTTTAGTAGTTGTTGACGGTTGTTATTTGGCAACTATTGAGAATTTTATATAGAACCTTTGTACTCAAGAGTCAGGACACACGTTGGAATTGCTCCCTTGTTCTGGTTTTTGTGTAAGAGCATCTATGAATAAATGAAGCAGTTATGCTATAATTTTGTAACTCTGTTGGTTCAGTTTGTGTTGATGTTAGTAGCCTTGATCAGATAAAATATCAATATAATAGATAAATTAAGATATATATGTATATATTAATATATATAGATAATAATAAGAATATTATTATTATTATTATTATTATTATTATACATATATTATTTACTCATATTATTATCTATTATTATTTGATATTTATTATTATTAATATAAATTAATATTGACTATTATTATTATGAGACATATAATAATAATTACTAATCAAATTAATAAATACGAAGGAATCTATCATCGAATTGTTAGCGTAGGTATTAAACTTAATACTCCTGACTTAAACACATTTGCGCACAGAATGGTTGCGCACAGGAATGTTTGTGCATGGGAATGAGAGGACACATAATGAAAGGGGGCACGCCTATGATAGGCGTGACTCCTTGAGGAGTCACGTCTATCATAGACGTGACCTCTCCCCTCCCTGTCACCGCATATAAAGTATATCTCTGTAGTGATATCAATAACAATATTGACCACTGAAATTGATAAGTAACTGAGTTGTATTAGTATCCTGCAGAGTATAATACTTCAGATTCATTATTTATAAAAGACTGATATGTACACATCAAAGTATTATATATGCACAATTTGATAAAAACTATAACTTAACATCATAATTCAATAGGATAATTAGGTTTGATATAAATCCAGTTTGCATTTACATGGTATCAGAGCCACGTTAGGAAGGGTCCTAGCAGCAACAGGATTTGAGATATTCAGATTTAATCTAAAAGAACATTACAATTCCGTATGGCTACTGTAATTCGATTTGAAGACAGGCTAGAAGGAGGAAATAATTTTTCATCATGGAAATTCAGAATTATGATGATATTAAAAGAAAACAAAGTTGAGCAATTTGTGAAAGAGAATAAACTAGAACCAGAGAATGACCTGGAGAAAACAGCATGGACTAAAGGAAATGAAAAAGCCATGAAAATCATAGTTGATGGAGTTAGAGATCATATCGTACAAATGTTGACAAAATACGAAACTGCATATCATATGTTTAAAGCACTTGAAAGTACATATGAAATAAATAACTCCAGCAGAACCTTGGCCCTTAAGAGAGAAATCAATCATATAAGTATGAACAAAGGAGAATCTATCAATGCATATTTTATGAGGATATCAACTCTAAGGGATCAATTATCAACTCCTGGATACCAAATTGAAAGTAAGGAGCTAACACTTATCGCCCTAGATGTCCTACCAAACTCCTGGGAAACTTTTGTTCAAGGCATTAGTGCAAGGTCTAAATTTCCAAAATTTGACCGATTAAGATCAAATTGCCTTCGAGAAGAATCGAGACAAACAAAGAAAGGATTCAATCAGAAGAATATAGATGAAGATATTCATGTCTTGAAATGCCTTTATGCTATCTCCTACATAACTTCGGGTTCACCTAGAGTGATGCAAACTATATAAGAGATATAGTGCATAAGTATGCTATTTACGGTACATTATCCCTACAAAACTTATGGCTGATATTCTCACCAAGTTTCTTGCTAGAGGTAAGGTTGTGTACCTTCAAGATAAAACTTGGCATGTTGGAGAATGAAGCCTTAGATGAAAAGGAGTTTCATCTATTATCTTGTATGTTATTACATTCTTCTCCTTGAGACTGAAGTCTAAGGTGAAAGCCCTTGTTTCCACCCTTTGGGATGAGCCATGATAGATCCACCCTCTGACATGAGTCAAGGTGGATTTCATGTGTGTGAATCTAGGACTTATGGGCCCTCCTGTGAACATTGGAGAAAGGTGACGACTTTTCGACAATGAACGCTTGCATTTGATGTTACAAGGTGACGATCTTGTAATAAAGATTCGTTATGGTAGACAGTTATATGTCTGTGCACATACCATAATAGGGTTATATGTAAATGGAATGTAATGTTCTTATTTACTATATCCTTGTATCACGATTTGAGGTGATATGAAAATTAGGTATCGCGATCTAAGGTGATTCCTCATATCAAGGTGGTATGAAAATTAGGTATCACGATCTAAGGTGATTCCTCATATCAAGGTGGTATGAAAATTAGGTATCACGATCTAAGGTGATTCTCATATCACATGTTAGGTGATATGTAAAATTGGGTATCACATGTTAGGTGATTCCTCATATCACATGTTAGGTGATATTGAAAACTGGGAATCACATGTTAGGTGATTCCTCATATCACATGTTAGGTGATATGTAAAACTTGATATCACATGTTAGGCTTGGTATCACATGTTAGGTGATACTTCATATCACGAATTATGTAATATATGATTTCTTAGTATCCATATGAATCATATTAGGATCCTTCTGAACTAAGTATTACATATTGATTGGACCCTATGAAACATATCACATAGTGACATGTCTCTACGTAAACTTAGTATCCATATGACATACATCATGAGATGTATTGTCATTAGACATACCATGGATATTTATGAGCTATGGTGAACATTGTGTGACTTGATATTCTTGCATATACCATATCTCCTGATATCACAGTGGGGTGATATCTCCTCTCTTTCAAAATTCATGATTTATTACCTTGATGGATTTTATCTTCCCTAGCTAAGAGGGACTGTTGATGTATGTAGCATTGGTCAGATAAATAAAATTGATTATATAATTATTATAAGAATTGACTTATTATATATATATATATATATATATTTAATAGTTGATATTATTTATATTAATATACACATATATATGAAGTTAATATTTTATTTATTCTTATAATGATAATATAGTTAAATTAATAAATTAGATTAATGAATAGACATGTCCCTTTCTCTTCTTGTCATTCTCAATATATATTCAAGAGATCAATGCATTTAAAAAACACATACTTTACAGGCAGTGCTATTACATTTGCAGCGATCTGGAAAGAACAACAAACTATAACTTAACATCATAATTCAATAGGATAATTAGATTTGATAGAAATCCAGTTTGCATTTACAGTTTGTAACTCTTGTATATATCACATTTGTGCATGTAATTAGTGTACTTCGCAATAAATAGTTGTTTATTCACTAGTAAATTTTTTTTGTCACACAGCTAAAATCCATCAACACTCATATCCTTGTTTGGTCATGATAACTATTGTCCACAATATGGTAAATAGAACATAATGTGCAAAGTAAAATACGTGATAGTATTACATAGTACAAAATTTTATCATAGGAAAAACCATAAAATCTAACCTGCATACCAGATCATGGCTTCTCACTCCTCAGTACCTCTTTCCAGTGGCTGCCTCTTGTAGATTATTTATCAATGCCGACGCATATACTCACTCATAAATTTCAATTTCTCATTTTACAATTTCCTTTATGGGAATCCCTTAAATTAGGATGAAATCGGCCCATTCATCTTTGGGTGGTTATACTTTTTTAATTAAGGTATGTGGTAGTTTGATTTTTCAAATAATTACATTATTAATTCAATAATTTATAATCAACTCATATAGTCAAATTATGTCATAGGGTAAATACTCCAATTAATAAAAGTGATATATAATTTACTCTTATTAATTGGATAATCAACCCCTTAGGGCCACATATGCCTTAATAAAATCTAAGGCTAAAATTTATATTAAAAATAAAGCCTTAGTGATGTTATTAGAACCTACTTATGAAGAAGTGTGGGCTTCTAGTAAACATTAAACTCTAACAATATGTGGCCATAATTAAAGGTTAGGCTAAAACTTATATTAAAATAGAGCTGTTTTAAAAGTAATTAGGACCGACTTATAAATAAGTGGGGGCTTATTATAAACATTATGCTATAAGAGCATTTCTATGACTTGTCATGCACAATTGGATTCTCACAATAGACAACATGCAGAAAAGGGCACAAAATGCACATCATTTCTCAGACTTTTGCCTCTCTTGTTAGGATAGTTCTTGTCAAAAGGATTTCCAATTTTGGTTCCTAGCCACAGAAAATCTCAAACATGCTTGCTATTTTTGTAGCTCTTTTTCAATATAAATACAATCTCTTTGATGATTGAGAACCAAAAAGAGAAGTATTCAATAGGTCACTTTCACACTGGAGTATTTAAATATTACATCCTGATAGATTCTTTAATGGGTTTCCTTATCCTGGTAGGAGCAATGGGAAAAATGCGGAAAATTTCATCTCTTTGTTGGGTTTAATTTATATTATAATTTTATTCTAGTAGCTGCTTCTTTAATATTTTAACCACTTGTCCTCCAAGAGGTGTCTAAATAGTTAATGAGGTAGACTAAATTCTAGAATTGGTTCATGCAGCTACCAGACTCTTTGAAGCAAAGTCAAGCAGATTTGTACTTTGAAACTTACCAAGTCTTGGATTTGGAAATCAGTCGGCTTCGTGAAATCCAACGATGGCAAGCATCAGCAGCATCCAAAGTAAGGCTTCTTTCTCTTGATATCCTGTTCACTAATATTGAGATTACTAGTGTGCCTTGCTTTGCTATCAAGCTTGATTAAGAGGCGGTCTTATGCATTTCAGTTTCTTTTTGATTAGGACTGATTAATTACTTATATTTGCATAGCTGGCAGTTGACATGCAACGTTTTTCTCGGCCAGAGAGACTAATCAATGGACCTACAATAACCCATATGTGGTATTCACTTGTTTCCTTTTTTTCACTTTGAAATTTACATCTAGTTCTTGTTAATTTTGGTTGAGTAGTGAAAGATTTCACATTCAGATTGGTTAATTTTGCATTGAAAATTTAGTTCATAAAACATTGTAGAATAATTTTCTAGCTCTAGGTTTTGATAAACTGGGATTTTTATGAGTTTTGATAACAATATATTCTGTTTGTGTTAAATATCTATTAGAGACATCTTTTAGGACATATCCTCCTTTTGATAAATATAAACATATCATTAGCATATAGTTGGAAATTTAGAAAAAAAAAGGTATTGTATGACAGATAGATATGTGTAATGTTCCCTCTTCTGGTGTTAAGCCTTGCTTGCTCCTTGACGAGTAGACCTGTTCATATGTTAGTAATTTCTATACAATATTGTAATGCTTAATAGTCTTCTTAATTTCTATGTGACATATGTTAAATTGAGGCTAGTTTAACATTTTCTTCCATCAAATATAGTGGGAACAAATGATATTGTAAATATTGTAATGCTTAACTTTGGAGTATTCCTAATGTAATACTTTAATGATTACATAGACCATGTATGAAGCTTTGTTTAGTTTCTTACCACACTTTAAGAGTTTCTTTTCAGGTCCATGCTTAAGCTGCTTGATGTTTTGTTGGAGCTTGATCATTTGAAAAATGCAAAAGCCAGTATACCTAATGATTTCTCTTGGTACAAAAGGTATGTGCTTGGAAACTGCTTGTTATGATTTGGTGTGGATATTTTTGTCATTTAATGTGTTTAGGTTTGTTGTTTTTTATGTTTTCTGTAAGATATAGGAGTTAAGGTATAACGAGAAGGAAAAGAAGGATTGGGACAATGACCATAGGTGATTATGAGGTGTTAATGGTATTGAAATTTATATTAACAACTAATAAACAAATGAGATAATATGGGCATCTTTATTTTAATTATAATGAAAACCAAACTCATAAGTAAATGGTACTTGATATTGATAATGTAGATATAGCTGTTAGTCATACCTATTTGTTGTTCAGGTAAGCTTAATAATCGGCAACTTGTTTTACTTAAATCTGACACTGGTTAGTATTTCGTTATTAAGTCTTTGTTTGTATCATCAGTGTGCCAGCTTATATATAGCCACACTTTCTCATGTAATTTCATTTTCTGTTTGTAATTCTTGCTGATATACATTGTGGTATATGGGCATCGTAGCTAGTAGTGTGCAGAGTTTCTATTGTTAATAGTGGAGAGGCCTTTATCGGTTCTCGTGGTATTCAAGATCGATGTGCAGGTGTGTGAACACGTGACTATTGGAGATCTGTGATCTGTGTGAATGCAGATAAATTAAAATATAAGGGTGATATTGTCATTGAGATGGCTTCTTGCAGTGACAAATATTGCTTGATGAGGTCATTGAGAACCAAGGAAGGGCATGGACGTTTGTGACTGGTGACCTGAAGGTGCTGATTGGCAATAATAATAAATAAGCAAATATATAGTAATGAATGCTTGAGTTATTTTGTGCACTCTACGAAAGCCTGTGGGCAATCTGGGAGTTATATCAAAGTGTGCAGAGTTTCTATTGTTAATAGTGGAGATGCCTTTATCAGTTCTCTTGGTACTCAAGATCAATGTGCAGGTGTGTGAACATGTGACTATTGGAGATCTGTGATCTGTGTGAATGCAGATAAATTAAAATATAAGGGTGATATTGTCGTTGAGATGGCTTCTTGCAGTGACAAATATTGCTTGATGAGGCCATTGAGAACCAAGGAAGGGCATGGACGTTTGTGACTGGTGACCTGAAGGTACTGATTGGCAATAATAATAAATAAGCAAATATATAGTAATGAATGCTTGAGGTATTTTGTGCACTCTATGAAAGCCTGTGGGCAATCTGGGAATTATATCAAATTGTGAACTTTTAGCCAGTTTTTGAGTTCTTCCAAAGGCTTCTTGATGTGTTGGGAATAATTCCAAACTTCTTGGAGTGATCAAGGTTGGTTTTCAGTGACTTTGTTTTATGTCAATGAGCCTGGTTGGCCTGATGAATATAGTGATGCTTTCAAAATCAGTTTTTGACCTTTTCTGTGCTCTCCAAAGTTTTTGGTTCAGTAGTCTTTTCTTAGTAAGTTACTTGATTGACTCCAACCTTTATCCCAAGTTTTCAAAGTCATGTTTATGTGATCATGTAATATCCAACCCCGTCTGTTATTTGTTTTTGTGCTTTTGATGATTGCTTGTTTGATAGAATAAGACAGAGCAGATAGAAAGTGCAGATACATAGATTGATAGGTATGCAGATTTACAACAGCATATAAATAAAACAGCTTTGCAATTTTAAAGGTTTATACTCAGCTGCAATTTGGAAGTGCAATATAGAAGTCAAACTGTGAAGATCTAGATGTACAAATCTGATTACAAACATAAATGTAACATACCCTTTTGTTGACAATACAAAATACTAAACAAGGATTAAAATCAAGTTTATCCCAAGTTTCCGGGACAGGGACAGTAGAGGATGTGTTTCCAGGACGGAATTTTATTTTTTGCCAAGTTTGGGGACAGCAAAGGGGATGGCTATATAAAATATAGGGAAAATTTAAAATATATAGGGAAATTTGCATGTACACATTACATTCATATGAAAACATGGATAAAGCATGGCATTTAAACATCATAGAACCTTAACATACAGCATTTCAATAGTTGATACTCAATATGCATTCGTATTTCGAAATTCATTGTTAATATGCATGTGATAAAATAATAACATACAAAATGCCCAAAGGCTAAACTTCTGCCATATAGTTTCTTTTTCAATTATGATATAAAAGTCAAAATACGAAAAAAACAATGCACACTTCTGCTCCTATTCTGCATTTGCCAACACTGCATCAAAATTAAAGTCCTCCTTTGAGTCACTACCACTGTCATGCTCCACCACATCCAACTGTATTTTTCTTTTTTAAAACACAAATTGTCTAGATTTCAGATAGGTGTTTTGTGAAGAAAACGGATTAAAAACTTGATGGATCATTTGTAAGGGTTGAAGTTGTTTTGGCTGATATAATGTCTCAGATTTTGTCCAAGATTGATTTTTATAAAATAAAAGTGTTTTTTTATGTTGTGACACCGCCCAGCCTGTTGGGGACACCCATCTATCTTGGGGACGATTGAGGGATGTCCAGGCACCCCCGGTTGTTGCTAGAATGTACAGACGTCCCCAAAAATATTTGCAGCCGTCCTTGAGTTTCGGAAATATTTCCACTGAATTTTGAAAAACTGCGTATGGGGAGGGGACATCTTCTGGCCATCCCCAAGTCCCCGGATCGTTTCCGATACGGGGACAGTGGTTTTAGAGCTGGGGACACGCCCTCGGGTAACATAGATTACAATGACTAACAAATAAGGTTCCAAAACCCTAGCTGCCTACACAAAATAGCACCAAAATGGACTGCTGGAAATGAGAAGAGAAGAAAGGAGTGATGGAGTCCCCAAGCTCAGTTACCAACCTCTGCAAAACCCAAATGGCCTCTCCAAGAACCCCCACACACACTTCAAAAAGTACGACAAGAATGAAGTACGAGTTAGTGAAGTTTTCCCAAGTGTTGCTTGCAGCCTCAAACCTGTTACTGTATGCTTACTGTCCATTTTTAGACTTGTACTAGCTTTCCCAGTTAACATTGTTATTTCCAATTGGATGAATTAGTTTCATGATTTTGGGAACCGCTGAGGGTGTTTCAAACTTTCAACAATTTACTTCTGATATCAGCACTTGTGTCAATATTGTCATCTTTATCAACAATTCATTATAGTAGTTATTCAGTCTTTATGATTCTTATGGACTAATCCTATAACCCTTTTGAAGGCTATATTACAAGATCTGTTAGCCAAGCTGCCAGATCAGGGTCTGGTTGATGCCAGATGCAAGATACGGTTCAGGTGTAGAAATGTTTCATTGAACATGCAGTCATCATTATATATCCAATGACATAAATACCCAATAACAATATGGTCACGCGATATCAATTTCTTTGAGGCTTTTAGCATATCATTGTCATTTGGGAGGCACTAGAACAATCCTTTGTGGGATCAGAGAGGTTTTCTCCTAAATGGAATAAGGCCACTAGGAAAGTGCAACCATTGCAAAACAAATATTTGAGTAAGAGGTGACACCCATCTCTTCTCCAGTGGACGGAACCATCCTTTTTCATTATTATCCACCTTTGACGGTGATTATGACATTTGCCACAATTTGATCGACAAATCCTTCAGTATAAAAATATTTCCTCACTTTTATATTATATGTGCTATATTATTATATGTTTATATACTATAAACTATATTATATTATATTATATATCTGTAATGTCCCCTTCCTAAGTACTATCAGATTGATGATTGTTAGCCTATTTAGTGGGCTCCCATAGGTTACTGAGTTAGGGTAAGGGGATTCATGATGACCATTCAATCTTATTTTATTTGACGATGGGAGGTAGCATTGAGCTCAGTCGATTGAGAATTGCATTATGATATTTTCTGGAGTTCATTTGGGTGTAGTTGGTAGTATTTCTATTTTGGAAATGTTGGTAAATGCTTTTGATAGTAATATCTTGACAATTAATGTGGTCTAGGGTATTCATTTTAAATAATGTTAAAGTTAAATTAGAGATTTAACTTTAGCATTACTGAATTTAATAAATTGCTTAAATGGGTGCCTAGGGGAATTAAGTTGTTTTTATTTAATAACATGTTTTTAGGTATGGATGCCCAAAAAAGAGAGTCATAAGGTGATCTTATTTTGTTAAAATATTGCAACTCTAAAGTGGGCATAGGGTTTTGGAGGCCTTTATGAAGGCATTTTGGAGCTCATTTTGCATTATGACAGATTTGAAATTGAAGTCACAATTTGGCTGGATTGGACTTGTTCATCCTGTGGGTTTGTGAGGATGAAAACCCTTGTACAGAACATCTTCTTTATCAATGAGAGATCTAACTTGGGAGATTGATTGGTGGCTTTATTCAGGAATCACATTTGGGCTTTATGAAAGATTTATTGCTGTTTTCTTCAGAGGATTTCAAAATGCATATATTATAGGCAAGAAGAGCAGAGATAATGAAGATTTTATTGCTCATTTACTCATAACTTCTAGCTACTCCATCTTTATTGCTGGTCATTCAGTTTGAATAGGGGTGATTGAGATTGGAGGAGTGATGTCTAGGGTTTTGGGAGGATTTGCCAAGGCATTAATGGCGTCTAGGGTTTAGCTATACGAAGAAATTTACTTCTTGGTTTCCAGAGTTCATTTTGAAGAGTTGCATCCAAGTTTTGTGAAGCCAGTCTACTGATTTTCATTTATTAATCAAAGTTTTTTGTAATACAACAAATGGGTATGTCAGCATTGTAATTCATTTGCTATTTGATTTTTTGCATATTGAAGATTTTGATGAAATATTGTAATTCAAAATCCTCATTTAAATGTAAAATTATTCTTGGTTGTGAGCATTTGAATGTTGTGTTTTTTAAATGTTATTTGTTTTAATTCATTGCTACAAATAAGATTATTGCAATGCCTATTTTTGCATTTCTTTCTACTGCTCCGAAACAAACTTAAACACAAAAAAGGAAAAATTACAAGGGTGTGTATTACAGTGGTGTTAGACCAGTGTATCTTGCCATCCTGAAGGGTTCAGAATGAAAAAATAGTGACATGTTTGGGTTTTATCATCAACTATTCACACAGGATTATCATGACCGGAGAAACATATCAAACCCAAACATAGCAGTAGAAGAACAAAGAGCAAAAAATATGGATGATAGAGATGCAGAAGAGGAACATGCAATGAACCTTTTAGACACTTTGGTTAGAGGACGGCAAGATGCAGTTCAGCATGCACAGGAAACAAAGCAGCATCTTACTCAGTTGATTGAGATGATGTCTCTTCAGTTGGGAGTCAATAACTATTAACAACAACAACAACAACAACAACAATGGTGCTTAGTTTATTAGTAATATCAATGACTAAACATTGTTCTTCTATTGATATTATTATAATCGTTACTTTTATATCAATTGTTTCCTTCTCCCATAATTGTGTATTTTCTTGATGGGGTTGTTGTGTCTTTGATGTCTTGCTTTCGAAACTGTGATCTACTTTGTCAATATTCATGGAATCGCGTTCGATTATATCTCTTGATTGTAGGATATCCTGTTTCTGTTGATCATGAGTTCGTTGAGTTGCAATGAACATCACTCATTCAAGTACTATCTTCATAAGTCGATCTCTCACCCTTAATGAACATCACTAGAAATATAGCTAATGGTAATCTGATTATAAAGGTTGCCACCGTTTGAAGACTTGATAGTTTCCTTCATTCGCTGTCTTCCCACAACTATGCCACGACACCTTCTCTCCATGTCCCAACCTTAGATGATTTCATCATGCATGCTGATGTGTCAAGGAGAGCATTGACATGTGGTAGAACCATAGGACTTAGCTGCTGACTATGGTTTATCTTTGTATGCTGTTATGTCTCTTGATTATTCTTATTCTATCCTCTTGATAGAGGAAGCCATAGTTTCAACTTATTACTTTTTGTTTCTATTATCTCCATTGTTTTTGGAAATATTGATCTTCATCTTTCTTCTGTTGTAGTGGGTCTATTCCAACACATTGGTTTGTTTATTCTTTTATCGACTGATCTAAGATATATTTCTGCAATTTTGTCTATTTAGAGACTTCAAAAAATTGAATTCTGTATTGGTGTAATGTGCAAAAGTTACAGAACCTGTCGAAATTGCCAAGGTGAACAAGAACTTTCAGCTACTCATCATTTGAAGCAATAGCCAGTAGAAGTTTATAAGTTACATGCGGCCACTTTTAATTATTTGATTCCCTCTTCTTGCATTTTGGTATTGCACCTCTGTGGACATCTCCTTCCCTTGACCCTTAGTAGTGTCATTTGTTTCATTTCCTTGTATTCTGGAAGACAGCTCTCTCTCTCTCTCTCTTTGTTTTTATGTTGTAAGTTTTTATCATCATCGATGGGTATGTTAATGTGTTGTTGGCTTGGGGAAGCTGTGAGGAAATAGGTTTCTTAGTTGCTTGGCAATTATCGGGAAGCTATACAGAACGTTTGCTATCAGGGAAAGGGGCTGCATGTTGGAATTTTTCCCATATTCTAGTTTTTAGATAAATGAAATCAATTGTGATTTCATTTTATAACTTTATTGACTCTCATCTACAACTTTGGTATAAATCATTATGCGTATTTATTCTGTTTATTTTGCAATCAATAGTTGTTTATCAATTGGGTAGTAAAAAATTGCCATGATAAACAAGCTAAAGAAACATCTTCAGTATCGGTATGACAGTTATTCTACTTGAAACACAATTAAAGAAGAAAGAAATTGAATTGGTTTTGTGTATTTTACCCATGGAAATATGATAACTGTATATTTCTATTTCAATTATAATTAAATGTATTGGATGCTCATTGAAGCAACCTTTTTGAAGAATCCTAGTTATTCATTTCACATTCTATTCACAAAGCTATTTAATATTCTTTACAACCTAATTATTCAGCACTATAAAATGAAATCTTCCAATGGTAGTAACGATTATAATAACATGCAATTGGAAAGTACAGTGGCTTTGAATTTTCAAGGCGTTGAAATATTTCTAGTTTGTGAAATATGTTCATATGTGGCTTATATAGACAATATAACAACATGGACTTTGATTAACAATATTTCTATGTTTGCAATCTATTATTGATCAGGACATTCACACAAGTTAGTAGCCAATGGCAAGATACAGATTCAATGAGGGAGGAGTTGGATGATTTACAGGTTGAGCACTTAATTCATCTTCCCAATTTTGCTTATAATTAGTATAGTGCAAAAGCTATGATACTTGCAACCAGCTTAGCTGTCCTGTGGCCATCCTTGGCACTTAAAGTTTTTCGTTGTGTGAGAAATGTACTCGTGAATTCCACATAGATCTTTTGCTACAATTTCTGGGAGATTACAACATTTATCTTAAATTTTTTTATCATGTCAGCTCTTTTAATGATTTGTTGATGTTGATGATTTCAGTTCTGGGGATGCCTATTCTAAGTTGTTTATGATTGTTCTAAAACATTACTCACAGATATTTCTGAGTACAAGATGGGCTATTCTACTGAACATACAAGTGGAACTCTTTCGAGTGAATAAGTATCCTATATAAAAGTTTGTAGAAATACGTTGTTCTCACTATAATCAATCTTTTGCTCAGCTTCCTTGGTCTGATAGTATAATAAATGCATATTTATTTGTTACCTTGACTCTAAGAAGTATTGAGGACATACTCCAGATGCTTATCATTTTTTGTGTTGAATCATTGGAGACAGTCTCTTCTCTTTTATTCTCAGAGCGTCATGCTCTTCTGAGAGTGCTACCTGTACTTGTGGTTTTAGCAACATCATCTGAAAAGGAAGGGGACACCATTTTAAAAAAAATAAAGATAAATCGTCTCATTAACATATTCAAGGTAAGTTTCTTAAAGCTGAAGAAATTTTTTGAAGGAAAATTTTGAAGTTCCTTTTGTATGCTGCTATTCATGCTAAAAAGTTTCTGTTCTTTAACTAATTATGTCTAAATGAATATGTGTTAGGTCACTGGTTATTGTATATTAATTAAAAGAATATGCTTAAAATCAACAATCTACAGAATCAAACATTTTTCAGTTTTTTTAACTATCTAGTAAGTATTACTTGCTCTCTTATTTTGACATTTCTGTCAAAAATTGATTCTCTTTCATCTATAGAACAAATGATGATGAAAACTAACTATATTGTTAGCATTGTTATGTGCTTGCCCAAGCTCTTGTGGTAAGCAAGGAATCAGACTTCCATCTAGCATTCTTTTCTTAGAAACATGCTTCTAGTGACGTTCTGCCTGACTGGCCAATTGTACATGGAATCCTTTCAATAATCAGACATGTTATCATATCAAAAATGCCTGTAAAGAAGATCTGGTATAAGTGTCTGACATGAGTCAACCCACTTTACCGTATAATATGTTGGTACATGACTTTACTACACAATACTTTGGTATGAGACATATATGCTCATTTGCAACTTGCAGCCCTCACAGGTGACCGAGTCATCACTCTACCACTTAGGTTCCACCGAGACAGCTAATTACTATATGACTAGGTGGTAATTAGAGTATAGGGTGTGAAACATGACTAGGTTAGCCTGTACAAATGGTTTGAGTCTCTTAAAATAAGTGAATTCTCACAAATGCGCTCCTTTTCTAGCTATACATCCTGTGATCTGCGCATGACATGTAAAAATCATGTTAATCAATCATAGCTCAATACCCATCTTGATCCATAACCAGACTCATGTAAGTTGCATCTGATATCAACAGGGTCAGTTGGAGCTATGTTCCATGCTATGGCCCTCCATGTCTCATTTTCCATCGGTTCAAGCACTTAACACAAAGAGTTAAGTATGCATATATGAGTGTCAGTACCCAATTTTGGAATCACAATAATCACTCTTTTATTTATACATTTATCAATGATCATCCATATATTTCATTGAAACATGACTACAAACTAGCCTCTTGGAATTAGTGCAATTCCTTTTTGAGGGTGCAAATTTCTATCCTCATTCCTTTATGCATTATTCCTTCCTTTAGAAGTCTTATAACTAATCTTAAGAAAGTGTATGCTGATTTTTTTGAAGTCCGCCTCTCTACTTGGATGCCATGGATTATTTTTAAGTCTCTTAATCCTCAGTTATTTGAGATAATATTGCCTCGTTAAATAGAATTATAGATTTGTAATCGTGTCATCACATGTTTCAAGTGATGTGAAAACATGTAAACACATTTGGTAAATGATTTACAAGGTCATTTAATGCTCTTTTTGATACTTTCACTATATTATCTTAACTTTCAATTAAATAGTGGTTTGAGGGTAGAATGGAACAATGGAGAACGAGGGTATGCCGAGTCAGTGGATTTCTCACTAAGCACTTTTAGTGTGAGAAGCAGAAGGAGATATGTATTGCCAATACATAGCTTGTTTCCTCTGTCCACGCTGTCATAAATTTGAAAGCTTTGCCACACACAAAGTTATCATGTTCTTTTTTGTATATATGGCCATTAATAGCAGCCATTCTTACTTTCATTCTGTCCTGCAGGGTTTCAGTCTTTATTTGAGTTTCTAAGATAGCATGAGAAAATAGTCAGATTTTTTGTGTCTCTCATCTCATTTGCTGATTTGTTGTAAGGAAGTTCTAGTTTGCAATCTTTTATCCTTGATTGCAACAAACTACATTTATGTCACCATTAACCATTATTTGTGTACAAGGGGACATTAAATAAATGTTTTCTTTCAGTCATTTGCTGACAATTTGCATAAGGCAGAATGCACAAATTCATAATCGTTTGCATTGGCAACTATATTGATTCAACCTATAAGCTACATTGTGGGGAATTCATATTGAATTTATTGATTTCTCAATTGTTACTTTTCAGAGGGACCCTGTTATTCCAGCTTTTCCAGATCTTCATCTTGCACCTGCAACAATGCTGAAAGAACTCTCTTCATATTTCCAGAGATTCTCAAGCCATAGTCGTTTAATTTCTCTTCCTGCGCCACATGAAATTGGGCCACGTGAAGCATTGGAATATCCTCTTTAATGAAATATAGTCACTTTTGTGATAATGAAATAAAATCAATTATAGTGTAAGTGCCAAATCTTGAAATATATTGCAGGACAAAGTGGTAGGGACCATCTTTTTGTTAGTACTTCATCTGAATAATGCTCTGTCCTTCAGTTGATCATTTCTCCTCATGTAAGTCCATTAGTTAGACTAAAAAGCCATGTTGTATCATCTGTTGCAATATATAAGGTTCAGTTATGTGTTTGAATCTCATTTATTACAATCTATGGTTCTTATCTGCACATGCTCAATAAGTTCTAGTGACTCCACAGCTTTTTGGTATGAATAGTTCTTGTTTATGTTAGCTTTAGTTCCTTGTACTTTCTTAATCCTAGCAAGTATCAGCGACAATATTCTGTCCTCAATCATATTGGCGTGATCCGTTCAGAACATGATGACTTTGCATTGCGTTTTACAGCTGCAAAGAATCAGGTGTGCAACTGCTACACTGAGCTCCTATAACCCTCACTTGGAGGATAAGATTTGTTTTTTTTCTTTTATGGATAACTTATGACATTGTGCCGAGAATAATTTGTGTTTGTTGGGATCTTGTATTTGGAAGACATTAATGATTTCATTCCTTATTGACCTTGTATCAAAATGGACAATGGCTTAATTTTCTGTGGGGTGTCTTGTGCATGTCACGATATGCCATTTTTCAAAATGCTCAAATTTCCTTTTGTAGCTTTTTGCAGATTTGTAACATTCTCTGATCCATCTCTTTTTCAGCTTTTACTTCTGAAGTCTTCACAGGGCATTGATCTTGAAAGGAACAGGGAAGTCAAAAGCAATATGTATGGTATTGTTGTTGAAGGTTTTCAAATTCTTAGCAGGTGGATTGGCCATGTCTGGGAACAATGTGCATGGAAGTTCTCCAGGCCTTCTAAGGATTCTATTCCTCTTGATCCAGATGATCTTTCTGCAAATGTTTCAGATTATGAGAAGGTAATACATGCAATGTAGGGAATTATCTTGGGAGTTAATCAGAATTCTTATAACATATTTTAATGGAAATGGCAGAGCTTCGAACATATGCATCATTTTAACTGTGGCTAGCTTAATCAAAGTCCTATAAAACACTATAAGCTAAGTGAATAATGTTCTTATAGAATTAAGATTTATAAATGTCAAAAAGAAAATGTTTTCCAAGAAATTAATAATGCTGCTATCATGAAATAGCATGTGAAAAATGTAATAATTATGATGCTCGAACATAGTAAATTGCATCTCAAGGGACTAGAATTACACATTAACTTGTAACTGGTGCATCTATTGACATTTATTTGGAGAAAATTTCAATTCAACTTGGAGGACGCTCTTAATCTTTTAATTTAGAGCATGCTTGTGAATTCTGAAAGATTTCTAAGATTATTACTGCAGTATTGTTATGAACGATGGGAATGGTAAAGGACATCAAGAAAAGTATCTTTTTTGCACCCATAGAAGGCTGGTGATTGACTCCTTGGGATGAGAATTAACCTCTTCCTAAAATTTGGTACCTCATAGAGGTTTTGTTGAATATAGTGTTGTCATTGATGTCAAAAAGATTGAGTTATGTTAGAGCATTTGAGAACAATGAAGGGCAGAGTCTAGTAATGATTGGATAACTCTCTTGTTGTTATAATTATGCAACGACATCATTTGTCCTCAAAAGTCTAGTGCATTTGCAGAGGTCTGGAAGTGTTTGCGTTGAGTTTTCGAGCTTTATCGCTTAGAGATAGTTTTAGTATTGTGTTGCTCTATCATTTTTTTTGGTATTGCGTTCTATTGCAATTGGTAGTTATGGCTGGCAATTTGGAAGAAAGTTGCACATGAAGTACATTATATCGAAGTTTGTAATATCCCGCTGAGATATTTTCTCCAGATTTTCCCAAAGAATTCATAGAAATTTAAACAAACATTTGCATGCAGTGGATTTTCAATTTTTCCAACAAACTATACCAGAAATCATACAATAACAGATTGAAATATAGATTTCTGAAATGAACATTGCATTTAAATCTTCAGTAAAACAATAACAAAATATCCAATTGCAACCACAAAATTTATAGTCAGATAGGATAATTAGAGATATGAATCTGAAGCACAAGTGAGACACTTGAGTGATATCTCCAACAACGGACAATAGGTTTCCGTCCACTGCCTCCAAGCTCGAGGGTTTCGGTCCTCAAACCTGCTGAAAGAATCCCAAGGGTTTATGTCCTTAGGAAACTAGAATTGAACAAGAAGCTCTCAAAACTTTGTCAAAAGAAATGAATAAACCAAACATGCTGAAGAATGAGCCTTTCACTTAATTTTATAACTTCTTCTTTGAGGCTTCTCAACTGACCAACGAATGTGGGATAAATCACTTTTTCCTTTTAGAATAACATTTCCCACTTAAGTGAATAAAGTGTTCTTTTAATAATAAAGTGACATATAATAATATGTACTTTAATTTAATAGTCACTTTATTAATAAATTATTTAATCTTTAGGCATTAAAATTACTGATCAATTGGACTCGGATAATCATGTGTGATAGCTCATTGGAAAGGTCTTGGTGAAACGCTCCTAGTCCAATTTTGAAATACCAACATCACGGAGCCCACCGCTAACTTACTAAAAATAGCAAGTATTTAGAAACCCTACTAGATCAACTCCAATCAGCCTGAAACTGGATCGGCCTAGGCCAAATCTCTCTCTGATCCCTATAAAGTCTTGGTTAGCCCATGAGACCAAGGAAAAATGGGCTAACGACACATCAAGAATTGATGTATTAGAAAGGGGACATTACAGTCCTCCCTTCACAGAGATTGGTTGTCCTCAAGAAATTTGCACCTGCTTGCTGAAACCAAATGCCTAGATCTCATATCCACCTCAAGGATGATGCTCTGCCAATCTAATGCGCTACACTGGTATAAACATTACCAAGCCCGAAGTTGTGAAGCAACTCATCATGAACCAATGCACCAATCAACTGAATGCCAAGATCGCAAATCACCCCATGTGCATAGTTAGTGAGCTCAACCTGCCATGTGCTTCTATCATGTATGAGAACATCTTCAATCCAATTGAGAACCTCACTCCAGTTGAAATCACATACACCTCTAATGTCAAATGATGGTGGGAACTCAACATTATTCCAACAAGCTCCCTGAAACATAACTATCCATTAGAATGTTCCTCCTGGGTCCTAGAAACAACAGGGCCATCCACCTTTCCAACTATCTGTAATATCCTGTCGCTCCATACCAATTATAGGTGGAGTGTTCAAAATGTCCAACTGCCACAACACTGCCTCGCTAACATGTATCCCAAATCGGTGACTATACTGAAGAAGCAAACTGGCAACCTTGTAGGACATGGCTTCCTCCTTCACGAAGGGAAGTGTACCAAACCAATAACCCATCCCACACCTATGCATCGGTCGGAATAGAAAGTCCTCAGTAGGTGGGCTGAATGGGAAACAAAATGCATTTGATACAATGTAACCATAATGTGATGCACTAACCAGCTCCTCTGGGAAACTTGAATCAGCACTAGGATTCCATAACTGTCTCTCTGTACCAGGAGTCACACAATGCAAATCATTGTGTGAAAAATTCACACCAACAAGCACAATCAACAAATTAGGCTCATCAGCCGCATACTGAATATACTCTACCCGTGTCGTCATCATGCTCAACTTTTGTGATGGTAGAGCTACTAAAGGCAATGTGTCACGAGTCATGACAATGTGGTTGAGTCCCAGCTGCGTGAAGAGGAGAACGAATCAAGGAATACTCATCAACACTGTTTTCTCTCCTTATGTACTCCTTGGCCATACTGCTAGCCAAGTCTCTATACAAGGTTGATTTGTAATTAGTATCATGTCCATCTATCAAATGTGACAAGGCAACTACCTCTTGGTTGCAATCAACACCAATATGAGAAGTACTCTCCTCTAAGATTAGGAGTTGGGACTCCTAATCAACTTCAAGAGGTATTCCATCATCCAACTCAAAGAGTGGATTTTCAAATGTCCAATCAGCACTCATCTCAAAGAGAGAGTTATCAATTAGCTCAATATCGACATTATTCCTATGCTTCATCCAATCAGTCTTATCTCTAGAATAATTGGCCTCATGTTTGATTCTCAATTCTTGAGTGTCAACCTCTTGCATAATCAAAGGATTACGATCATAACAATAAATGGAGTCATTTTCCTCATACCTTTCCTTAATTGCTGCTACAAAATCAGACTGGAAGCAACCTGAATTCTCAATTTGCACCTCATACTCTTGAGTGTCCATAATGCCTTGTTCTGATTTTTCTTCATGTGTAAGAGTTGTCTCATATCTTCGTGTTGTGTATTCAACTTCCTGAAACTCCTCTTCCTTCCTTGATGCATGTTTCCCATTAGGAAGTATCCTAGAATTCTGAAGCAACGTGCTCTTCCTTTTCAAGAGTGTTGTCAATATCTTCATATGCCTCAAACTCTTTGTTGGAGTGATCTGAATGCCAAGTTAAGGCTGCTGCTATGTCATAATGGGAGTAAACTATCATACTAGAAGATGCATTGTGATCACCGAAGGAATTCATACCTTCATGATCCATACCAATCTCATGATCTTCATTAAGGGAAGTCATGTTTATTTCTCCTTCAATATCCTCTTGTGAATCTCCTCTCAAAGATGATGAAGCCTTGTGCGAGTCACTCCCCAATGTTATCATTTTGTTCTTGTGGGCTGAATTTGCATGTTTATCAAATTCTTCATGAAGATTTTTGCATACCTCCTTTGTATTTCCTTTTCTCTTAAGCTGCTGATTTGAATTTATAGATTCCAATATATCATTATCCTCTTCCGGTACATCCATAGAAAGATGGTCATGTATCTTCTGAGGAAGAGTGCAATACTTATGGTGGCTGCTCATTATTGCATCATTTGTTGTCATGGCATGAGGTCTCTTGCTTGCACTCGTAGATGAGGATGAAACCTTAGGGGTTCCAAATTTTCTGGAAAGTGTGTCACTCAAATGCTGCAATTCACGATTGAGTTTTTGTTGTGTTTTTCCAAGGTCTTTCCATACTTTTGTATGGCTATTCACCTTGCCATTATGACCTATCCTGCTGTTCAAACTAAGAACCAATTCCAACTGTGTTGTGTGAAGCTGATTTGAGTCTTTAACTCTTCCATTGCATGTTTCATCATTGAGATCAACAACACTAAGGAGCATAGTAACAAACTGTTTTCACATCATCTCTTCATTTATCACAATACAATTTGACTGAAAATGAAATAATACTCAAGGCCAACAGACCTGTACCAGCAATCCCTTGCAGGGGACAATCAACCAACTAACTGGTATCACTGTAAGAAACCCAACCTAGGTTTACCAGTAGTCTTTGCTAATAGTCGCTAAATGGGCACGATGTCAACACTTAGCATCCTTAATGTTTGTAAACAACTTTAGAGTAGCATTCATCTTTGACATTTTGACAAACAATTTGCATTTCTAGTTTGATAATGTCAAAACTTCAAGGGACATTTACCAATATGCACACAACAGAAAACTGTTCCATAACTCATGTCTGCAAATTGATAAGAATATACTTGCTGTCACAATATTAAAAATTCTCAGAAGCACATGGACCAAGCTCTGATCTGGAGAGTAGCAATGGAGTTGCTACCACAGATAATTAAGTTCAACCTCACTATGTTTCCAGATTGCAAAATGATTACTGTTGTTGTTGACACGACTGAGTCTTAAAACCTTAATACTTTGAGAGCTCATACTAGATGGTGAATCTCTTTGTCTTCTAATTGCAAACAAATGCAAAAGTACAGAGAATCTAACCTCTCAAAATCATACCCCACAATAAAGGAAGGTTAGTAGCTGGCATGCTCCCCAATAGACATCTTTGCTTCAATCTTCTTTGTCGTTTGTTAAGTTGAGCTATCTGCTGTCTTAGGTTTCAACTATGATGACCATAGTGAACTCTTGCATAGGGAACTAGTATATCCAGCAATGCGATATTGGGACACACCACTACAAATGCTTGTTTTTTTCCTTTCTTTCTTTCTTTTTTTTTTTTTTCCTGGAAAGCCCTTACGCATGCAGGAGCAGCCAAAAATTCTCCAAAATAGATGTCGTCTCAGTGGTTTAAGTCTTTTTAAAACATCCATTCTATTTGTTCGAATTGGGCCTTTTCCTTCATGGTAGCAACTATAGGTAATCGTCAGACCACTCAGAATTGAATGGTGACTTCTGTGAGTCTTACCCGATGAAAACAATGAATGTCCACAACTTCTAAATTGATCAATCAGACTCATCCAAGTAATGAGTCACCTTTAGTTTTTCCTGGTGCACACATCAAAAATCTTATGCTTTCTTAGTCGACAACCCATTAAAAAACGTCATTGCTTCATTATTCTAATGTTCAATGTATTTCAATAAAACCTTAGATAAAAGACACCCCAATATGTTATGGCGGCTACACTTGACATTGACTCATGACAACTCTCTTCCCATGGAGTTCACGTTAGTTACTTGGATTCATAAATCACAATGTCGTCCAGAGATCTTTTTCGTAGTGTTACTAGGAGTAAACGGCTCATTCAATGTGAATAAACAACACCCAACTGCTACATTACTTCAAAGATTGATATTGATGGTCCCAACCGGTGCTGAGAGGGGAGGGGTGAATCAACACCCACTAAAATTTGAAAAAAAATCTGATATAATCTTACTAAAATTGCATGCAGAACATATTCTATCACAATATTAGCTATCACAAGATCAAAGAAATAGACAACACCAAATGTATCACGTGGAAACCCAAAGCTGAAGAAAACCATGGTGTGAGTAGACCTCACAATTGTTACACTCTTCTGAAGTGCACCCTGTTAGGAGCCTTCCCTGTTAAAGGATTACAAGCGCATTGTTAGATGCGACCCGGTTAAAGGATTTAAGAAATAAGGCCTGTTAAAGCCTGCCTTGTTAGAGGACTTTAGAACATCTACTCGAGGTCACCCAGTTAAGGGATTTAATACAAGGGACCTGCTAATGTCCACCCAAATACTTGGATTTTTGCTATTGCAATTATCAGAGAGCAATAGAGGGTTTGATCTTTTTGAGATGGCTTTGTTGAGCCTGATAAGCTTGCTGTGTTCATCAACTGAGAGTCATCACTAGGCACCACTGGTATGCTCTCTCTAGATTGTTGTGCTTGCACACTCTTCTCTTCTTCTTCTTCTTTTCTTCACCTTTTCGTAGCTTTGATCAGCGTACAGGTTCACTATTTTTCTTGGCAGAATGAAGGTAAATGATATTCTTCACAGGCTAAAGAATAAATAGTCTTCCTGCTCTTCTTGCTTTTTGCATGCACAACCTCCGCAAAGATCTCCTTTGGATCCATCACCCAGTTGAGTCTCAGTTCAGAGAGGAAACATCAAATGCATGCCATATGCTTTTTCCATTTTGTAAAGGAAACAATAGATGCGTGCCACATACTTTCCTTAACTTGAGATTCTGCCATGTTTTAATGCCTTAATTTCCAGCATTAAATCCTTCAAAAGTGCCTTGCACCAATCTTTTCCGTAACACAAAGTCTTCCGTATTTTGTGCAACAAACCTCAGTCGAAGAGTCATGTAAGCGTTTGTCAACTGTGACTTTCACCGGTTTAGTGGTCTCAATAATTTCTCATCGATTAGGGATGACCGATTTACACCCTTAGGTAGTGTACAGGACTTTGTCTTCACCTGTCACTCTTCATTTCTCTGTCTATACCGGTTCGGTTCCTTGGTCCAGTTCAGTCATATACATACCAGTCACTGCTTCGATTAGTGACTTCACCGGTCACAATACTTCTTCTTGCTCAATATGTGTCTCCGGTTTCCTAACCAGTCTCTCTTGTTAACTGCACTTGTTTACTATTATTGTCACCTGTTCCCGTTTGAACAATGTTAACCTTAGTTAACCTTAGACATCAACGACAACACCACTTTGCCATATACCGGTTACATCCTTACCGGTTAATGCCAACAGATATCACATGATGCCTATTGAGCCGTTGTTTCTTCTTTCCCTCTTTGACTCTGTAAAAGCAACAATCTGGAACTTCCCTTAAAGAGCAAGTGCATCAACGACAACTTCTAAAGGCCCAGTATTATATCGCACACACTTCTAGTCTTGGCAGACGTCAATGAACTAATATTTTATCATAGCGACAATCTCATGATGAATGGGAATTCAAAACGGATCCACCCAAGAAACATGATTGTCGTCCATTTTGATCACAACTAACTTTGATTCAGATGACTCGAGTTTAAGTGTCTCCGTCTAGCCTCCTTGTTCCACCTAGGCACTCACGCAAGTGCTATACTGAAGTCTATGATAGATATATTATAAGCTCCTTGACACTTAATAAGAAACACTGCACAAATAATACTTTAATTTTTCCCGATATTCAATAGCCCAAATAACAGTCATTGAACATAAGTATTTATCGGGCCTGCATGAAATATTATTTATGCCAAACTTTAAAGCTTGAATAATTTGGTATTGAATAGGAAGGTTACAATAATTTAATGTCTCCCACCATATAATAAGTGCCCCATATATTGCATGTATTGAAATTATGGGCTCTTGCTAGCTTTAGAAAACAACTACAAGTGTTCGCCATATAATACTATGAAATATTAGCCAAAGTTTCTTTGCTTAAACCCACCACAAATATTGAGCAAGTCATTTATTAAAGAAACGGGCCTGCAATAAAATTCAATTGAATGGAAAAAGCCTCTACTTCCCCAGATGTCGCAGATCGTACTTTTTCAAAAAACTGTGTGAAAATGACTTCTCACAAATGATTTCCACTTCAATAGCTATTGTATCAAATTGCCATAAAAAATGAAGCCCAGACTTTAGAATAATCATTGCTTATTATAGACTCCGACCAATTTATGAATCAGAAACCATAAATACTCGAAATATTTTATTCTCCAAAATCTAATTTAATATGTTCAATGGAGTTGTTCCCAAGACCCAACCACTCACTAAGCTGCACTTTTTGTCACTCATAAATCCTCACAGGCTGGTAGGGGGAACCAACTCTGATACCACTTGTTGATGTGAGTTTTGTTCCACTACAACATGCAGAATCAAACACCCAATGTTTCAAAGTGAAACACTTAGATACTCAATCCTCTTTTGAATAAGGTCAGTTCTCATGCTAAGCTTGTAAAGTAAGATCATGAAATGAACTCAAGTTTCCCTTCAATTGTGGATACTCGCTCAGTGAAATAATGTGATTTGCTGGTAATCACTAAGGGGACTTACGCTATTCATTCAATGGGTATCAACTGTTTGCACTTCTAAAGATTTAGCTTCACAAAGTGCAATGAAAATATGGTTTTTGAATTTTCCACTTCAACTTAAATTTAACTTGCTAACTTCAACTACTACTTCTAACTATTAATGGAAGGAAGTATGCATAACTTGGAATCTACTAGATGGGCCACTAGCCTCTTACTAATGGTAGAAGTGCCTTGTGTGTTGAGCTAGTGAAAGCACTTAACTTCAATTGATATTTAGTCTTTAGTTTGCACTTTGCATCAACTGATGGGATTGAAGAAGGTAGATATCGATTTCAAGTCAAGCAAGTAAACATCCACAATTCTTTCATCCAACTAAACTACTTCTAAAGAACATGAAATGAAATCCTAATCTAAGTGAGGAATGTGGATCACCATGCAATAATTCAAACTTGATCACAACAATTCACCATGCAAGACACAATAATGAAAAGTAGAGCAAATTTGACATTATCTTAGCAACAATTCTCCAACAAGTCCCTGTTTTACAAATGAGAGGGGTGGGGTTTATATATGAGGCTTAATTACAATGAATGACTAAGATTGATTTGAAATCAATGGTCCAGATTAATCCATTACAAACCCTAATTAGGGTAACCAAAAATAGCGAATAGAAATGAAGCACCACAAAATAAGCCAATGAGAAAATTCAAAGGCTCGAGGACCAATAGGAAGTAAGGAAGCTGCCTAGTCATCATTCAACTCATCATTATGAACATGTATGCCTCTTTTCTCTTGCAATCTTTATCTTAATTCCACTTCCTTATCCTTAGGAACTCTTAATTGTTCTTGGACTTCTTCTCTTGGATGTCTTAACTTTGTAATACTTGAACCCTTCGTATTTCCACCTCCATTGTTTGAAATTCTTCTTTGTCTTCATCTTCAAACTTGATCCTTAGGGCAATCCCTTGTGTCCCTTGAACACATTAACATCTTCCTTGGCATATAAATCTTCCTCAATCTATTTCCTTGTATGATTCGATCATCATCAAGATCACTCCCTTGATGGGAATCTTGTCCTTGAATTCTTTCTTGCTCTCGACCTTAAACTTGTCTTTATGTCCTTGTCTATGCTCTCATGCTAACTTTTGGTGTTAGAATCATGATCGAATATTCCTTGGTGTACTTGTTTGCTCTTTATGGAAAACTGAGGTGAATAGGGACAAACTAATCTCCCTTTAAGATAGTGCTTATTCTTCAAGCATTCAATCAAGTGAAAGCTGATTTGCATAGGGACACATGCATGTCCATGAATTGAATCCTTGAACTTGTCCATTGACTCTTTTAAATCCGGACTTATTCCATGTCGTTGCTTGATGAAGACTTGACCTTGAGATAATTCTTTCCTCTAGATCCTTGAATTTTCTTTGCTTTGTCCCAGCTTTGAAGTGCATTATCTTGAAGTGTTGTCCTTTGAACTTGATCGCTTTAGGCTAGTCCTCTTTCATTTCTATTTTGGGTTTTGAGCTTGAACTTGTCTTCCACCCTCTTTTGTTCACTTCCTTGCAAAAAATCTTGCCTTCGCTCCGAACATGATTTTTGGTACAAAGCTCGAAGTCAGTATGGTTTTAAAGAACTTAAACAAAATAATAAATTTCAGAGTTTTGAATCCTTGAATTAGTCCTTGAATTCAATGCAATGAATAAACATTTCTATCCAAATAAGGTTGTGAATTGAATAAGCATTTAGAGGAGAATCTTAGGACAATAAAATGATCAAACTTAGCCATTAGAATGATAAAATCAGACCCTAAAGATTTCTGATTTTGTCTGAGGACAGCTTATAGCAACTCTGAAGATAACATAAAATTAGTCCTAACATCCCATTAAGTTCACCACAAATCATGATCCATGGACTTATATGCTAATTATGAATCAAAATGCCAAACCATGGTCAAAATCCATCTTTCTCCATAAAAACAAACTTAGACTTTCTGAGGACAAATCTCAAAATTACCCTCTCCAAACGAATTTAGTCCTCAATCTTGTTGATCCTTGCACAAAAATTCCTCGCAAAGACTTAGCAACAACCCCCTTGAAGATTGGGTAAGTTAGTGAATTATGAGAATTTTTTCCAAAATAGCCCCTGTTTCTTTAATTCTTCAGACCCTATGTCCGCAACTTGTGTTTTCAGCCCTTAAAATGGATTTAAATGATGCTTGGAACAATGCCCAAAGTCTGCAATATAGTTAGGATCAGATTGCAATCAAAAGGCAAACCTAGACTTAGGCTAAAAAATCAATTTTCAGAAGTTGTCCTCAGACATTCATTCATAAGTCACTCACCTTGTCCTCCTAATGACTGAAAATGGTTGGTTTTTTACCAAGGAAGACTCAACAAACAAGTTTGGACTGCTTTGGCTTCCAAATTATTTTTTATGATTTTCTGAAAAAAATCGCCCAATTCTGAGGAAAACTTCAGATTTGGGTCTCCAACTATGAAGTTTTCAGACTTCTCATGGCTCAAGATGAGTCCCAAGATGCTGCAAAAGGTCTGCCATAGGTCTGAAATCATATTGTGTTCATAGAGTAGACTCAGATTTAAGTGAAGAAAAATCGATTTTGAGAGGTAATTTTCAGACTTTTGCATGTAACTCGCTGTCAAACAAAGACAGTTGCTATCAGACAGTTCACAAGGATTGTGTATTTCCTTTATATACACTTGTATTGCGAACAGTGAGTTCTGGAGGTGGACATAACCTTCTTTGGGCAGTGAGCCTACATTTCTTTGACTCCTAACAAGGTCTGTCCTTTAACAGGGACTGTATACTGTAATGTTTTAATAAGCTTTTAACAGGGCTAGATCTTTTAATAAGGATACTATACTCTCAGTACATCATTTGTGGGTGCTAATTCTCACCAAGGTTTTACCTTTAATAGGGTTTCCTCGACAACAAAATATTGTGTTATTATGTTGGCATTTTACGTGTTATCATTTGATTTGGTGTAGCTGCTATTTAAAGTGTAAAGTTTAATAATCTGTCTCACAATTGATTCACCCCCCCTCTCAGTTGTGTTGGTGAACTGTTATTCCTAACAATTGATATCAAAGCTACTGGTCCTTAGAGAGAAAGCTTAACAACTTGAGGTGATCTTGGAGATGGCATTCTATAGGAAGGATAGTCTGAAATTTGATCCTGAAAACTTTGACAGTTGGAAGAACAAGATGCGAACACATTTGCTATGTTTGGGTATTGACTACTGGATGATCACGAAGAATAAGGTAACCATGAAGGCTGAGGATGAATTAGATAAAGCTACTGACGAAGAAAAGAAGATATTTTCATATAACATGTTCGCAAGGGAAGCACTGATCAACGCACTTTTTGAAGGAGAATTTACTGAGGTGAAAGATCTGGATTCAGCACACAAAATTTGGGGAAGATTAGAAGCATTATATGGAGACAAGTTTACTAAGCAAACAAAGTTACAGAACTGGAAAACAAGGATGGAGAATTTGAAAATGAAAGATGATAAAAATATTAGGGCTTATGTATAGAGAGTTACTGAGGTTGTCATTGGAATCATAAATTCTGGAGGCACTTATGAAGAGGAAGAAGTCATTGCAAAGATTCTTAGATCGTTGACACCTGTTTACAAGACCAAAGTTCAGGCTATAGAAGAGATTATACTTTTGACTACAAACTTTAGCAGAGAGATGTTGATTGCAAAGCTAACTACCTTTGAGGCTGCAAAGATGAGAGATTCTTTACCTAGAGTTGAAACAACATTTAAGGCATCTGCACACAAAAAGACATTATCTGGAATTGCGAGCACCAACAGTGGTAATATGAAAGAAGAGCTTGGTGAGTATGCTGATGAATGGGAAGAGATACAGGAAGAAGAAAGAAAGCTAGATGAAATTGTTGCTCTGATCGCTAGAAGAGAAAAGAGAGGTAAGGGTAAGTTTGAAGGAAAGTTACCTTTGAAATGTTTTTCATACAATAAGATAGGTCACTTTGCATCTAGATGTCCTACAAGAGTTCCTAAGTATAAATCTAAGTTTTACAAACCTAAGTATTCAAATGAAAAAGAATGTTATTATGCTAGTGAAGGTGTTTCTGATGATGATTTTGATAATGAGGAGATTGGATTTATTGCTATCAAAGATGAAAAACCATTACATGAGGAAAGAGCTTTAGTGTCACATGTTGATAAGAAACCTGAATGGGTTATAGACAATGGTTGCTCACATCATATGACTGGAGATAAAAATAAGTTTGTTAAACTAAATAAGTATGATGGTGGTGTTGTGAGATTTGGAGACAATGTTCCTAAGCTTATCGTTGGAGTAGGATCTATTTCTTGGGATGGAAAGACTAATACTGACAATGTACTACTTGTTGATGGACTTAAGCATAACTTGTTGAGTGTTGGACAGCTAATGGACAAGGGTTATCAATTGAAATTTATTGATGGGAAATGTTTTATCAGAAGTAAGACAAGAAATTTGATTGCAACTGGTACTAAATTTAGAGGTAATGTATTTGAGTTAAATACATCTGAAACTTTTTGTTTTGTTGCAAAGGTAGATGATAGTTGGTTATGGCACAAAAGGTTTTGTCATGTTAATTTTGATAATATTGTGAAGGCAAGCTTGGCTAATGCAGTGAGAGACCTACCTAAAATTGTAAAACCATCTAACACTATGTGTAGAGAGTGTGTTATGGAAAGCATACTAGAAGCAATTATAAAAGCAAATCATATTTAGCGAAAGGAAAGTTGGATCTGGTACATACAGACCTATGTGGACCTACAAGGACAAGATCATACTACGGTGAAAGATAGTTTATACTTTTGTTGATGACTTTTCTAGAATGATGTGGATTACTTACTTGAGAGAGAAATCAGAAGCATTTGACAAATTCAAGATATTCAAAGCAAAAGTAGAGAATGAATCAGGCTTAAAGATAAAATGTTTGAGATCAGACAGAGGCGGAGAGTTTACTTTAGATCTATTCAATTTATATTGCGAAGAGCATGGAATACACAAATAGACATCTGCTCCTAGGACTCCACAACAAAATGGGATAGCAGAGCGAAGAAACAAAACAATATTGGATGCTACTAGGACAATGTTGTTAGAAGGAAATGTATCTCATGTACATTGGAGAGAAGTTGTTGGGACAACCGTATACACATTGAACATAATTCAAATCAGAGAAGGTACAAGTAAGACTCCTTATGAATTGTGGTTTAATCATACTCCTACTTTAAAATATTTCAGAATACTTGGAAGTAAATGCTATATCAAAAGAGATGATGAAATAGGGAAATTTGATGCTAGAAGTGATAAAAGAATTTTCCTTGGTTATTCTACTAAAAGCAAGGCTTACAAATGTTTTAACCTGAGATTGAGAAAGATGATTGAAAGTAATAATGTGGAGATAGATGAAAAGTTTCAGATACAAGAGAGAATGTATGATTGTACTCAGAATATAGAAATCAAGGAAGTTGCTACTACAGAAGAAGAACATGTTGAGATTGACTGTGAGAATGAGATTTGTGATGATGACACAAATGAAGTTACTGAGACTCCTAAGACTCCGAGGTATGTTAAGATAAACCATCCTAAAAATCAAATTATTGGTAATGCAAGTCAAGGAATGATGACTAGATCAAAGATAAGGGAAGAAATTTTTTTGATTTCTCAAGTTGAACCAAAGACTACTGATGAAGCTTGTAGAGATGAATCTTGGATCAAAGCTATGCGGGAAGAGTTAGATCAGATAAAAAAAATAACACTTGGGAATTGGTTCCTAGACCTAAAGACAAAAATGTAATAGGAACTAAGTGGGTTTTCAGAAACAAAATGAATGAAGAAGGAATTGTTGTAAGAAACAAAGCAAGACTGGTTTGCAAAGGCTATTCACAACAAGAAGACATAGATTTTGAAGAGACATTTGCTCCTATTGCTAGGTTGGAAGCTGTAAGATTATTTCTAGCTTATGCTGCACATAAAGACTTCAAGGTATATCAAATTGATGTAAAACCTGTATTTTTGAATGGGGATCTTGAAGAGGAGGTATACATAGAACAACCTAATGGATTTCCTCTGACAGAAGATGAAGACACGGTTTGCAAGTTGAAGAAGGCACTGTATGGATTGAAGCAAGCACCAAGGGCTTGGTATGCAAGGTTAGACAAGTAGCTACTTCGTCTTGGATTTAGAAAAGGTAATGCTGACAACAATTTGTACGTAAGAACTAATCAAGATGGAATTTTGATAATAGAAGTTTTTGTTGATGATATTATTTTTGGAGGCAATGATGAGATGTGTAAGAAGTTTTCTAAAGAAATGGAGAATGAATTTGAGATGTCCATGATTGGCGAGATGAAATTCTTTCTTAGACTGCAAATAAATCAGAGCAAGAATTACACTTTTATTTCTCAAACTAAGTATCTTAAAGAAATGTTGAAAAAGTTTGGAATGGAAGACTATAAACCTATTGGTACACCCATGGTGACTGGCTATAAACTGACAAATACTGATGAGACCAAGAGTGTTTTTCAGACCAAGTATAGATCAATGATTGGAGGATTACAATATCTAACTCACTCCTGACTAGATATTGCTAATGCTGTTGCAATCTTGGCTAGATATCAGGTAGATCCTAAAGAGACACACCTGGCTGATGTGAAAAGGATATTTAGATGCCTGAAAGGAACAGTGGAATATGGCTTATGGTATGGTAAGAATGATGACTTTGAACTACATGCTTATACTGATGCTGATTGGGCAGGAAACATTGATGACAGAAAGAGTACTAGTGGAGGTGCATTTTTCCTTGGGAAAAGGTTGGTTTCATGGTTAAGTAAAAAGCAGGATTGTATAGCTCAATCTACTGTTGAATCTGAGTATGTTGCTGCTGCTATTAATTGCACTCAGATTGTTTGGATGAAACAAATGCTGAAAGATATTGGAATAACTTTTGTTGAACCCGTGGTTATCCATTGTGATAACACAAGTATAGTGAATATGTCAAAGAATCATGTGATGCATTCTAAAACTAAGCATATTTTTCGTAAGTATCACTTTTTGAGAGACAAGGTAGCAGAGAAAGAAATAAGGTTGGAAGACATTAGCACAAAGGAATAGATAGTAGACATCTTTACAAAGCCGTTGCCCAAAGATGCCTTTGAGTGTCTCAGAGGTATGCTTGGGGTGCAAGCCCCTCCTAGTGAGAATTAAATGATGCAGGGATGCATCAGTTCAAAGGTCTTCAGAGCTCTATCATTTTTTGGACTTGATGTATGGATCTACTCCTTAGGGGGAGTGATCGTTGGAACCTTACATAATACATTTGGGTGATTCAACACTTGGTTGATGAAGACTAAACAGAAGACAGTTGATGACTTATGGCACTCTTTGCCATTGTTGTCAAAGGGGGAGAGATACTATGAGAAAATCCTTACTGTATGGGAAGAGTTCACTGTTTGGGAAGAGATTATGTTGAGGATATTGAGAAAGTTGTATTGAGAGAGTATTTTTGGGTTGATGAATTTTCCCATATGTTGCCATCAATGCCAAAGGGGGAGATTGTTGGATGTTGTTGGAATTGGTTACTAATGTTGTTGTCATTCGTGTTTTGTCACCGATGTCAACATATGTTTCTATGAAGAGAACAAACTAGTTATTACAGTGTATGGATACTGTATGGTTGATTCAGAATGAGCGAACACAGGTTTGTTTATAGGGAGGTGTTGTGATCTTATATCTAAGATCGCTTGCTGTAATATTTCATATTGGTTGAGTAACAGAAGATTTGGTGAAGACTAGTTTCTGGACTGTGATGGTAGAATTTGACAGAGTTAGTCTCTGTGTTTTGAGTGTATCTTACAAGCGATGTGGATTCAGTGTATGTGAGCTTAATGTTGGCATTAAGTGATGATAACTGGTAAGCCTGTCATCGGTACTGGTGTTGTCATTGATTGGCAAAAAGAACATGTTGTGACTACATGCATATACTACAGGTCACTATACACATCCTTAGCCACCGAGCTATGTACACAATAAAGGAAAAGAGGATTCCAGCATCAGCTGAGGACGTGCATATACCACTGGTCACTATACACATCCTTAGCCACTGGGCTATGTACACAATAAAGGAAAAGGGGATTCCAGCATCAGTTGAGGACCGTGCTGCAACCGGTAACCAATCGAGGATGGAGCAACCGGTAAGCCAAGCTAAGAATAGCAAACCGAGGACTGTAGAAACCGGTAAGCCAAGAAAGAGACAACAACAGGTTAAAGACTCTTACCTGTTTACAGCTTGAAGAACTCAACCGATATATTATAAGACTCCGATATGAACCGAGGAAGTCATAGTCAACTGTCTGTTCCAACCAACTCTTTTTGACCAGGATTTATTGCAATGAATCCGGGTGACTTTGAGTTATCTTGGTGATTGGTTTGAGGCGCAGCTAAAGGATTTAAAGCCGGAATCAGTGGCTTTTTGAGGCGCGGTTGAAGGATTTAAAACCAGCATCAACGACTTTAAATCAAAGCGTTATCTCTTGTGAAGGAAAGTTGCCTGGCACGCAACCACTGTTTTCTTCATTAGGCTGATAAAGCAAGGGCATGCATCAAATGTTTCCTTAGATAACTGACACTTCACTACATGATGAATCCGATAAAGATCTGAAGTTAGGTCATGCATGATGAGCACAATTAGGGTTTGAACCCTATATATTCTCCTGCCTAAGGCAAATAAAAGTTGCCTTCATTCTGCTGAGAAAAAGAGTGAACCTGTAAGCTGTTGAAGCCAGGGAGAAATAGAAAGAAGTGAAAAAGAACTGTGCAGAGAAGCACAAAAGTAGAGGAGAAGACACCTGCATTGACCTGTGTTACTTCTCAATTGAGCACGAATAGAGACCTTATCAGACTGTGTGTAGTCAACTGTAAAAATTCATTCACTCTATTGTTTTCTAGCAAACTACAATAGCTAAATCCCAGAATTTGGGTGGACTCTAATAGGTCCCTTGTATCAAATCCCTTAACCGGGTGACATCCTTCAAGGTGTTCAAAGTCCTCTAACCAGGTAGGTCCTAACAGGCCTTATTGTAACAAATCCCTTAACCGGGTCGCATCTAGCAAATGCGTTATTTTCCTCTAACCGGGAAGGCTCCTAACAAGGCGTACTCCAGAAGAGTACAAATTTTGTGAGGTCTCCTCACACTGTGGTTTTCACCCTAATCGGGTTTCCACGTGATAAATCTGGTGTCATTGTGTGATTGGTTGCTTACTGTTATTATATGCATGAATCTGTTTTCCTTTCAGTTGTAAGTTAACCTCATCAGATTTGTAGAGTAAAGTTTCAGAGGTGCTGATTCACCCCTCCCCTCTCAGCCCCGGTTGGGACTATCACTTAAGGGATGTCAGATAGCGTATTGAAGAATGTTCTTTTATCTTAGCAAGTTGTGGGAAGCATGATGACGTCAGCTGGGGCGTGTGTTTTGGAGGAGACCTATTTGGGGCCGATTTCAGAGTTGTAGCGTGTATTATGGATAGCGAGCATGGATTACGGATGTTGGACCTTAATTGTTGAAGTGTAATTGTTGTATACTTGTTATAGATACCGCGTGTATCTTAGCAAGGGGTTATGTAATTATTTGTATATTAGGAAAGCCTAATTGGGCAACCTGATCATTTATTGTAATAGGGTATATATGTAAGATATTTTCTTTTGAAAAGATAGGTAGAGTGAAACAAATGTAGAAGAGGATTGTGGAAGCTGCGAGCTTGTATCTGCTAGGTGTAGAGTAGAGGATAGTTTATACTTTATTGGAACTGATCAAGCGAAGACAATTGCTATCAGACAGTTCACAAGGATTGTGTATTTCCTTTATATACACTTGTGTTGCGAACAGTGAGTTCTAGAGGTGGACATAACTTTCTTTGGGCAGTTAGCCTACATTTCTTTGACTCCTAACAGGGCCTGTCCTTTAACATGGACTGTGTACTGTAATGTTTTGATAAGCTCCTAACAGGGCTAGATCTTTTAACATGGTTACTTTACTCTCAGTACATCATTCGTGGGTGCTAATTCCCACTGGGGTTTTACCTTTATCAGGGTTTCCTCGACTACAAAATATTGTATTATTATGTTGGCATTTATTGTGTTATCATTTGATTTGGTGTAGCTGCTATTTAATGTTTAAAGTTTAATAATCTGTCTCACAACTGATTCACCCCCTCTCTCAGTTGTGTTGGTGGACTGTTATTCCTAACAAAAATGTGGGGAAAGTCTTTGTCAATTACTATGCTCTTTGAGTGTGCATTGACTTCCAAAATCATAATTAACTTTGTTGTGCAATTGCATTCCTATTCTGTTGAGTCTTTTGAGGACAGACGAAAGTCAACCTGTTTCTTGAACAGAAGATTCAATGGAATAATTAGGAAAGGAATATTCTGTTGATTCTTTTAGAGGAGAAAATCCATGGTTTCTTGAACCAAAGAGTCCATAAAATATCAAAGGAAAAGGTCTCAATAACATTGAAAAATGGATGTTCTGGTGAATCTATTGGGTATTGCTGGGATGATTCTGGGTGACTTATAATTTTGCAATTATTTATTTTTGTCACTCTTTATTTTTACCATTTATAAATGAAGATATATCCCCTAAACTGTCCACCCTTACCCATTTTCATTCCTGTCTTACCTTGTTGGGAAGAGTGAGTGAAAGTATTAACATTCTATTATATGATATCATGAGGGATTCACTAGTCTTTGTGGCTTTTATCATCCTCAATTAGTAATATGTTTAATTCTAGGATAACATATATCATTTAAGCATTGTAAAAAATATAAATGAAAATTCTAGCCTTCAGATTCGATGCCCACTATATAATGTAACCCCTCTTATGATTACCTCATTATTCTGAACTTTGTATTGGCTTCCAGCTCTATGTCATAAGGGCCAGATACTGGACTATATAAATGCATTTATTTCGTCAATGATAGTAAGTGCTTAATCAGCTTGTAAGCATTGAATATATGAAATGATAGTTGAATGTAACTTTCTCTTTAAGAGAATTAGTAATACTCTTGAGTTTTCCTTGTCCTTAATGCAAGCATTGGATGGTGAACTTAAATTGATGGCAGGTTGTTCGATGCAATTATTCTTATGAAGAGAGAAGGGCAATGGTTGAGATCACTAGCTATATAAAAGGAATTGGTGCAATGATGCAGAAATCTGATACAGTGATTGCAGATGCTTTATGGGAAGCAATTCATGCTGAGGTTCAGGATTTTGTGCAAAATAAGCTGGCAACTATGCTGAGAACAACATTTAAAAAGAAGAAGGATCTTTCACGGTAATTATGATCTCTCATACAATGATTTTTAGAAATATCACTTTATTAAATGCTGTTGCTTGTCCTTGCTGCCATTTCATTTCTAAGATCTAGCTTCTAGATTTTATAAGTTAACAATATAGGCTCTCAATGCTAGTGAAATAGATATAAAAGGTGGGTTGGAATGCCTTGTAAGATCATATTGGAGTGTTTCAGATTTGTTTCTGTTGAGATTTATCTATCATGAGTTTCCAGGATTTTGTCAGACATGAGGACAATAGCAGCAGATTGGATGGCAAACACAATCAGGCCTGAAACTCACCAAAATGCTTCACGACGAGGAGGTGATGACAATAATGGGGTATCTTTCCAGCCAAGGCCTGTGGCACCAACAGCTGCTCAGGTTCACTTCTTACATTGGAACTGAATACTATTTTTGGATGTGAATCTGCTTCTATTATAGAGACTCTAAAAGAAAGCTATGGAGCTCATGAGTTGAATTTCTTGTTCCTATCTTTGATGCTGGGTTAATGCTTCTTTTACTGCACATAGAGAATAGCAAACTGTACAAACTTCTTTCAAGCAGAGTTAATGTTGAACCAGGAAGAATGCTTATACTAACGTTTATCAATATTTTTGTTACAAAATGGGTTTTGGTCTACCTTTGATCAGCGCAATTCCTTGTGACTCTTCTTTGATATGTTTTATTTTCGAGCTTAAGAAGTTTGATATTATGGTAGGAACAAGGTCCAAAAAGAGGCCTAGTAATGGAATAAGAAACACACAAGGAAATATAAATAAAGAGGGTGGACCAAAAATTAAAAATACGATGTGACAAAAGGTACGTGGCTACCTTGGAAAATTCTAGACAGCTAAGCAGAGATAAAAAAGATAGAGAATTGAAGTGGTTCAAGGGATTCATTCAAATTCAATCAAAAGGGTTGGGAAGCTTATTTGAGGGTTGAGAAGAATCCTTAAAGAGTTCTTGTGCATCATGAAGTATACATGTACTCCTCTAAGTTGAAAAAATATTAACAAATATAAATTGATATGAGTTATCTAGATTAAATGCCCATCTGAAACTAGCTTGATTTTTTGTTTAAATACAAAGATTCTACTAAATCATGCAAAACTATTCTAGTTAGCACAAAAGAACCTTGTCATGTTGTGTTAATATGCTTGTAATTGACTCTACATTATTTACTTATTGGGTTGTGAGTAGTTATTAGGAACAAGTTGTTGGTAGTTGTTGATGGTTATGTTCTACTTGGCAATTGTGATGTTCTTTAAATAGGTTTCTCATAGTTAGGGAGAGTAGTTTGATCATTGTTTAATCATCTTGGTCTACTTTGTTGTAAGATTTACATGAATAAAGATATGCTTTTGTTACTCTATTTGGTATGCATTCTTCTTTATAATCTTTTATAGAAGTACGAGTTTTATTAGATATAGGAGTAAAAGTTGCCACTATTATGTTAAAGACGTTCAGTTTGATTTAAGACATTGATGCTCTTAGACCCCAATAGGTGTTGTGCTCTAAACCAAGAGAACAAAAAATCTCTAAGGCTAGTGGAGCAAAGAGAGCAAATATGGGGACTATGTGAGGTAGTTGAAGAGAGTCCATCGATGCATAGTCAAAGCCAAAGTCTTACTTGAAGAGAATGTCAAAGTTGAACTCTAAGTTGGAACTGCACTTGGGAGAAAAATCATCAAAACATTCAACTTGTTACAAACAATCATATGGAGGAAGAATTGCTGGAGATAGCTTGACACCGTCCTTTACCTAAAGAAGTGCACATTGACCTTATAGACCGAGTTTAGTACGAAGAAATAAATAAATTCCTCAATACTGAAATGGAGTTAAGACATTTTAGAAGATGAAGATAGGGAAGCATATGAGAACAATTTCTAGGCATCAAAGGTGAATTTGAGCCTAAGACACTCAAATTGAAGGTTGGAGCAATAAGAGACTTTGATGGTGGAAATAATGGTGTTTGGACTATTGTGGGTTTTAGAAGAGTAGAGGGTTTGGATGTGCTTGAAAGTGCCTAAAGAGAAAAGGAACATCTTGACCATAATTTCTTGAGAAGGTAATAAGCACCAAGGTTCAAAAACTCAGACTCGCCACAGACTCGGACTCGCGAAAGATTCGGCAAAAGGAAAATTCCGTAGTTTTACATAAAAAGGCAAATAAATTATGCATTTAAAGAACATAAGAGCCATAATTGATACACATCACATGTCATATGAATCTCAAACACTCAATATATGAAATATCATCATAGATGCAAACTTTAAAATGTTTAACAGCAGCATAAGTTTATAAATGTTTACAAAATTAGTTATAATGGTATGTCCAAATGTGAAAAACAACAAAGTAAAGATTATATCCTCCTCTTTCCTCTTCTAATTTAACTCAATTTTTGATGCCTTGAACTAGTAGGCATTGAGCAAGAACAAAGAGCAAATGAGAGGAAAAATGAAAAAAACAACTTTATGCATGTGTTGGGCGTGTTTACTGGATGATGTGAGTCCAAGTCAATGACTCACGAGTCCCTATGAAAGACTCGTGCGAGTCCAAGGCAAAGACTCGCATGTTAACTCGCCTGGACTCACCTCGCAAATTTTATGGCGAGTCGACTTGGCTCGCTATTGGACTCGTGAGTCCTCGCGAGTCCAGATGATTTTTTGATCTATGATAAGCACTATACCCACATCAAAAGATGGCGACCCTCTTATTGAGAGTTAGAAAATTACTAAATGGACAGTTTTGATGTTTTGAGTTTTTTACATTCATGACAACATTGAACAAAAATGTGGATGAGAAAACCCTCTTTTCAAATCTGTAGGGGAAGCTCTCTAATTTAATGTAATCTAATAAGGAAAAATTAATATGAAATCAAGCTTGGTTAAATGAACACTCTACAATTTGCTCTTTGTGATTTTGCATAAAGATAAAATGCATGAGCAAACATGACTTATTTGTTTTTGATCTCGGAGGCTAGAAGATGAAGCTTTGAAGAACTTTTATTCTCACAATTGAATTTTCTCAATTTTATAGTAGGTAAAACATAAACAAAAATAGTTTCTTAAAGAAAAGATCTTTGGAGTTGTATCAATGATTAATTTGATCTTGAAGTAAACTTAAGATAAAACTAATAATAGCCTAATATTAAAAATAATTAGTTTTCTAAAAGTCACTAAAGTTTTTTTAATTACACGTGTAAGACTTAAATATCTCTAATAAAGAGTATAGGTAGAAAGCCTTGGATGTTATGTCCCCTTCTTAGAAACGAAGGAATAAATGAAGACCTGTAGTCTATATTATTCTATTAAGGCTAAGAGAAAATAAGGGAAATAATTTAATAATAGTATTTTAAATTGGGCTGGACCATTCTTTCAAAAGGACAATTTAAATGTCATTATTAGAATGGCAAAAATGTTTATTTAAACACTTAGAGTGTAATGTCCCCGTTTTTTAGGCTCTTGGGATTAGCCTATCATGTGACCCTCGTAGGTTAATCAGGATGGACAGAGGGTCTCTTTCAGTGGGCATCTACTTCAGGATTCAGAATGCTTTGGGTTGGCTTTGGTTTGGCGTCATTTGGACTTCATTTGCTATAGTTTTGCCACGTTTACTATTTATAGTAAGCTTGATGTTGTTTGAGGACCCTTTCTATTTTTGGAAAGTGCATTTGGTCACATGGAGAAATAATAGGTGTGACTCCTGTTTCAAACGACATATTAAAAGAATAAGTATTTTGGGAGTTATTATTATTTTGGTGGCCAAATTATTATTAAATCATTAAATGGCTTATTATAAAGTTATAATTTAACTTTATAATTTCACTTAAGTTGAGGGTTGAGTCATCATGGGAAGGGGCCATTTATTTAATTAATTCATGGAAGCCTAAGCCAAGGTATTAATTTAAAGTATTGGAGTAAATGAATTATTAAAAGGAAAAATATATCTATTTATCCCACATTGGTAAGAATTGTGTTTGAGCTTTCACAAGAAAGAATAAAAAGGGACTTGAGAGCTCATTCTCAAATATCTGTTGTTCATTTGATAAAAATTGTGTTTTGAGAAGTGGAGAAGAAAGGCTAGGGTTTGAGGACTGATTCCTCATTTGTGCAATTTGAATCATTACAGGTTAATGGTGAATCTTGCCACTGAATTCTGAGAATACAATTCTGGTCCTATGTATTCGAATTTGATGCTGAAGTATATCAAATTAGAAGATATTTGAATATATTCTGTATTACAATTGGTGATTTGATTTTCTTCCTGGTGGTTATTGTTTGGTAGAAGCTTGTTTTATTTCTACAGGAGCTGCGATTTATTTGCTGGCAGTGTATGGTAAATAAGTGTTTGTAATGTCCCCTTTTTTACTAGCACCAGTTACTTATTTTATTTTAGCCTTTATTTTCCCCGAAGGCTAAAAAGGAAGAAATAAGGGGGAAAAGTTATATTAAATTAGTTACTTATAAGGTTACTAAACAATGAAATATTAAAAAGTAATTTTATATTTAATTGATTTAATATTAAAGTGACTAAAATAATAAAATATCAAAAAGTCACTTAAAAAGAATAAAGTGCTGGATTCTTCTAGAAGCTTCTTGGAGTTGTTTGTGAAATCTTTATAAGGAGCCTTTGGGAGGTCATTTGACACATCTTGAGTCGCATATTCATCTATTGTGCTGAGAGCTTTAGTGCTTGCATACTTGCCTGAGGGTTTGAAGACTCTAAGGTGCCAATTTCGGTTGTGAGATATCAACCCTAGTTGGGAGTGGAGGAATTGGTATTTAGCCAATTCATTTGTGATTAATTGGGAGATAATATTCAGTGATTTTTGTTCAGCCTGTGCATCTAATTTTGACATCATTTGGCAAGGAGAAAGGTTTCAGTTTTTGCAAGGGAAAGTTCGAACTTTGATCTAGAGGGAAGTTCTATTTATTTGGAGAGGAGTTTGGGAATTATCAAGCAAGGGAAAGTTCGAATTTTTGGAAGAAATCTGATTGCATTAGAGAGGCCACTTACCGGTCCTTTTGCAGGGGTATTTATGTGTTGATGCTCAGCTAAGGAGGTTCGAAATAAATCAGGGAGTACCCAGCAACCAAAGGCAATCACTTTCGAAGGTTTTGTGCCAGGTTTTAATACCCAGCAAGGCTGTACTGTTCAGTACGGATTCTCCAGGTGCTGCTACAGTCTTTTTATGAGGTTTTGGCATCCTTAAAAAATTATAAACATTGCCATATAAAAATCACAGCAGTACTGGGCAAGTGCGATTTCATTTTGGTATCAATACGTCACTTCCAAGCAATGTAGACAGCAGTTAGAAGGGGAAGAAAAGAGTCTCTGTTTGGTGCTGCAGCACTTAGCATCTGTTTTCCCAACATCTCATAAATTAAAAGAAGGTACAGGTCTGTAAAGGGGTTCAGCATTGTGGAGCAGCATTGCAAGCATTCAAAGAGAGACATCTCAGCTACAACTCCTTCAGCTTATTCCAGGTTCTTTTTGGTATTTACATTTGGCAATTGTAGATGGATACATTAGACAAGTAATATATGTCTTTTGTTACCAAAGTATTCAGTCATTGTAAGTATTGAAGTATTGAAGGGAAAATCAACTTAATTCAGCTATTCAATTTGTATGCCAAATGTTTGTAAAAACGTCTCATTGCATAGTCATTCATAGGATGCATGCCAAGTGTTTGTGAAAATACCTCTTGGCTGAAGGTGTACATTTTACATCAGAATTTCATGTACTTGCATTTGGAAAATAATAAAAAGAAGTTGCATATCACTTTGACTTCCAAATAGTTGCTTGCAATCATTTGCATTCATCAAAACATTATTGGCATCAAAAACCAAATCAAAACAAGCAAACATCAGCAAATTAAGGTTGCAGGGAAAGTGTTTGACATAATTCCTAAGGCAGAAAAACAGGGATAAAACATCAAATTTGTCAAGGCACTTTACAGTGTTGCAGACTTCACTGTTTAGGAGTTGCGAATTCATTTGGAGGCTAGTGTCACCTTTTCCAGCCTGTGTGTACTTCACCTTGTGGCTGCGTTTTACCCACAACAGGCTGCGTTATTTATTTAGGGGGTTGCAATCACTCATTGGAGGCTGTGGTTGTTCAAATGATGGCTGCGTAACTTAATTGGAGGCCGCAATTTTTCATAGAGGGAATAACACCACTTCCAATAGCAGCGTACATCTTCCAATGGCTTGCGTCCTGTCCTTGGCATGCCATATTTTATTAATAAGGTGCTCATATAATTATTATTTCATGTTATGTTATTTTAACATTGTCAAATTATTGAGTTTGAATATTTGGTGAAACTGGAAGTTGAAAATAATTGGTTCTCTTTGATAATTCAAATTTTGGAAAAAATTATAAAAAAACAAATTTCAAACTTTTCAAGAGGATAAAACATTACCTTCAGCCAAGAGCCAGCCAGGTTCTCTACATAGAGAGAAAAAGTAAAAAACATATTGAGAGCTCAAAAGGGGCACATATAAAGCAAAGTAAAATTCTGAAAGTTAAGTTATTTGTCATTGTATTGAATTCCATTTTTAAATTTAGCATTCGAAGACAAAAATACTTGGTATGTGAGATACAAAGGACAAAAACCTTGTTAGTTTGCATTGTGGATTGTTAGAAAATAGATTCAAAATGATTGATCTATGAATATATATATATATATATATATATTCATAGTATTAAATAAGAAGCATTTGATAAATCATTATTTATATAACAACCTTTGTTTTTATAGTCGATATCCTTATTGTGTATTGTATCGACTTACATTTATTATCGATTGGCATTACCTTTATGATAATCGATATTATGTATGAACGAAACCCTTAACACAAGCGATATTACATATGGTGGTTATCGATTAACATAACGTTGTGTATATGTAGGGTCATGACCCTACGTGGCGTAAGCCACTTAAGGGTCATGCCCCTACGTATACAACTCCTCATTGCATATATATGTAAAGTACGCTGCTTGGTTCGAAATCAATTACAACGGCAATTACGAACCAAAGCAGCATACAATCCTTCAGAACAGTCTACAATAATCTGGAAACAATTATATTCGTAACATATAAAAGAATAAGCATACATTGTATTGCAGATAATTTAGTTTCAGACTTATCTACATTTGCATACATATAATTAGATTAATATCAAGAATAATTTCTGATATTTTCTGGAATATATTCTCCCTACTTTCGATCTAATTAATTAACATGGTATCAGAGCCTAACTAGAGAATAATTAATATAAGCAAGTTTTTGAATTAAAATATTAGACAAATTGTTAAATCAAAAGGAAAGTAATCATGGTGAACAACATTAAGGTGGTAGACAGACTTGAAGGTCCTGCAAATTTCTTTTCATGGAAGATTCGAATTATAACATTACTTCAAGAACTTGAATTAGATTCTTATGTCGAGGAAGATTTGAAGATGTTGGAAGAGGAACGTGATAAGACAACCTGGAAAAGACGAAACAACAAAGCTAAGAAAATCATAATCGATGCTGTTAAAGACCACATTCTCCCTTCCACTAATGATTGCTTATGAAGTATTCAAAACTATTCAAAATACATATGAGATCAACAATGCAAGCAGGCTACTTACACTCAAGCAGCAACTTATGAATCTAAAAATGAACAAAAGAGAAACAATCACATCCTACTTCCTGAGAATCTCCGAACTAAAGGATCAACTCTCTACCATAGGAAACAATGTGGATGACATGGACTTAACATTAATAGCTCTTAGAGGGTTGCCTATCTCATGGGAATCCTTTATTCAATGTATCACCGAACATCCTTCTCTACCTAAGTTTGATGAACTAAAAGTAAAGAATGATTGCACTCAAGAAGAATCTCAATTAATATCAAGAGGAATCAGGCCAAACAAAGGAGGAGAGATTCAAGCATTACATACACATTCAAGCAACAAAGGCAATAAAAGGAAATTCAAACATAGGAAAGGAAATTATAACAAGAATCACAAAACCATAGATTTCTCCAAAGTGCAGTGCTATAAATGTTATAAATTTGTAGATACACACAGATTCTGCCCGAACGGAAAGAAAACTCAAGCAACCATAGCCGAAGTTAAAGAAGCAGAAATACCTCTATTTTTCTTGGCCTTATCAAGTGAGGTAAACTCAAACAAGAACACTTGGATAATCGACATCGGAGCATCATGTCATATAACTTGATTTAGAGACAAATTTAAAACTTTCGAAGAACATTCTTCTGAAGAAGTCACAATTGGAGACAATTCCACCTATCCAGTGAAATGAATTGGGACCTGCTCAATCCAATTAAAAATAGGGATAACCTTACATTTAAAGGATGTTCTCTTTGTACCAGGCATAAAAAGAATCTTAGTCTCTATCTCAGGCCTAGCTGATTAAGGCGATCGTGTCACCTTTCAAGAGGATAAAGTGCTACTATGGCCTAAAACATCTAACTTAAAAATGTATTTCTATAGGGCACAGGGATGGAAGTCTATACAAATTATGTAATAATAAAAAACTAGCACTATGTCATGAAGTATCAAACACTAGTGAACTCTGGCATAGAAGATTATGACATCTTGGATTTAGTGCTCTACCTTCTATAAGAAAAATCACTACAGGTATACCTAATCTCAAATCAAATCACATCCGTACTTACAAAGGATGTGCACTAGGAAAACATATCAAAGGATCCTTCCCTCCTAGTGAACATAAATCTAAATTTGTACTAGAACTCATCCACACAAATTTGTGTGGACCAATGTCAACTATCTCACTAGGGGGATTTTCGTATTATGTGACTTTCATTGACGATTACTCTAGGAAAACATGGATTTATTTCCTTAAACTCAAAGAATCAAATGAAGTGTTGCTAAAATTCAAAGAATTCAAAGCATTAGTAGAAAACCAGACTTGAAAGAAAATAAAAACTCTAAGATCAGACAATGAGGGTGAATATACTTTTGAAAACTTCAAAGAATTCTGCATTTCTGTTGGGATTAAGAGGGAGTATGTCATGAGCCCTAATTGACAATGCAAATGAGTAAACTCGATTTTAATATTATTTTAATAATAAATATATGAATTCTTATGGAATCAATTCATACAAATAATTGTTATATATAATATTAATAATTAATAATTATTAATATTAATAATAACATTATTATAATATTAATCTTAAATATATTACTTAATAATAATAATCAATATCATTAATATCAATCCATATAATAACATATTATTAAAATATTAATATATAATATATAATAATATATTATTGAAATAATTGTGAATATTAATAAAAAACAATATAGATCATAATTATATATAATTAACAATATAAATGATAATAATTAATAAATTAATTAATAAAATTAAATATATTATTATAGTATATTATATTGTTAAAATAATATGTGATTAAATAATATAAAATATATTTTAAAATGATATAATACAATAAAATAATATAAGAATATCATATAAAATATAAAATATAAAATATAACAATATATAAATAGTCGACTTCCAATGTCACCGACGGCATAGTATTGAGTCTCGACAGAGTACATCGATGGCAAATACGAATTGGAGACGTGGGAGGCAAGTGGACTGAGAAGATAAATACAACACCATATTAACAAAATACATAAGGGTCGATGGAAGTTAGTATGGACTTAAGGATTACTCAAGGCATCGTTAATAGTAAATAAACATTGTCCGGATATGCTGTTACCAAGCGTCGATAATTACAGACAACCATTAGTAAGAATTGTTAAGTGTAGACAGATTACATAATGATGGAAGGTTATGATTAATATGATTACCATCATTCTGATTATTACAGTGATACGTTGTGACTCTTCATTATTATTATTTGTTATGAAAGGCGACCATTCCATCACACCTCGTCACTTAATCTTGATCATGTATATATATGAATATTGTATCATTGCAAGGGAGGAATACGTTTTAGATCATACCAAAAGACAGAGCAAGCTCAACGGGGAGACAACATAGAATACGTTCTACATCATATCAATAGAGGAGAAAGGAAAATATAAGAACTCTTCATGGCTTATGGACTCTGTGGACCAAATCAATTATCGATCAGGGATCTATAAAGAACAACAAATCAGAACCTGACATGTTTAGAAGAGACGGTGAGCACATCATCATTTAAATTGACATTGTATCTAAATTAGTAAGAAGTTAACAAGCAATGAAATTAAGTATGAACGGCAACTATTATATGAAGAAAGTTAGTACGTTTGAAGGTGGCGATTCATGGAATGTAGTCTTCATAGAAGCCAATCACCCACAGCGATAAACAAGTCGGAGATCAACATATACAAGCAGCCAGATTAGAGACAAATACACAAAGTAATAGACTCAGTGACAAATATAAAAGCATATCATAAATACACAACAGTAATGAATAAATAGGAATCAATAACATCCTAGGTTGAAACATTACAAATTACAATCCTTAAGTACAATTCAGACTCACAAAGGGGAGTTTTAGAGAAAATCAAGAAATGGACCGAAAAGGGTTCATTACAGAGTATACAGTACCTTATAACCCTGAACAAAATGGAGTAGTAGAAAGGAAGAATAGAACTATTATTGAAGCTGCCAAAGCTATGATGCATGATCAAAATCTTCATACCTCATTTTGGGCCGAAGCCTCTAATACTGCAGCATACATAAAAAATAGATGCCCTCACTCAATCCTAGAAAACATTACACCTGAAGAAGCCTTTACAAGGATGAAACCTGACCGAAGTCATCTAAGAATCTTTGGTTGTCCTGTGTACATTCACATTCCTAAAGAGAAAAGAACCAAACTAGAACCCTTAGGAAAGAAAGACATATTTGTTGGTTATAGTGAAACCACTAAAGGATACAGGGTCTACATTCCGGGACAAAAATCTATTGAAATCAGTAGACATATCAATTTGAAGAAGACATTGCTTTTAAACTCTCTACACTTACAGAAGATGAATCAAATGAAAATTAGATGGAGAATGTCATAGAAGATGATAAAGATTACACAATTGAGAATCAGAGTGAGAATGCTATAGAAGATGATGAAATGGACAATATCATAGAAAGTAATGAACATCCTTCATCTAAACTTGTAGATGTTGTAATTTTTAATAATAAGAAGAGGACACTATGGACAAGAAAAATGATTGAAGAGAGTAATGTTGAGCCTAATGAAATATTTAAAGAGAGTAAAAGAACATGGAATCAAAAGTGTTATCTTGCACTTATAACTGAGCTTACAAAAACTGAACCATCTAATGTTAAAGAGGCCTTAACATGTCAGGCCTGGAAAGATACAATGATTGAGGAATATCAATCTGTCGTAAAAAATGATGTTTGGGAGGTAGTACCTAGACCTAAAAACAAATCAGTTTTCTCCTCAAAATGGTTATTCAAAATCAAGTACGCTTCAGATGTTAGTATTGAAAAACATAAAGCCAGATTTGTTGCTAGGGGTTTTTCTCAAAAGGCCGGAATTGACTACGAAGAAACTTTTGCTCTAGTTGCTCGATATACTTCTGTGAGAACAATTATCGCAATTGCAACATCCAAAAGGTGGAAGATACATCAAATGGATGTAAAGACAACCTTTTAAATAGAGTTATTAAAGAAGTATACATAGAACAACCTGAAGGTTTCAACACACATGACATGAATCTTTATGTTTGCAAACTAAAGCAAGCTCTCTACGGCCTTAAGCAAGCTCCGAGGGCTTGGTATGAAAGGATAGACAGTTATCTCTCCAAGTTAGGATACTCTAAAAATGAAGCTGATCCTAACATATATTTCAAAATATCCAAAGGTGACATGGTAATTCTTGTTCTTTATGCTGATGATTTATTGATAACAGGTGAAGATCATCTTATTGTCAAATGCAAACAAGATGTCACAAACGAATTCGATATGAAGGATCTAGGTTTGTTACACTACTTTCTAGGTTTAGAAGTACTGCAAAAGGAAAACTACATTTTCTTAAATCAACAAAAATACACCACTGACATTTTGATTAGATTTGGCATGATGGACTGTAAACCTTTATCTACTCCAATGGAAACAAATCTTCATAAACTCAAAGATGAAGCTGCAGATTCAGAACCTAGAGATCCTTCATATTATAGACAATTAATTGGATTGCTTATGTACTTGCCCTGACATTTGCTATGCTACAAACGTTTTAAGTCATTTCATGTGCGAACCGAAGAAGATTCATCTAATAGCTGCTAAGCATGTTCTAAGATACTTATGCGATACTATTGGATTTGGCTTGAAGTACGAGAATGTTGAAATACAACTCCAAGGTTTTTCTGACTTTGATTGGGAAGGCAGTTCTATTGATCACAAATGCGCTATAGGATGTTGCTTTAGTCTTGGATCAGCTATATCTTGGTTCAATAGGAAACAATCAGAAGTTGCACAAAGTTCTACAGAAGCAGAATATATGGCTTCTTCTATGGGAGCTCGAGAAGCAGTATGGTTAAGAAAGTTACTGTTGTTGGCATTAGTTGATTAACCGGTAAAAAAGTAACCGGTATATGGCATAAGAGTTATTGTCATTGATTGGCAAAGAGGTGTTGTCATTTGTGACTAAGGACGCCAGTGTTCGATCTGTGAAGCAAGGAGATGCACAACTGCTGACAACAATAAGTGCGAGGAGAGACTGGTTGGAAATCGTTGACACTATGTAAGTAAGAAGAGACTATATGTATTACTAATAATACTCTACCTGATCATCAGAGCAACCGGTCACTAAGGAAGATGCAACCGGTAAACCGGTAACAGGAACCCAGGAAAGGATGCAACTAGTATAGCCAGTGAAAGGGATGGTGACAGGTTAAAGTCCTAACTTGTGAACAACCGAAGGATCTTAATAACCGATCAAAAGATTTCATCACGACTGATGAACTGGGGAAAGTCATAGTCGACCAACAATTGTCTGACTCTTTGACCGGGATCTGTTGCACAAAATCCGATAGACTTTGAGTTATCCAGATGATCGGTGCAAGGCGCGATTGAAGGTTTTAATGCCGAAATTTGGGGCATTAAAACATGAAAATATCTCTTGTGAAAGAAAGCTTTTGACACACATCTGTCATTTCTTTCAAAAAGCAGATAAAGCATAGCATGCATCAGATGTTCCCTTAGTGAATTGATACTCCACTGGGTGATGGATCTGAAGGTGATCATCTATTTTCACAAGGCCTCTCCTCTTATTCTAGCAAGCTGATTGCCTACTATTCTAAGGGGGCCCTTTGCATGCATCCCTCTGCGTGCAATGGTGCAGAGGCAGGGATAAAGGGAGGTAGGGTATGTTATGTACAGAATCTACTCCCTCCCAATTCTTCATTGTTCCCCATCGAGAATAGTAGGGAATATTGGAGGCCTCATCTTTTCGGAGTGAGGGTGAGGGTCTATAGTATATTGCCAATGCATGCATGCAGAGGGCTGCTATTCTATTGCCTGTGAATCACAGGGTTCCCCCTACTATTCAATGGCATTGCCCACACATGGAACTATAGTTCATTCAACCATCAATTCTCGGGGGTGGCATGTTACGTATAGAATCTGCCCTTAGCGAACTATCTATAGTTGGTCTCTCGGAAATGAATGCTGGCTTCCTCGCCCTGTCAAATCTGCTATAGTTTCCCACCCATGTTACGTATAAAATCTGGCCCTATCTCCATCTTTTAATAGGTCGTGCATGTAAAAACCGAATAAGGCAAGAAGTCTATATATTCCTCTGTTTGACAAGAATATAGTTTTCCCTCATTTTGCCAAAAAAAAAAGAGTGAACCTGTACGTTGAGAAGAAGCTACAAAGGTGAAGAAAAGAAGCAAAGAAGAGTGTGCAAAGAAGCACAACTGTCTAAGAGAACATACTTGTAGAGACTGGTGATGATTCTCAGTTGAATAAAACAACGATCTTATCAGGCTCAGTAAAGCCATTATCAAGAGTTCAAACCCTCTATTGCTCTCTGATAATTGCAATAGTTAAATCCCAATATTTTAGGTGGACATTAATAGGTCCCTTGTATTAAATCCCTTAATCGGGCGACCTCTGTTTAGGTGTTCGAAGTCCTCTAACCAGGCAGGTCCTAACAGGCCTTATTGTATCAAATTCCTTAACCGAGTCGCATCTAACAGTGGGTTTGTATTCCTTTAACAGGGAAGACTCCTTCCAGGGTGCACTTCAGAAGAGTACAAAATTTGTGAGGTCTACTTACACTGAGGTTTTCTTCCAATTTGGGTTTCCACGTGATAAATCTGGTGTTGCTTATTGTGGATTGTTTGATAGCTATTTCTGTTTTAGAATCTGTTCTGCTTATAGTTTTAGTTACATTATATCAGATTTGTTTTTGGAAGTTTTAGTGGGTGCTGATTCACCCCTCCCCTCTCAGCACCGGTTGGGACCATCATTTGGTATCAGAGCCTTGTTCCTTTTCTTTGCTGCTTAACCGCAACAAGGAAAAGTTAAGATGATGAGAAAGGAAGGACCAAAGTTTTCTAAGGAAAACTTTACTCTGTGGTGCAGCAAAATGAAGCTGTACATGAAGACCATCGGAGATCAATACTGGACTCATGTAATCCATGCTTACATTGAACCCACTAGTACCCTGACACCTGATGAACTGAAGATCAGGACAGAGCATACAACTGCAATGAATATGATAGCAAGCACGCTACCTGACTATGTCTATGCAGAGATTGAAGATTTGACTACTGCTTACAAGATGTGGGCCAAGCTGCAAATAGTGTATGGTGGTGACCCACATGTTCAAAGAGCTAAGGTAGAAATCCTGAGAGGAAAATATGATGATAGGAGGATGAATGAAGGAGAAGATTTTGAAAAATAGAGCAACAGAATCAAAGAAGTTATGAACTCCATCAAAAACGCTGGAGGAACTTTGAGTGAGGAAGAAGTGGTAAGCAAGATACTAAGGATGCTAAGGCCACAATATGCTATCAAGATCTCAGCCATACAAAAGCTCAGATCGGTGAGGGCATCTCAAGTTACTCTCGACTCCCTAATCGGTAAGCTAATTGCTTTTGAATTAAGTAATTATGATAATAGTATACCCATGTCAGAAGCTGCTTTCAAGTCATTTGTAAAGACTACTTCTACCAACAAAGGAAGAGAGACCGAGAATAGCTCAACCGGTAAAGCTGGAAGTTTTGTTGTAAATTTGCTTTTTGAAGAGATGGAGCAAGATGAGTTTGAAGCACTCATAGCAAGGAGATTTCCAAGAGGTAAAGGAAAGTACAAAGGTAAACTTCCACTGAAATGCTTCTCTTACAATAAAATTGGACACATAGTTGCAAGATGTCCAGATAATGAAAATAAAGAGATGACCAATCGATTCAAGAACAAAGGAAAGAAAGAATGCTACCTAGCTGAAGGAGTCACGGACAATGAATCTGAAGATGAAGAAATTGCGTTTGTTGCAATTAAAGAAGAAAGTCAAGTGATAAGTGATATGGCACTTATCTCAAGATCTCATCAACATGATGACTGGATCATTGACAGTGGGCGAACTCATCACATGACTGGTGATAGAAACAAGTTCATGAGCCTAAAGCTCAATGATAGTGGATCAGTAACCTTTGGTAACAATGCTCCTTGTGCCATCAAAGGTAAAGACTCAATCACACTGGGCAATGAAGCTGTCTGTGAGGATGTGTACTAGGTGGAAGGACTCAAGTACAATCTAATGACTGTAGCTCAATTAAATAACAAGGGATACCTGTTGGAATTTGGGCAAGTCTCTTGTGTAGTAAGAAACCAGTCAGGAGCTCGTGTTGCAACCGGTAGACAGAGCAAAGAGAATTTGTTCTATCTAGACTCAATGGAGGGAGCCTGCCTCATTGCATCAGTAAAAGGAGAATCAAACAAAATCTGCCTCATAACCAAAGAGGACAACAGTTGGTTATGGCATAAGAGGCTCTGCCATATAAAATTTGATAGCATTGTCAAAGTGAGCAAGAAGTCAGTTAGAGGACTTCCCGAAATTACAAAACTTGATAAAGGCATTTGTAAGGATTGTCAGTTAGGAAAACTGAAAGAGACAAGTTTTAGTAGTAAATCCTTTTTTGCTGAAAATGTTCTGGATCTGGTACATACAGATTTGTGTGGACCTATGTGGACAAAGAGCTAGTATGGAGACAAGTACTTCATGCTTTTTGTAAATGATTTCTCAAGAATGATGTGCACTTTTTCTTAGAGAAAAATTAGAGGCCTTTCACATGTTCAAGATCTATAAGGCTTGAGTGGAGAAGGAGACTGGTAGAAGTCTAAAGTGTCTAAGGTCAGACAGAGGAGGTGAATACACCTCTCAAAAGTTCTGTCACTACTGTGAGGAACAGGGAATAAAAAGACAGTTCTCTGCACCAAGAACTCCTCAACAAAATGGAGTTTCAGAAAGAAGAAACAAGACACTGATTGATTGTGCTAGAACTCTAATGATCTAGAAGGATCTCACCCATCACTTCTGGAGAGAAGCTATCAGCACTGCTGTGTACACACTGAACCGAGTTCAAGTTAAGAAAGGAACTGGTAAGACCCCCTATGAACTATGGTTTGGTCACACTCCTAGTGTAGGCTACTTTAGAATTTTTGGTAGTAAATGTTACATTAAAAGAGATGTATTCTGGCAAGTTTGATCCCAAGAGTGATGAAGACATATTTCTGGGTTATTCTACCAAGAGTAAAGCCTACCGGTGTCTGAATAAGAGAATAGGAAAAATAGTAGAAAATATCTGTGAAGAACCGAAACTGGCTTCTTCCAAATCCACTTATTTTATTTAAAATATTTGCAGCACTTGCTCAATAAATCTTTTAATTGCAATTTAATAATCAATCTTCACCAAATTCAAAATAATCCAACCGAGACAAAATGACATTCTTTAATAATTTAATTGATTCTCATTTCTCATTACAAACAAAACATATAAGCATTTCAATTAATATAAAAAAACTCAAGGGCACCTGGCAATCCGAAAATGCTTGTAATTTTGTAATGTCTTTCATAAAAACATACCACAATTCTCTAATGCCTAAACTCCAGCCTGTACATTCACGGCAAGATGTAATATCATGAGGTTGGCTTGCTGTGTTGATGGTTTCAACATAAGTATTAATCTGACCTTGTTTTCCAGTCACGTGAGCAAACAATGAAGCTCCTCATATTCCCAATTAAAAAAATGCAGCCATGTAATTAATGTGGGTTTCTAGATTTTGTGAATTCAATCTCAACAATCAATTGTTAAACCTCAGCCATGAAACAATTCAGAATCCTTAAGAACAAATGATTCGCTTGTAGAAGTAACTTCACCAAAAACCCGAACACCAATTTATTAATTGCAGCATCAACAATTAATTAACAACAGATTTCCCAATAAAAACAACCTCAGCAAATTCGAATGCAATTACCAAATGAAGAAACACAGAACTCCTCCAAACAATTTCAGAACTCCAGTAGGAAGACAAATCAAACCCCAGAATGAATAAATTGATTTGCCTGCAGAACAAACTTCTCATAAACCCAGTATACATCAGCATTGGATTTAATTCAGAATCAACAGCTGCAAAATTCACCACCAATCTGTGATGGCTCAAATTGCCAGAAGAGGAATCAGTTTTCAAAACCCTAGCCGGTTTCTCACAGCCAAGAGACTTAATAAATTTTATCAAATCAACAATGAATGAATGAAAGTGCTTTTTCAAGTAAAATATATAGTTTTTTCGGAAAAAGCACAATTTCACTTTTTTCATTAAAAAGGCTTTTAAACGACCTCTTCACTTTATAACATTAAAGTTATAAAGTATTAAAGTTATTAAATTAAAATAATTTAATTTAATAACGATAACTTTAAAAACCAAAAGCTTCTGAATCCCGCTGACTGTACAAACTCATTTCCGACACTAGAGCCTCAAACGCCAACTGCCTTGTCGGAAATGACCCACTGCCAAAAATAGCCAACTGCTAAAAATAGACTTACTATAAATAGTAAGTCTCTCAAACTGGAGATTCTTTGAAACTCGATCCTGAGACATCTAACACTCCTTGCAGACACCTTGCTAATCCTGACCATACCTCAAATACCACTTACTAAAAATAGTAAGTTGACCAAAATGACCCGAACGAAAAGCAGACCTGATAATTTGAACCTCCAGAATGGAATCCCAATATTGGCTTTGACATCTGACCCCCTCTGATCACCTGATTAGCTTGTGAGGGTCGCCAAACCAAGCTAATCCCAAAGTCTGAAAAATGGGGACATTACAATATCAATGTGAAGATTGATGAATATTCAGAACCAAGAGGAAAGATCAGTCAAAATGAATATAACAGTCTATAGGATCACAATGCTGAAAATCATTTGGAATTCAATGAAATGACTACTCCTGATGAAAGAGGAGCATGAAAATAGACCCCTGGAGCAGGATGCTGTACTTGAAGATGCAAGACCAACTCAAGAGGATGAACAAGAAGTTTTTCATGACCATGTTGAAGAAATTGCTCAACCAAAAGAATTAGACCGGGAACAATGATCGATTCTTCCAAGGTATGTCACATATCACTCAACTGATAGCATCATTGGTGACAAACATGCTAATATCTTTACCAGGAAAAAGGCTAGAGAAAATATTTGTTTACTTTCCTGTATAGAGCCCAAAACCACTAGAGAGGCTCTGGAGGATGAGAACTGGGTCAAGTCAATGGAAGAAGAGATTGAGCAAATTGAGAAGAATGATACTTGGATTCTTGTACCAAGACTGCAGAACAAGAATGTCATTGGGACAAAGTGGGTCTACAGAAACAAATTGAATGAAGAAGGAAAAGTGATAAGAAACAAAACTAGATTGGTCTGCAAAGGATATGCATAGGAGGCTGTACTGGAATATGGTGAAACTTTTGCACTTGTTTCCAGATTAGGAGTAAGAATTCTACTTGCCTATGCTGCTCATAAAAGATTTAAAGTATACTAGATGGATGTAAAGTTTGCATTCCTGAATGGCATATTAGAGGAAGAAGTTTATATTGAACAACCGGAAGGCTTCTCGTCCACAGAGAAGAGTGGTATGGTTTGTAAATTGAAGAAGGCTTTTTATGGGCTAAAACAAGCCCCAAGGGCATGGTATGAAAAACTGCATTCATACCTCCTAACAATAGGATTCACAACAACCGGAGATAACAACAATATGTATCTCAAGACTGGAAAAGAAGGGATCTTGATTGTTGAAATTTTTTGTGGATGACATCATTTTTGGAGGAGATGACAAGAAGAACAAAGCCTTTGTTGAGGAGATGAAGAAAGAATTTGAAATGTCCATGATAGGAGCCATAAAATTCTTCATTGGACTACAAGTCCATCGGCTAAAGGAAGGTATTTTTGTTTCCCAGTCCAAGTATGTAAAAGAAATTCCTAAAACTTTTGGGCTAGAAGAATCCAAACTGGTTGGTACACCTATGATAACTAACCTCAAGTTATCAAAGGAAGATGATGCAAAAGAAATAAATGAGACACTGTATCGGTCTATGATAGGCAAATTACAGTATGTAGTACATAGTAGACCGGACATAGCACATGCAGTAGGCATAGTAGCTAGATTCTTTGCTAATCTAAAAGAGACACCTAATAGCAGTAAAGAGAATTTTTCGATACCTGAAGGGCATTGAAGAGTATGGCCTATGGTTTCCTCACAAGGGAGGCTTCCAAATAAAGATATTCATTGATGCAGATTGGGCTGGTAATATTGATGAAAGAAAGAGTAGAAGTGGTGGTGCATTCTTTCTTGGAGAAAGGATTGTGTCTTGGACAAGCAAGAAGCAGAACTGCATTTCACAGTCCACAACAAGAGCTGAATATGTAGTAGCAACAATCAATTGCACACAAGTGATCTGGATCAAACAGATATTGGAAGGAATTCAAGAACAAATATCTGAACCGATTGCAATTTATTGTGACAATACAAGTGCAATTAACATATCTAAGAATCCTGTCATGCACTCCAAAACAAAACACATTGCTATAAAGTATTACTATTTGAGAGAGCGGGTGCAAAACAAAGAAGTAAGATTGGAATATGTTCCCACAAAAGAACAGGTTGCTGACATATTCACAAAGCCATTACCGAAGAGTTCATTTGAGTATCTCAGAGGTAAATTAGGGGTGATACCCCTAATTGATCTTCAGTAAATAGGCAAAGGTGTTCATCAATTCATTATGCTTCAACAGAGGAATCAACCTCATCTTAACTGGATTGATGAATAAGACTGCTGCTCGAAGGGGGAGTAGATTTTTTTAAGTTAGTCCTTCTGACTAGCCTTTGGCATTATTATCAAAGGGGGAGATTATAACCGGTAACAAGATACAGATCCGGTAGTGTCATGATTTGTTATGGTTTTTGCCATCAATGCCAAAGGGGGAGATTGTTGGCATTAGTTGGTTAACCGGTAAGAAATTAACCGGTATATGGCATAAGAGGTATTGTCATTGATTGGCAAAGGGGTGTTGTCATTTGTGACTAAGCACACCAGTGTTCGATCTTTGAAGCAAGGATCGACACAACTGCTGACAACAATAAGTGCGAGGAGAGACTGGTTTGGAAACTGGTAACACTGTGCAAGTAAGAAGAGACTATATCTGTTACTGATAATGCTCTAACTGATCATCAGAGCAACCGGTCACTAAGGAAGATGCAACCAGTAAACTGGTAATAGGAACCAAGGAAAGGATGCAACTGGTACAACCAGTGAAAGGGATGGTGACAGGTTAAAGTCCGAACCTGTGCACAACCAAAAGATCTTAATAACCGATCAAAAGATTTCATCATGACTGATGAACTGGGGAATGTCATAGTCGACAAACAATTGTCTGACTCTTTGACCAGTATATGTTGTACAAAATCCGGTAGACTTTGAGTTATCCAGATGATCGGTGCAAGGCGCGATTGAAGGTTTTAATGCCATAATTTGGGGTATTAAAACATGAAGATATCTCTTGTGAAGGAAAGCTTTTGACACACATTTGTCATTTCTTTCACTAAGCAGATAAAGCATAGCATGCATCAGATATTCCCTCAGTGAACTGATACTCCACTGGGTGATGGATCCAAAGGTGATCTTTTAACAGGTCGTGGATGTAAAAAGCGAACAGGGCAAGAAGTCTATATTTTCCTCTGCTTGACAAGAATATAGTTTGCCCTCATTCTACCAAAGAAAAAGAGTGAAACTGTATGCTGAGAAGAAGCTACAAAGGTGAAGAAAAGAAGCAAAGAAGAGTGTGCAGAGAAGCACAACTGTCTAAGAGAACATACCTGCAGAGACCGGTGATGATTCTCAGTTGAATAGAACAACGAACTTATCAGGCTCAGTAAAGCTATCATCAAGAGGTCAAACCCTCTATTGCTCTCTGATAATTGCAATAGTTAAATCCTAGTATTTTGGGTGGACATTAACAGGTCCCTTGTATTAAATCCCTTAACCAGGTGACATCTGTTTAGGTGTTCTAAGTCCTCTAACCAGGCAGGTCCTAATAGGCCTTATTGTATCAAATCCCTTAACCGGGTCACATCTAATAGTGTGTTTGTAATCCTTTAACAGGGAAGGTTCCTTACAAGGCGCACTTCAGAAGAGTGCAAAATTTGTGAGGTCTACTCACACCGTAGTTTTCTCCCAATTTGGGTTTCCACGTGATAAATCTAGTGTTGCTTATTGTGGATTGTTTGATAGCTATTTCTGTTCTAGAATCTGTTCTGTACAGTTTTAGTTACATTATATCAGATTTGTTTTTGGAAGTTTTAGTGGGTGCTGATTCACCCTTCCCCTCTTAGCACCAGTTGGGACCATCAATTGTTTGGATTGTTCAGGAAGCCTCTAAAGCCCATAGTAATTCATTGTGATAATCATAGCTGTATTAAAATTTCAGTGAATCCAGTCTTTCATAATCGTTCCAAGCACATAGAGATTCCATACCACTACATAAGAGATATGGTAGACAAAGATGTTATCAAATTGATCTATGTTAGTACTGAAGAACAAAGTGCTGACATATTTACCAAGCCTCTTGCGAAGTTGAAAGTTGAGTACTTTAGAAATAAACTTGGTATGTCCAAGATGTGATTAACTTTCTGAAATTGAATCTCATTCATATGTAATTTTGTTATATTCACGTATATTTTATTTAAATAAATATTGCAATATTGTGTTTTGAAAGGTGAAGATCTTTCATGTGTGTTGGGTCGCTATTGTTAGGTGACGACCTAATCAATAGCTTGACCTAGTGTCAAGAGTGACTATATTAAGTTGCTATCATGACACTAAATCTTTGGAGGTTATCATTAAATCCAGTTCCAAATTAAGTCGGGGATTATGATAACATGTGCATGAAGATTTGACTAAATTAAGTTGCTGTCCCAAAATGCGCAAAATATCTTGACATTAATGTTGGTTATCATTAAGTCCAGTTCCGAATTGAGTCAGGGATTGTGATAATTCTTCTATCAAGATTGAGTACATTAAATTAATGTCTCGGACTGTGCCAGTTATCCTGATATGAAGTCGTGTTGTAATTAATTGTTATCACTAAAATCTAGTTCCGAATTGAGTTGGGGATTATGATAACACACTCCTCATGATTAAATCCTATTTGGAATAATGTTGGATATCATGACTCTATTCAACCCTTTCTTGCTAGAGAGGGAGTGTTAGAAAATAGCTTCGAAATGATTGATATATATATATATATATATATTCATAGTATTAAATAAGAAGCATTTGATAAATCATTATTTATATATCAAGCTTTGTTTTTATAGTCAATATCCTTATTGTATATTGGATCAAATTACATATATTATCGATTGGCATTACCTTTACGATAGTCGATATTATGTATGAACGAAACCCTTAACACAGCTGATATTACATATGGTGGTTATCGATTAACATAACGTTGTGTATATGTAGGGTCATGACCCTATGTGGCATAAGCCACGTAAAGGTCATGCCGTTACGTATACACAACTCCTCATTGCATATATATGTAAAGTATGCTGCTTGGTTCGAATTCAATTACAACGGCAATTACGAACCAAAGCAGCATACAATCCTTTACAACAGTCTACAATAATCTGGAAACAATTATATTCATAACATATAAAAGAATAGGCATACATTGTATTGCAGATAATTTAGTTTCAGACTTATCTACATTTGCATTCATATAATTAGATTAATATCAAGAATAATTTCTGATATTTTCTGGAATATATTCTCTCTACTTTCGATCTAATTAATTAATGTGGATTTGAGGATGAAATCTCTTGTCCATTGGTGGTGCTTTTGTTTGTGGAATCACATTTGAGCTTATTGTTGCAATTTATTCCACCTGAAATGATTTATATTTGGAATAAAATCACCATATTATCAATATTGTCGGGGGTTAAGGTAACATATAGCTGCGGCTACTTTATATTTGGCCCTCCAACTGTTATTAACATTTCACTAGCAATTTTGGCAGAAATTTCTTTGAATTTTATATTTCGCAGCCACTACCCTACAAGGTTATATCATAGCCAGCAACACCTTCTCTTAGGTTGTACATTTCAAGCAGCATGCAGACCTGCACTGTACACTTTTTCATGAATATTGTGGCTGTTACAACCTACGCCAGCATTTGCACTAGTTTTAAAATTGTATATGTAAAGAGCCTGGCTGGCTTTTTGTCGGAAAACTTAATTGTATTTTGAACATATATATATATATATATATATTTTGGTAAATTTCCAACATAACATGCAAAGTAATTTCAAGCCCTAAATGCCCAAGTTGAAAATCTTTTTATTTATTTTTAGCAGATATACAAATTCAAATTATCAATCATAAATGTGCACCCTTTTGAATATTAAAGTCACTGCCAGCAATACAATAAAATCACAGCCCTAAGAAGAATTACACTGCCTTAGAGAAGATCACAGCTTTTAAGAAATAAACGCAGCTTCTGAAAATAAAATCGCAGCCTTCCTAACATGAATTGCAGCTTCCTTGAAGAACCCGATTTTGCATAAATCTTGAACAATTCTCTCAAACAAAACCTCCAAACACATTCGCTGTCAATTGCAACCAATCTACACACATTTCATTGGCAATTATATCCAACTCAAAATGTATGCATCTTCAAGAGAAAAAACGCAGCACTCAAACTGTTGTGACTTCACCCCAAATTGGATTCTTTCAATTTGCATAATAATGATATCATTGAATGAATTGTTTTTGCCCAAAGCATTGCTTTTATAATAAAAGATATCTTCTCTCACACACTTTTCACTTACAAAAGACTTTGCTTTATGTGTACATTTGAAATATAATAAACTATTATATTTCTTTCTACTTTAATGATGAAAAAAAGACCTTTTCATTAAAATAACCATATTCTGACACATAGGATCCCTGTTTTATGAGCTTAGGAATTTAAAACTTCTCAACCCGGTTCCAATGAGCTAAAACACTAAGATGCCCAAAATACATTCCCAATAAAAATGGCAACCTTAGCCAATTTAATTAAATAATAATCATAATTTACCCATCTTGCAAAGACGACTGAGGAAGCATCAGAATCAAAATCTGACAGCACAAGAGTGGTCCTGAAGATGAAAGATGATGAATGAACCTGACGGGGTGACTTACTAAAAATAGATGCTCCTTGGAGTCCAAACCAGAAGCTGGAAATAAAATCTGAGAGCATCATATAACTCCTCTAAATGATCTGAGCTCAGTAGAACCATATGTTGACTTAGTATAAATAGTAAGTCCCTCAAAACGGGGCCAAAACCCACAAAAGGGTCCTCTAATCACCAGTATTAGCCTACAAGGACCCAATGATAGGCTAAATCCGCTAACTCCAATGCTCGCTCAAAATGGGGACATTACAGTATATCACCCTTGCATTCACCTATTTGCAATCCTCTTACTTGTATAGCTGTACAGTGAGTTGTTAGTGGGATTATTATTATTTGCACATTGAATTGAGTTTTTGCTAATCAGTCATTTTCTGTTCAAGGGTTTAATGTTAATGATTTTAGCTGTCATTAATAACTAATCTTATTAACAATCAGATTTGAAGGCTTCCATATAAATTTCACATCATCTATTATTGGATCTATTGATTAATCTCTGTTATTTTGACGACAGAACCGTTAAATTAAATGTGAATTTTATGATTGCTGATTATACCTTGTGTAGGCTTTAGTTGTATATTATTGGCTTTTGTTTTCAGTTTTTTTAAAATAATCATTAAATAACAAAAAACTATACTTGAAAGGTTCCCAACTGGGGATATTACGTTGGACTCTTTTTTTCCAACTTGTCTTTAGTGTATATGTTTAGCAACCATAGTTACAAGACTTGGACTCGCCTCGGGCTCTGCAAGTTGGATTTGGGCTCGGACTTGGACTGGGCAAATTGAAAACCCAAGAAATTCAAAGATTTTTAAGGATTTAAAACTTTTTTGTGCATCATTAAGTCAATTAACATCAAAGACACAATAATTGAGATAAATAGAAGCTACTTTGCACACATACACAAGTTTACATTGATCACATAAGTATAAATGCGAATTTCTGAAGGAAATAAGTCAACTGTTATCTAGTTATTAAATAACACATTAGAAATCTGAAATATAAATAGTGTCACTATTAGAAGTCTACAATATTCATGGAATATGAAATCCATGGAATCAAAAGTTCAAAACATATATCAAAACAAAAGCTAGAGCTGAGAAGACTAAGGCCCTATGTCTTCTTGTGTGTACGCCTAAGAAAGGTCATGGAAGATTTTGTAGCTATCTTCTGTCCTTGTGTTTAAGGCTCAACCTCAGTGGCATCCTCATCATCCTCATCCTCCTCATCATCCTCAGATCACTCACTCTCAGCGTTAAGGTCCTCCACTGGGTCTCCTCGCGCTCTAGCCTCCTCCTGTGCCATTGGTACTGCCTTTGCCTCTCGATCCACCTGATCAACCCATTCCAGAACTGAAGAAATGCAACTCAAATTTATAGAGGCCTCCTCCAAATACCTCTTTTAGCTCCTCTCAATGTGTGAATACAAGCTAGAAACTAGCACAAACAATCAACAATCAATATATGAGAGCCAATCAATTTGCTAATCTATTTTCTAAAACCCCTATATTCTTCTCCCAAGCCTTTTTTCTCTCTTGTAAGTGTTTGCAAATGATGGGATGACCTTTTTAGGTCTTAGAGAAGGCATATAACACAAAAACAATGATTAAAAATAATTAATTTTTTTTCTTTTTTTCTTGTTTAATGACTGCTGGATGCAACAAATTCTGGAGGAGAGGACTCGCTGAGTCCACCAAGTCCTCGGACTAGGCGATTCCTGCAGGACTCGACCGAGTCAAAAAGACTCTGCAAGCTTGACTTGGCTCGGGACTCGCCGAGTCCTGTCAGGACTTGCAAAGTCCTGTATCTATGTTAGCAACCAGTGAAGAGAAGGCACATGGCACATGCTCTATTTGGATTATATATGTTTATATGTTCATTTCTCTTGCAAGGATAACTTTTTTAGACGCTCATCATAACTTGTACTTATTTTTTGTCTCCCCAACATGTTCCTTGTTCTTCTTATCTTGTATTCCCATATGTGTAAATGAATGTTTAAATAACCTTGTTGAAGGTTTTTAATTAATCCATCAGTTTCCACATAATGTTTTAAAAATACATTACATAATATAGCGTGGGCATGTATATTTGCAACTTTGTGGTATAACATTGCTGTTCCTGGCCAGCATTACTCGATAGTCTGGTATACAGTTTCGTCTTCAAATATATCATTCATCAATTTTAGAGGGGTATAATGGTGTAACGAGATACAACTTCATAGAACAAGAATAAAGATTGATATAACAACACACAAAACCCACACTGAATCCTTACCGGTCAACAGAGAAATAAAAAATTACACAATCTGTGTTCTCTATTGTTAATGAGATACAAAAGTATGAATTCACATATAGTTAATACATGCCCGATGTCAGGTTACCCAATTCAATACAGAGTAGTTACCTTCTTTGTCACTTTCAAATTTAAAACATTGGACCCACGTCCCTTCTGGCCTTCCTGGTATCTTTACTTCTCATCCTCTCCTCTGGCGTAACTGAAACACTACTCACTGCTACCGGCAGCCCAAATCTGGGTTCACTGACACGATGCAGTTGATGGCTATACACTTTACTGAGCACTGTTGAGTTGCAGGGGTTAGGCACTTGTTTTTTCTACTAGGCGGGTCCTTTGCTCCTCTCTGTTCTCTCCCTCCCTTCTTCCTTTGTCTGTCCCCTTTTTTTGCCGACCTCTCCTTCCTTCTTCTCGACACTTCCTTCAACCACCACACCGGTCCTCATTAATGATCCTTTTCTCGTGTCTAGTTAACCAGCTCTTCATACATCCCTGTTTCGAACAAGAAGATCCCACTTCAACATCGTTGGGTGCTGACATGTCACAAAGCACCTACTCGCGACGACATGGACATACAACACGCTCCATTGATGCTGACAAAAACGATTCAAACTTCACATGGAAAAATTGATGCAGGATTTCTTTTGCACTGTTTACTTTCCCAAGATGCTCCTGCATCAGATACCTTTAAATTGATACGACTTCACGGAACAAGAACAAAGACCAATATAACAACAACAAAACCCACACTGAATCCTTACCGGTCAATAGGGAAATAAAAAATTACACAATCTGTGTTCTCTATTGTTAATGAGATACAAAAGTTTGAATTCACATATAGCTAATACATGCCCAATGTCGGGTTACCCGATTCAATACAGAGTAGTTACCTTCTTCTTTGTCACTTTCATATTCAAAACATTGGACCCACATCCCTTCCGGCCTTCCCGGTATCTTTTCATTCTCTCCTTTGGCGTAACCGAAACACTACTCACCGCTACCTGCAGCCCAAATATAGTTTCACCAACACCATCCAGTTGATGGCTATACACTTTATCGAGCTCTATCGAGTTGCAAGCGTTAGGCACCCTTTTTCTCTACTAGGAGGTTCCTCTACTCCTCTCTGTTCTCTCTCTCCCTTCTTCCTTTGTTGGTCCTCTTTTTCTGTCGACCTCTCCTTCCTTCTTCTTAACACTTCCTTCAACCACCACACTGGTCCTCATTAATGATCCTTTTCCTGCGTCTAGTTAACCAGCTCTTCATACATCCCTGTTTCGAACAAGAAGATCCCACTTCAACATCATTGGCTGCTGACATGTCACAAAGCACCTACCTGCGACGACGTGGACATACAACACGTTCTATTGATGCCGACAAGAAACGATTCAAACTTCACATGGCAAAATTGATGTAGGATTTCTTTTGCACTGTTTACTCCCCCAAGATGCTCCTGTATCAGATACCTCTAATGAGATATGGCTTCATGGAACAAGAACAGAGACCGATATAATAACACACAAAACCCACACCAAATCCTTACCGGTCGACAGAGAAATCAGAAATTACACAATCTGTGTTCTCTATTGTTAATGAGATACAAAAGTCTTAATTCACATACAACTAATACATGCCTGATGTTGGGTTACCCGATTCAATCCAGAGTAGTTACTTTCTTCTTTGTCACTTTTGAATTCAACACATTGGACCCACGTCCCTTCCAGCCTTCCCAGTATCTTTCCTTCTCGTCTTCTCCTCTGGCGTAACTGAAACAGTACTCACCGCTACTGGCAGCCCAAATCTTGGTTCACCAACACAATCCAGTTGATCGCTATACACTTAACCGAGCTTTGTCGAGTTGCAGGTGTTAGGCACTTGTTTTCTCTACCAAGTTGGTCCTCTGCTCCTCCCTGTTCTCTCCCTCCCTTCTTCCTCTGTTTGTCCCCTTTTTCTGCTGATCTCTCCTTCCTTTTTCTCGACACTTCCTTCAACCATCACACTGGTCCTCATTAATGATTCTTTTTCTGCGTCTAGTTAACCAGCTCTTCGTACATCCCTGTTTTGAACAAAAGGATCCCACTTCAACATCGTTGGCCGCCGACATGTCACAAAGCACCTACCTGCGACGACATGGACATACAACACGTTCCATTGATGCTGACAAGAAATGATTCAAAGTTAACATGGAAAAATTGATTCAGGATTTCTTTTGCACTGTTTACTCCCCCAAGATGCTCCCACATCATGGTGCGTGAAAAAACTTCACTCTGCAAATGCTTCTTTGAACATGATTTGTGTAGGGAAAAATTCGCTTGTTATGGGCAGAATTAAATGCACTCTTCAACCATTTTCCATCTGGATCTAAGACATCTAATAGGCATGATCAACACTTTGTTTTTGGACTATGTCTTATCCTTTTCCTGCTTTGAAAATTAAACTCGATATTTTTCTTGAAGTTGGTATGTGCGGTGCCTTAGTTAAAAACAATTTAAGGAAGTTGAAAATGACATGAAACTACAAAGAATTCTTGAACAACCAGCCCCCTCAAAGAACAATCTGCACATCCAACCTATGCAGTCCACAACATCCATTTGTGTGAGCTGCAATGGCTATGATGTGATATTAGAGAGTCAGAGTGAAATATCATAAATTAAAATAACTCCTTGGGTCATGTGTATAACTTCTAACACTAAATACAACACCATCTAATATAAAGTAGATATAACATTCATGTTATATTTTTCTAACATAAATTATAACCTCTGCAAATGCTGGTTCAACTGTGGACAATTTTTTAACAACTAGCCAGCATAAAAACAATCTGTGAATTTGAACTCTGCAGTCCATGGCATCCTTATCTTAGAGTCACAATAGCTTGGATACGCTATTAGAGTCACAATGAAATATTAGGGTAGATGGCAAATGATATAAGGTGCTTAATTCATTCTTTTAGTGGTTATAACTTATAATAGCTCCCTGGGTCTATCTCATGCATCCTAGGATTATTGTGTTAAATTTTTCTAGAATTCTGGTGCAAGGGTTGAAATTTCTTGAACAACTATTCACATTAAATGTAAAAACAATTTAGAAATTTAATCTCTGCAGTCCATGGCATCCTTGGCATGGAGTTAAAATGGTTCTAACTTATATAGAGAATGAGAATGAAATATTGGAATACAGGGAAAAAGTTTCTAAGGCTTTTTTTTTGGTGTTATATGTAATAACCCTCTAACTTCTGACATTAATTGTAACCTATATCTAACTTTTATATATTTTTCTGGCAATCATAAGAGAGTAGTAAGCAATGCTTATAAGTTTTACTTCTATTTACCATAAAATAGCGCGGGATTGCACTCCATGTAATTCCTTTGTCTAAGAGTTTGTTTTTTCTTTGCTTACAGCTAGCAATAATTTATGAATTCCATTTCACACCGGCTTAACTATTGAAATAAATTTTAATGGCTCTTGTTTAGGACAAGGCTCTGATTTAAAATAGTTTTGATTAAGAAACAAACATGTTTTGAAGGGCTCTCAAAACCCTTTACAGACAGATTTTGGAGGGATCTGGAACCCTCAAACAAGCAGCTGCATAGAAAAGAGCAAAGGCAACCAGTAGCCCTACAATCAGCAACCCTAAAAGTGACACACATAGTAAGTACAGGCTGATCCAAACAAGAGGCCAAAGACTCTAGAAACAAAAAGGGTTTTTAGAAGGCTCCATAAACCTTGAAAAGAAAAAGAAGGGTTTTACTAGGTACCCTAACTTGTAGTATGGGTTTTAACAAGGCTTCCCCAACCATATGGGTTTTAATATGGAACCTAAAACCATCCAACAACAAGTTGCAGAGTCATCCCAACAGAACAACATCTTCTCCCCAGCAAAACTCCCCTCCACCTCTATAGAAAGGGATCCTACATCCATAGGAGCAAGTGAAGAAGAGGCAAACCCATTGGAGAACTGCAACCAAACCAACCCCTCGTCCAGGCAGCCATCAAAATGAGCCGACCACCACAAGAAACATTCCACCTCACCCAACATGCACATCACCACCTCCATAGGTAATGCCTCCACCTTGATAGGAGCTGAGAGAAAGGAAGAATGAAACAACAGGACCCAAACCCACATAATGACTACAAGGAGACACCCCGAAACCAATGGGGGAAGCTCCACCTCCATAGGAGCCACAAGTGGAGGAAAAATGAATAAACCAGCTAGAGCCGACCAAAAGTGACAAGAAGAAAAAACCTGGGTTCCGATGAGGGCAAACATATCAGATCCATCTTCACCCTACGCGGCCCTTTTTGCTTTCAAAACTGTACCACTATTCCTCGTCCCGCTCTTGCCGCTCTTACCTCCGCTCTTCTTCCCCATTCCGCTCGGTTAGAATTGAAGTTGAATTTTGTTTGAACTTTGTTTATGATTTAAAATAGTTACCTCTGTTAAGATATAAATATATGAAAACATCCTTTGAGCACCTAAATCACAATTAAATAATATATTTGATATTTCCCGTGCAGGTACATTGCTTGCAATTTTTGATACACGAGCTTGTTGCTGGTGACAACCCAAAGAAGACTGGAGGTCTTTTTAAAAACAATGATATAGAGATTCCTCTGAGAGATATGAGGGAATTAGAGAATTTCTTTCACAAGCTAACCTTTTTCACTCATATCTTGGACTATTCCGGTATGTATTCAAAGATTATCTATCATGAACATTACATTGATTTTAAATTTTAATACAATATACTTGAAACTTTTTGTTTGAGTTGCCTTTCATTTTTGTTTTCTTATGTGGTGAAATAGAAAAAGTTGCCATTGTTTTCTTATTTTCGACTATGGAGGACATGAAGCTTCAAGAGAAGTTTTCTTCTGTTTACAAAACTCTGTGGTCCTTTCAACAAACCCAACATATCCAAAAACAAAGCAGAGCTGGCACAAAGGAGCTCAGTTGTATGGTGGAGGATGCATGCACACAAAACAGAAGAACGTAAACAGCATTCTGTTTATTGTTCTCTCTGATTTTTAGGTCCTTGTGTGGAGAGGAATTGATCCACCTTTTCTTTTTACCCCATTAAGAGAAATACACTGAAGTTTAGAAGAAAGGAGACATAGTTTGTTCTTAGTAGCTTGTATCTTAAGCAAAGGAAGATTATAGGCAATTTGCAAGGATCTGCGACACATTGGGATGTTGATTCCAGGGATGCCACATAGGTTGAGTCCAACAACTGCTGAGTCATAATCTTAATTGATTGTTAGAAATCTATCTTTATACAACATTTTATTTACATTATCTAACTCATCCTTTATACTCTCAAAATTTCAACTGTAATTTTAATTTTTTTCATCACAAGTTTTCATTATATCTCCGAAGAATAAACAAAGCCGGTTAGTTTGTGAACTTGAGTGAAGGCTTTTCTTTCTTCCTCTGAACCTTGTGAAGACTGAGTCACCCTATTAATTTATTAAAATGGTTGGTGGAAAGCTGTATTTGTTTAATAGTCTTAACAGGTTTTACATGACTGGAGGTAACATTATGATAGTGCATTTTGTTCCTTTATCAATCAGTGCTTTGCTTCATATATTTAAAATTCTAGGGGAAACCTATCCTGGTTATGGGCTCAATTTCAGGAACATCATATTATATTATCACATGAATTGGGGGACAAAAAAATTAGATGGATAATTTTAAAAATGCTTTCTGACTATTTAGGGTTGCAAATTGGATTTGATACATTATTTTGTTAATTAGTGAATTTATTAATTTGTTATGGTACCATCTAATATTCTTTTATTTGGAAATGATCAATGTGCTCGAGTTGTTTGCAGCCACCATAGTGAACCTAACGGATCTCGGTTTCCTTTGGTTTAGAGAATTTTACTTGGAAACTTCTCGTGTGATTCAGGTATTTTTTTGATGATATTTAATCAATGCAATTTTTGTAGCTTCTTTTGAGATGAGCTTTTTGAGTTTATTACTTTGTTGTTGACACGTTGAGGTTTTACCATTTTACACATTTTTGAGATTAATAAATATCTAGCGTTTCTTTTAACTGTTCAATATTTGGAGAACCATTGTTATTTGGAAATAGTTTTGATTTAAGTATTTGGACAGCATCTTGGTATTTGATGTAATTCAAAACTGATTTATTTTTAATTACTAAAATCACATTATAATCCAAACATCCACAATGATGATCTTCAAACATATCTTAGTAGTGTGAAGAGTATTATTAAATGGAACTGCCAGGCATAAATATATAAATTCCAGGCATGAGCAAATCCACATAACAATATACCAAAATAGCAAACTCATATGTGGAACTACACTTAAAGAATTTGATGGTTTATGTACTTGGGTGAAGGATTAACTCATGTTCGTTAGTGGAAAATGAAATTAATAGATTGAGAAAAAAGACCTTTCTTAAAATCAATCCTCCATTATTGGTGGAAATATTATTATATAATTTTCTTTTATTTTATTATTGCTTCAAAGTTACAAAGTAACAAAGTTTCCATTTTATCACTCACTTTTAGGACCTTGGGTCTAGTGACACTTTAAAATTCACCTATAAAAACGTTTTTAAATAATTAAACAAGTCTTCTTTTTAAATTATAACATAGAGTTACTTTTAAACAAGTTAATTTACTTAATTAATTGTTTTCTCTTTTTCACTACCCCAGTAGCCTTTGAGAAAAAATGAGAAAAATAGGCAAAGGGTCGTCAATAATTTAACACTTTAGAAGGGGACATAACAGAAACCAGATCAGATACGATTTTCTTCAATAGCAATGAGAAAAAAATTGTTGCTGTCCCTATTTGACTAATCCAAGAATAAATGATATACACACCCCCCTCCATGCTTCTCAAAATCTTCTCAACAAGCAACCAAACCCAAGCTTCAAGATCCATTAACAATAAGCAAGAACAAGACCTTCAAATGACTAATTAACAATGAATGATTCCATCCCAAGACTCCTATCTATAGGAAAGTGATCAACAGGCAAGACAAAACCCACTAGAAGCTTCCTAGCCACCTTTCCCAGCACTATATAATTTGCCAAAACAAAAATAATCAATGCACAAGCATCTTGAAGGTGGCTTATAACATGTTTTCTAGGCATTATGTGCTTTTTACAATATTGAATGCATTTTACAATGAACCACAAAAATTAAACTCATTCCTCTAATGAGCCCAATTGACCATATGCTCATCAAACCATGACCCCAACTATGTACCAGCACTGTTAAACACATTTGCAATGTCAGATACAACCTTCCCAAGGAAATGTTTTCTCAATTCCAAGATGTGGAGCTATATACAGACAAGTACCATGACATTATAAATATAATATATTTCTATATGGAATGTGTACAATACCTTCCCAACATGTAATAGGAACTTGATTAAATTTTGAAGCCTAGCACAGTGAGATTTTGAAATAATTGAAGTCTAGGTCTGTCCCAAAACTGAATAACTCAAACATTATACGCTATACGAAAAGATATATTGCCCACATTGCAACAAAGCAACATCCTAGGGACAACATTGGGAGCTTGATGCTTCTGCTTGCATAATAAATCAAATACATAACCAAAAATAAGAACTAAACAGCTAGTTTTGTTGAATTTGCTGTCCAATGAAAATGTTTTCTTGTTAATTGACCATTTTATCTATTTATTAATAATATTTGAGCTGGTTTTTGCTGCAAATAATTGTAAAGTTGAGGTTTCAAAAGAGAAGAAAGGCGCAGAATTATCATGCCTTTTAAAATGGAAAAATAAAAAATCAGTACCTTTGTAACATACTTCAAACTAACAAAACTAGAAAATACAAAATTTTTCATAAGTTTTATAAATTCTTTTAATCACCTGGCTATTCTCAGATATTTTTTCTGCATTTTGTTCTCTTGGAGCCTAGCTGAATATAAACACGTCTCTATGTGTGTTTATACTTTATATATGAACAAGTCCATGTGTGTGTGTGATTATATGTGCATATTATACACACATACATGCACGCTAATAAAAGTGATAAGAACATAACCTGAAGAAAATGTTTGAAACAAGATATGCCTTGTGATACAATGGTTCAATCATGACTTAACAGATGAGCAGAAACAGAAGTACATTTTTCAATAGATGTTTGCTGTTTTGGTTCTGCGATATTTAGGACAGAAATCTTATACAGTGAATGCCTTTCTGCATTTTTATTTATTAATTCACATTTTTGTCTCAGTTCATCCTGAAAGATTCTGTTGCCCTTGTTCTACAACTACAGTGTCATCTTCAGGTCACACGACAACTTGATGGTGTGATGTGGCGATATCCTTGTCTAGAAAATAAGTTTATCATACCTGAAAACTATGTAAACATTGTGTGAATTAGTGTAATCCTCCTGTCTTAGGGTCACACTGTAGATTTACAATGTTAAGTACTAATTCCACATGACTAATCATCTCCATGAAAGGCTTATTATATACCAACTACAAGTTTTCGACTTTTACTTTGCAATAGTGCCCAGTCCATGTTGTTATGATGTATTTTTTTTGAAGTCAGAATTTTCTGGTGGTGTAACTATAAATTTTCTTATGCACTACTGAATAGCACTATCTAGTAATTAATTGCTTTTACATCAGTTCCAGTTTGACATACTTCTTACAGAGGTCCTGATAATATATTCTCTCGTAGAAAGACTAGGTACTGTTTGAAACATTGGTTTATCTTTGCTTTTCAGTTTCCTATAGAGTGCTCTTTGCCATGGATGTTGGTGGACCAGATTATAGAATCACAAGACGCAGGGCTTCTAGAGAGCCTTTTAATGCCATTCGATATATACAATGATTCTGCACAACATGCACTTCATGTGCTGAAGCAGCGGTTTCTTTATGATGAAATTGAGGCTGAGGTATGACTTTGATTTTTTGATATATTTGTGTTGTACGACAATTTTATATTTCTGTGCCAAACTTTGATCTTTCAGAAAATAAAACTGATTATCTAGCTTACATGCAAGGATGACTCTTAAGTTTAGCAGGCAATCATGTCTCTTAGCATTTTGAGATAGACAATTGCACAGAAATAGTAAGAGAAAAGTTGTTAGGAGTGAAAGATAGTATTACCTACCATGAACATTGGATAGATTTTGATGGCATAATGAAATGCTTTTCTCATTTGCATCAAGAATGCAACATATATTTGTGTTGATATTATGATAGGCACTATCTATACAATTAGTTCAGAATCATAAAACTGTTAGTTAAAGGGAAGATAAATTATTGTGGAGTTGTTGATATTATGTCTGATTAGAGCTGCCTTGTGATAGGCAGTATGGAAATGAGGACAGGGATACTGTTTTGCATTGGGATGTTGCTGCAAATGAATAATGGAACAGAGCTATTATATATAAATATATAGTCACAATGAAGTGTGTATGATAGGAACTGATTGATGTATGGCAACCAGCAGATCATACTTTCATCCTTCAATTTCGTTATCTATAGTGTTTTCATCCTCTAGCCAAAAGGTGAACAACAAATGGTCAATCTTCAAGAGTGGGGGTTTTGGATAACAACAATGGATCTTATTCTTCAAGCTCAATCCTTTGTTATGATTACTTATTTTCTAATTTTAGCCTTCTCAAGAAGTCAAGAATTTTTTTTTTAATATAATATTTCATTTTTCCCTTGTGTCCTAGAAACACTTTTGATAACACTTCAAAAAGTCACTTTTAGGTGCTTTTTAACTTAATATTGAAATATAAGTTGTTTTTTGTCAAGCTAAAATTACTTTTTAGGCAACTTAAATTAAATTTTTAAATTATTTTTGTTTGAAAAGGGGACATGACAGTTTGCCCTTTCTGAAGACTGGTTGTCCTCAAGCAATGCTGACTGAACCCTTCAACTCCTGTTTCTTGAAACATTTTTCAAAGATTAGGATCCCAAATCAGTTGTTGGAATTCACCATTCCCAATCCTTGAGTGGCTTCCTGCTATGCCACTCTGATATGATTGTGAATTGAAGAGTTTGAATTTGGTGATGCCCCTACATCCATTTCCGTGTGTGAATCATCTATAATCCACTGAGATCAAGGAAAAGATTGGAAACCATATCTATCTTTAGCTTGGAAATTAATATCTTGTTTAGACCATTTTTCATGCTGACCAAATTTGCATTAAAAGTGGTCTAAGCAAGATATTTAATGATGTACTTGTACTGGTACCAGTCTTTTGTACAAGTACTAGTACTGGTCTCTGTACAATTATAATTAAGACATTCTCTTCAATTTAGGCCTATTAATATGGTTATTTTGAGGATAAATCTCAAATGGCTATAATTCAATCATTTGAGGATTGACAGTTAGTTCTTGGATTGGGACATGCTTTCCTATTTTGGTCTTTGCATTCAACAAGTCTTTTCCACCTTGACTTCATCAAGACAAACCTTTTGTTGGAAAATATTATTAGAAGTCGATAAGTATCTTTTTCTGATAAAAGATTCTTACCTTCAACTTGCATGGTGGAATCCTTAAGTCCCTTCTTAATGTGCCGTTTGGACTTTTTTCCTTCCTTGGGTTATTTCTCCTTAGCAACTTTTATTGTTATTGATTCCACTATCTTCTTGTCTAGATCTATGTCTGACATTACCCCTATCTCATCTTTCTTATGTATTAATATAGAATTCTTTTGTTTGACTTTGGATATTGGTCGTAGAGTATCTCTATGTTATCATTAGGAAGCTCAACTTTGAGTTCACCAGACTGTTAATAATTATCGCCTTTCGGCTAAGATCAAATTGGACAAATAAATTAATAATTAAATGCTATTAGCTATACCCTTGTGCGATTTTATAATAATAAGAGTATTATTATAAAATGCAAGTATTTCAATATATATGGCGTTAATTAATTGAGGGCCCATAATTAGGCCAAGTCGACACTCTTGGAAGGGTGTTAAAATTAATTACAAATACATAAATATGCTGGAACGATTCTAGGAAAGAAATCATCAAAAACATAACATGTATTTCTTCTCCTAGAATCAGAGATATGCGAAATATTCTTCTACTCTTTGGAGCAAATTTGTCTTATCTTGGAGCAGCGATTAAGGAAGATAATTGTGCAGATTGGAGTGCGAACTAAGGCAGATCTAATTAGGCGAAGTTTGGATCAGACTTCTTGGATCAATATTGAACCATTCTTATTAAGGCGTTTCAGATCTGGTTATATGTGCGAATTCAAGTGCTTGAATTTGCATATTAGAAGAACCAAATCATACCTACCCAGGGCTGGAAATCGGACCTGTGGTTGCAGCATCTGGTCTTTTCATTGAAGGCAGATCCACATTGGATTCAAGCAAAAGTTGGTCATCAAATCGGGTACCATCCTTCCACCTTGTTAGTAGTTTCTATTTTATCTTGTTTCAATTTTAAAAGCCATCTATAGATTGTTCTTTTCCTTGCTTTAATCTGAAATCTTAACATGGTATCAGAGCGTAGGTAGAGTTAAAGATCATATTCAGATTATTAGGAAAAACAGTCTCAAACTTTTAAGATTTGGAACATGGAATATCCAGCCCTATATTCAGCCTTGTCTACCCAAACCTCAAATAAATACTCTTGGGTTATTGATAGCGGAGCTTCAAGGCATATCACTGGGTTCCGGGAAAACTTTGATTCATTTTCAGAAAATATTAAGGAAGAAGTTACCATAGGAGATGACACCTCATATCCAATTATGGGTTTTGGGAATTGCAAGATTCAAATGAAGACTGACATATCCTTGCAACTATCTCGAGTCCTATATGTTTCGGGCATAAAGAGAAACCTAGTTTTAATATCAGCACTTGAGGATAAGGGTTATAAGATTGCATTTATGGATGGGAAAGTCTTGGCTTGGACCAAAAATTCAACATTGAAACTAGCATACACCATAGGACTAAGACATGAGTGTCTTTATAGACTTGATACTATTTCATCTCAAGCCTTAATGGTTGAAACAATTAACTCAAGTGATTTATGGCATAGAAGGCTAGGGCATCTAAATTTTCAAACATTATCTTCTATGGATAAAGTTGTAGTAGGCTTCCCTCATTTATCTCCTAGACATGAAGGAGTATGCAAAGGATGTGCATTAGGGAAAAATATCAAATCCTCTTTCCCTAGTAGTGAAAGCAAGACTAAGGCAATATTGGAAATAGTTCATTCTGATCTTTGTGGACCCATGTCCGAACCATCTATTGGTGGATATCTTTATTACATCATCTTTGTAGATGATTTTTTTAGAAAGACTTGCATATATTTTCTTAAGAACAAGGAATCCGTCGATGTTCTCAACAAGTTCAAAGAGTTCAAAGCTTTAATAGAGAATCTTACAAACAAGAGGGTAAAGATTCTTAGACCGGATAATGGTGGAGAATACATTTCTGAAACCTTTATCACCTTTTGTATAGAATTAGGGATTGATAGGGAGTTCACTGTTCCTTACAACCCTCAACAAAATGGAATAGCTGAAAGGAAGAATAGAACCATAATTGAAGTAGCAAGGGCTATGCTACATGATCAAAATCTTCATACTTCACTATGGGCTGAGGCATCCAACACTGCAGTTTACATTCAAAATAGATGTCTTCATTCAACATTAAACAATAAGACTCCCGAAGAGGCGTTTAGTGGAAACAAACTTGATGTGAGTCATCTTAGGATATTTGGTTGTCCTGTGTATTTTCATGTTCCAAAAGAAAAGAGAACAAAATTGGAACCCTTAGGAAAGAAGGGAATATTTATGCGATATAGTGAATCTGCCAAGGCATATAGGATATATGTTCTAGGGCAAAGACATATTGAGTTGAGCAGAGATGTCATATTTGAAGAAGACCTTGTATTCTCTACCTCTAAAGATATAGCATGTGATGAATTATTTCAATCCAACCCTCCTGAGAATTAGAGGGAGTATCATGATATTATTTAACATGATCCAATAAGTGAACCCAACACTTCCATCTACAAGAAAATACCATTGTGGGCTACCAAAATGTTGGAAGATGCAAACAACTTTGCAGCACTTGCTGGAACTTTCAGGGAAAGTAAAAGACCTAAGAAATATACTATGTTGCATTTATGAGTGAGATTATAGATTCCGAACCTTCTTTTGTTTGTGAAGCACTTAAAATTCAGGCTTGGAAATATGCAATGTTAGAAGAATATGGATCCATAATGAAGAATGATGTATGGGATGATGTTCCTAGACCCAAGAACAAATCCGTGGTATCATCAAAATGGATATTCAAGATTAAACATGCTGCGGATGGTAGTATTGAGAAATATAAAGCCAGATTCGTAGCCAGAGGATTCACTCAAAAAGAAGGAATTGATTATGAGGAGACCTTTGCTCCTGTTGCTCGATATTCCTCAGTTAGGGCAATAATTGCAATTGCAGCTTCCGAAGGTTGGAAGATCCATCAAATGGATGTTAAAACTAAAATTGTAAATGGAGAAATTGAAGAGGAAGTGTATATAGAGCAACCTGAAGGATTTGTTACAAAGGATCAACAATCTTATGTGTGCAAGGTTAAGAAAGCTTTATGTGGGCTCAAACAAGCTCCTCGAGCTTGGTGTGAAAGGATTGATTGCTATCTTCAAAATCTGGGATTTTCAAAGAACGATGCAGATCCTAATCTCTATTTCAAGATATCAGATAGAAACTTATTGATATTAGTGCTATACGTAGATGATCTCCTAATCATAGGAGAAGAATACCTTATAGAAAATTGCAAGCAAGTCCTTGCAAAGGAATTTGAAATGAAGGATCTAGGCCTTCTTCATTATTTTCTTGGTTTAGAAGTGTGGCAACAATCTCTTGGGATTATTGTGAATCAAGGGAAATATACTGTTGATATTTTAAAGAGATTTGGTATGATGGATTGTAAACCAATGTCCACACCTATGGAAACCAACCTTCTCAAGTTAAGAGAAGCCATGGCTAGTTCTGAGGCAGCAGATGCTAGTTTATACTATCAAATCATTGGATCTCTTATGTATCTAGTTAACACTAGACCTGATATTTGTAATGTTGTAAATGTTCTAAGTCAGTTTATGGTAGAACCTAAACAATTGCATATGAGTGCAGCTGAGAATATTTTGAGATATCTTCGTGGGACCATTGAGTATGGTCTATTATACAAGAATGTAAAACTGGATCTTCATGGCTTTACAGATTCAGATTGGGCAGGATCCATTTCAGACCGGAAGAGTACATCTGGATGTTGTTTTAGCGTGCGATCAACTATGATTTCTTGGTTTACCAAGAAACAAAACTCTGTTGCTCAGAGTTCAATAGAAGCAGAGTATATTGCAGCTTCTCTCGGAGCTAGAGAAGCAGTTTGGTTAAGGAAACTCTTAGTGGGATTATTTGGACAACCTATGGAACCTATTGTTATTTATTGTGACAATCAGAGTTGCATTAAACTTGCCATCAACCCTGAGTTCCATAATAGGTCCAAACATATTGAGATTCCTTATCACTATGTCAGGACATGGTGGAAAGAAAGGCCATTCAATTGGAATATGTATGTATTGATGACCAAACTGCAGATATTCTCAGCAAACCTTTAGCAAGGAGCAAACTTGAACATTTCAGGAATAAACTTGGCTTGGTGAAAATATGAGTTTGTTGTACTAACATTTCTTTTATATTTTACATAATTCATTATGGTAAAGTTATATGAGCTCATTTATGCTTACTTAGCTTGTATGTGGATTATGGTAGTTCACATTTATATTTTTGATGGAATCATAGAGTTGATATCTCTTGGTTCAGGGATCCACATTTGAGTATTGGTGACATCATGGACTTGATGTCGGGAGACCATTACTCCGAGCACTTGGTGAATATCATGGACTTGATATTTGTTAGACCAATGCTCGATGATATCATGGATTTGATATCTCTTGGATGAGGGATCCACACTTGAGTATATGGTGGACATCATGGACTTGATGTCTGGAGGCCATTGCTCTAAACTTTTGGTGAATGTCATGGACTTGATATTCATTAGACCAATACTCTTGATATCATGGATTTGATATGTATTGAGTCGAAGTGACTCTTGGTTGACATCATGGACTTGATGTTACTATATATATTTGAGAATTTGGTAATATAATTTTATCATGGATATCATGGACTTGATATTCTTGTGGACCTAAACAATCCACAAATCAGAAGGATAATGTTATGGAACCAAATATGGATTTGTGGTAGATAGGATCTACCTTCATAGATATGGAATCTATGACATCTCAGGATAGGGTATCCGAGATGGTTATGTTTTTGTTTCCACTATTAGGGATGATAGTTAAGGGTGTGTCTTGGTATAGATGGGATCTATAGTTTGATCTTACCCTCAAGACTAAGAGGGAGTGTTAATAATTATCGCCTTTCGGCTAAGATCAAATTGGACAAATAAATTAATAATTAAATGTTATTAATTATACCCTTTTGCGATTTATAATAATAAGAGTATTATTATAAAATGCAAGTATTTCAATATATATGGCGTTAATTAATTGAGGGCCCATAATTAGGCCAAGTCGGCACTCTTGGAAGGGTGTTAAAATTAATTACAAACACATATATATGCTGGATTGATTCTAGGAAAGAAATCATCAAAAACATAACATGTATTTCTTCTCCTAGAATCAGAGATATGCGAAATATTCTTCTACTCTTTGGAGCGAATTTGTCTTATCTTGGAGCAGCGATTAAGGAAGATAATTGTGCAGATTGGAGTGGGAACTAAGGCAGATCTAATTAGGCGAAGTTTGGATCAGACTTCTTGGATCAATATTGAACCATTCTTATTAAGGCAATTCAGATCTGGTTAGATGTGCGAATTAAGTGCTTGAATTTGCATATTAGAAGAACCGAATCATAACTACCTAGGGCTGGAAATCGTACCTGTGGTTGCAGCATCTGGTCTTTTCATTGAAGGCATATCCACATTGGATTCAAGCAAAAGTTGGTGATCAAATCAGGTACCATCCTTCCACCTTGTTAGTAGTTTCTATTTTATCTTGTTTCAATTTTAAAAGCCATCTATAGATTGTTCTTTTCCTTGCATTAATCTGAAATCTTAACACAGACCTCCTTCGATATGTTTGAAGAATCTTGTGGGCCTGAAGTTTTTGCCTTTCCTTTTCCTTTTGTATTTTTATCAATGCCTTCTGAACATGATCTATATTATCTTCTTTGTATAAGAATCTAGGTTGAAAGATCTTGGGAGTATGATTGATCATAGACTGATTATTTTCTAAAGGATAATTACTTTGATTTATCATAGAATGATTATTTTCTAAAGGATAATTACTTTGATTTAAACATGCTATGAATTCTTTCACAGTCTCTCCCAATTCTTTTGGACTTTGTTTGAGGGGTTCAAGAAAATAATCTCTCTCTCTCTCTCTCACACACACACACACACACGCACACACACACAGTTTCTTCTTCCATGATTTTTCTGTTATTAATCAACATGTGGTAAACTCTACAACAAATGGTTAGCTTTTTGAATACATTGGCAATATCACCAACTTTCATACTGCTATAATGTCCCGGAACTTTTTTTGGGATTTGTTTAAATTTATGATGAAATGTATGACTCTCAGACTTTTTGATCACTGAGATTTCACTGTGGGCAAGGTGAAAGTTAACAATGGTTGGAACTTGGGACAATAACCTACTGGTAGCAAGGCACACTACTACAATGCATCTCATGTTAGCAATAAATAAATAATTAACAATGTTTTGTCAGCATAACCCTCCAAATTCACAAATTGAAGCTAATCTAGTGGTGAACTACACAGATGATCACAATGTTGAATGATAAACAATTAATACTCTTCTATATCCAAATGTAGTAGTTATGAAAAATGGTTGACAAACAATCTGAAAATAGACATTCTATCAAATAGTTGAAAAGAAAAAATCATAAAATGTATAATTCCTAGAATAAGAGCTAATATATTTGAGATTATGCTGGAGGGTGATCCAAATCTGCATTCTGTACCGATACCATCATCTATGTACAAGAATGAAGTGGTTGAAACAATTGAGAATTTCTAAAAATGGTATTTGAGTTGGTATGGTATCAGGTGTACTATAATGAAGATGGTGTACTATAATGAAGAATGACGACCCTTTGACTGATATACCGCTGTTGATCTTATTAATATGGTTACTTCACATTGAAATGATGCATTCAGAATTCATGGAGTATACCTAGAAAAGAGCAACACTCCCCAAGAGGTGTGACTGATTGTAGATGCCCAAAAACCCTTCATACTAATGAGTTATTGTGAACTGATATAAACACCGAAGGTCAATGAGATGCAATATAACTCAACTGCATAAAACACTTATGAAGGAAAATGGATCCATAGCCAATGTAGTGGTTGTCCATACAATGTGTCTAGTTCTCCCTTGTGGTGCGCCCAATCGAAGCCTTGCTATTACCATAGAACTGCTATTGTCTTAAGAATGCACTATTTTAAGTACAGTTGTGCATAGATTGTGTGTTCTTGTGTAAAGGGGTTATGGTTGGACAATCCTTTATTGGGCCCTTTGTCCATGATTTGCACGGCAGACTTAGAGAAGCATTGACTGCCTTCAATCTACTTGCTGATTGGATCTATGGGTCATCAATTGATTTCTATCATTTTCTAGTTTTTGCAAAGACAATTGATGACACATGCATTATGCTATGATAATATTTTGGTTGACAACATATAATGGCTTAAACTGGGCTACCAAGACTTGAATAGGGGTTTCCACCAAACAGACATATACTAAACACTTATAGCAATACTGAACTCATATGAAGCGCAATGATGATGTACATTACCCAAATGAATTTATTACTTTGTTTCATTATATTAATCCATAAGAAAATAAAAATATGTAAATGCAAGACCAACAGTATAAAAGATCTCCAACAATCAGGGACGATCTCACATAATGATATGGTAATGTTTGACAGGCTGAATCCTTTGTGAATAACATATAATTGAGGATCAAAGAGGTGTGATTGTTGACTCTAACCTTCTGGTTGACAAATATCTAATTCTACATACTAGCATAGTAATATAAGATGAGGAGCTCTTTTATTATGGTTTAAGGTTTAGGGTAAAATAGAAGATAAGGTAAGTAAATTAATTTCTATGAGTGACCAAAATTAGGTCAATGGGACTGGAAAATACATCAGTGAACGGTAGAAAGTTCTAGGAATAGAGCATCCTGGGAAAGCAAAATAAAGGAATGAAATTGCTATAAACAAAATGATGTTGTGGAAAACCGAAACAAGTGGTTAAGAAGCCAATACGAATAGTCATGTTGGGGCAAACAAAATCCAGAGAGGGCAAGGGCTGATATAGACACGTGATAGAGCTAATATCACCCTCATTCCGTTTTGCACATGTTGATCCATCTAGTGCATTTTCCTATGCTGATTTTCTAATAAATTTTGGTTCCTTTGTCTACAGTGATTGGATAAGAATGTTTTTTCATGTATTACACAATTTCCCAAAGTCCATTTTCATTTTTAGTATACGAGATTTATGATTTTATACATTGTGTTAAAATATCTTATAAAGTAACAAAGTCCTTTTAATAGTGTAATTTCCCATTGTTTTATTTTAGATGAACTATACATTTTCTTCCTATGGCAATCTCTTACAGTATCAATGACAAATTTCCTTCCTGTTGCCACTTTCATGGTATAAGGGACAAATTTCTCAATCAGGGACACTAGGAATTTGGTTTAGAAGTAAATTAATAAAGCACATCCTCAATCAATTTGAAATGTCTGAATCATCCCCTAAACTAAACACCAGTAATGTAGTCTGTAATATAAAATGTACTGGTTTCTGACTAAGCTTCCGTGTTTCAACAATTGTACAGGTAGATTTATGCTTTGATCAACTAGTCTTCAAACTCAGTGAGAATATATTTGCATACTACAAGAGTCGTGCTGCCAGGTACATTTATATGTATATTGTTGTCTATTTCAATCTGGATGCAAGAACTCTTCATTGATGAAATAATGTTACCTTTTTTTATTGATCTAATGATTGCAATTTTATGCACAGCAAGTTACTTGATCCAGCATTTCTGTTTGCCTCTGACAACGCAGACAAGTATTCTGTTACACCTAGACGGTATGATGCCTTGTTTAAGATGCGTCGTGTTAAGGTAAGATGCGTAATTTAGCTGAAAGAGTGCTTATGATTACATCAATACATCAATACTTATCCAAGTATATGTCATTTAAAACCTGGTGATCCATGTTTAGATTTAAACAGAATATTAGACAAAGTCAAGTGAATTCTGTTAGAAACAATAATGAATAATGGAATATCACAAGAGCAGACCATTATTGAGTTATAAGTCAAGGAAAAGGAGAATTTTGTCAAAAAAGTGTACAACACACTGACAAGAGAAACAGCAGAATACTTGTGTTCGTTGCCACAATACTTATTGCCTTACAAGGTGGTTGAGCATATTCATCTGCTCCGGAGGCTCCTATCAATAATAGTGGTTCTTCATTCTCTGGTGAATAGTTTGGGAAATAGGGATGGCTGTTCATATTGTGGGAGGTTGTTCTTTAAAGTTAAGAAGATTTGATTTCTTTTAGGCCTGCTCTTACCATTGGTCACCTTGTATAATTTGCTTGTATTTAAACATCTTGATTTACAAGTGTTCAGCTACAGTTCAGTATTTTATGAAAAATGTCCACATCTTTAGATAATTAATTTTCCTTTTTTATTGTAGTGTAACAAGTGTTCCTATGTTCATCGTATGGTTGCTACTGTGGTACAAGAATTTCCTTGATCAATGCTGGTAGCATTATTAATCTTAAAGTATATTAGTATGTTTGTCACTCTTAAGAGCCATTTAAGTTGTAGTATAGAATTCTGTTTGGCATTATTGACTAATATTCCGAACATCTGTGTAGCATTTGATTGTCTTGGTTTTCATATTCTTAAGCAACAAAATTTTCTCCATTTACAGTTTGTTAATTCTCTCAAGAACTGGTTTGTTTTCTGTGCAGCTGCTAGGCAGAAGTATTGATCTTAGATATTTGATTGGCCAAAGGATGAACAAAATTTTCAGAGAAAACATTGATATCTTGTTTGAACGTTTTGAATCCCAGGATATATGTGCTGTTGTGGTATGAAATTTATTAAAGATTTGTAAAGACAAAGTGTATATATAGAGCTAAAGGTAACTAGTTTTATTCCTAATGTTTCAGTAGTAAATCACTATTTCTTGGTTTCAGGAGTTGCAGCAGCTTTTTGACGTCTTAAGGCTTACTTATCAGCTCTTGGAAGAATATTTAACAATGGACCCTTTCCGAGTCATGCTAAATGAAATGTCTGAGAATATCTCCCTTGTCTCGTTTTCTGGTCGACTTGCCTCCCAGGTGAGGTTTATTATACTGTTTTGAGATAGTTTTACTGGCTGTCCAACTTCAGTTTTCTTCTTTTAAATATGTGTGGATGTTGTGCATACCCTTATTTGATTTTTGTGTATGCTTGTTAAAGCATCAAAGTTTAGCATTTATAGGGTAAATTATTTTAGTATTTATCAAAAGAATTGTGATATGGTTGTCGTGTTGGAAATTCTTCTAGTTATCGGCAACAAAATTATTTCTCCAATTATTAGTAATCTATGCGTCAAACTTGCACCTATTCAACCATTGATGCTATTATATCCTTCTCATGTTGTATTCATTGCATATCTGTATTAATGGTTAAAATTTGATATATTGTCCATCCTTGGTGCTAGCATCCTGGAAATGCAAGTGCATATAGACCACAACAGATAGGGGGTTTGAGAAAGCTTCGACACTTACCTCGGGAGAAAGCCATCTCTTAGCCATGCTATCCAAGCTCTAATCTCACTAAACCAGACCACACAAGAACACAGCCCACAGATATTGCAAATTTTTTAACTCATCTCATATTTCGAAGGGTGAACGGGAGGTTGTGGGGACCCAATGCACACATTGGGTGTCTAGAGATTACAACTCAATCACAATACTGATATTTGCAGACCCCTTATGACCAAGGACAAGGAGGTGCGTGGATTTTGATAATATATTGGATGCTCACGAGGTACACTCAATCTCCATAAAGGAAACCTAGACCAGAAATAGAGATTACAACTTAATCACAATACTGCGATTTGCAGATCCCTTATGACCAAGGACGAGGAGGTGCGTGGATTTTGATAATATATTGGATGGTCACGAGGTACACTCAATCTCCATAAAGGAAACCTAGACCAGATATTGCTACAGAGTGTTGAGGGTGTGGCCAACTTTCTTTTCAGACATCCCTTTTAAATGGGGGATCCTTACATTTATAGTCCACCTGAAAAGGAAGGGTGATCCATAGACATTGATTTGACGAGTAAATCCAATGGATGAGTTTAAAGTGAATGCTATTCAAAAGAAGGCCTCTTATATTATGTCCCTAAATTGGGATTTTAAACAAGTTGGCAAATTTTATTATATATTGTGGTCATGCAACTGAAAATAAAATATGATTTTTGGAAGAGTATATACTTTATTTATTTATTTTGTGAATATTTGGAAAACTGAAACCAACTAAGTTTAAATATTAAATCTATATTAATCCCAAGTTCTGAACCTATACTGACCTGCACAATTTTGTGAAGAACTGAAATTAACTAGCAAATAAACAGTGTGCAGCTATTCAAACTGATTAATATTAATAGCTCCTAAATGCGAGGCACATCAGAGCAGAAATAAGCCAGAATTTATAAATAGATGCAGACAGCATAATGTCATTTCAAAATTCTAAAATAACTAAGTTCTTTCAGATCTGGACGTCAATTTCAGATGTCATATCAGCCTGCGGTAGCCACAATATATAAGGTGTAATGTAAACCAAGTATATTGGCTGCTACAATATATAAGGTGTAATCTAAAACATGTAATTTACAGAATATTTTCTGTTTATTAGCAATACGAATATTTACAAAGAAGTTCATTCTGAATCATTTCACGCATGGCTCAAAATATCATTAAGCAACTTATCACCGAGGGCAAAAAAAGATATTGGCAAATATTGGAGATAAGTTGGAAACTTAAAAATTTCCTTTAATTTAATTAGAAATGCATTATTTGCAAAATTCAATAAGGAGATGCATCTAATGAGTCAGTAAATGAGTAAACAAACCAAACAAGATGATCTAGATATATATAAATGCCAATAGGATACAAAATCGCATCCTCATTTTAATGTCCCCATTTTTGTGAGCATCAAAGCTCAATGGATTAGCTTATTAATTTACCCTCGTAGGCTAATGAGGTTGGATAGAGGGTCTCTTGAGAGATGCAACTTCTTCAGTGATCAGAGTTTTGCAGATTTGACTTTCATTTGAGGTCTCTAAGACTCCGTATGCAGTGATTTCTATTTATAGCGAGTTTATTGCTATTTATAGAAATTTTTGGAGTGATAGAGATGGACCCTTTATATTTTTAGAAATGGTATTTGGTCACATGGGGAATTACAAGATGAACTCCCAATTCAGATGACATAGTGAAATAATAAGCGGTTTGAGAGTTATTAATAATTTTGTGACCAAAATGATATTAAATTGTAAAAATAGTTTATTATAAAGTTATAACATAACTTTATAATTTCACTTAAGTTGAGGGTCTATTCATCGTTGGAAGGGGATCAGTTGAGTAATTAATTATAATGGCCAAACTTAATGAATTATTAAAAGATTTCCTAAGTTGAAATGAAATAACATTTAAAATGTTATTTAAAATGCTTTTTGGAGAAATTGCACTTCTTGAAGGTATTTAATAGTTGCAAGAGAAATCGAATTCATTATGTTGATTGCTTGATTTGATATCCTTTCTTTGGAGCATTGGAGTTTGTGACAAACCAAGGGTTTCAACAGAGTTCTGAGCTTATCAGCATTGGAGAGCGTTGCTTCTTCTTTGTAGCAGCAGTAAGAGCGTGTGAAATATTCACCTGATATTGCTTATTGGGTTGGCTTGATATAGAGGTCAGCATTGTACTGATTGGAGAAATAAATTTCAGAATTTATTGATAGATTGAAGACATATTTTATGGTAGATTGAGGGCATCAGATTGAGAAGCTATTGGCTGTTTATAGTGGTTTGAAATCATTGCTTTTTGTTGGTTATTCATTTGCCCTACCCTCTCTTCCATACTTGGTTCAATTTTGGTGAAGGAGGCACCACAAAAATCGGTAAGACTTCCTAAAAGGGATGCCTAGTTGAACTATATTGATTGATATCATCAGTTTGGAGATTGATTGTTGATAGAAGGAGATATGAGCTGTTGTATGCTTGCTTTTTTGGCCAGCAAGAGTTTCAAAGTAATTTCTACAATGAACATGGATATGCTTTTTAATGTAAAACATTCTAGTGCTATGTATTGAAGGAAAAGTAATAAAGATTGTCTTCTATGCCCAAAGTATTGTTAGTGTTAATTTTCAGAAGTTTTATTTTAGCATATGTATTGCTTTTTATGTCAAACCATCTCAAAAACACACAAAAATTGGAAAACAATTAAAACCCAAAACGAGCATAGTCAATTCAGTAGTTAGAGTTTTGAAGGGTTCTTACACTCATGTGGAATGTAATGGCTCGTAGCCATAGTCTGATAGTTTGAACTCTGAAGCAAACTACAAATAGCAAATTGTCTTTATAAAACTATATGCAAATACAAGTACAATATCAAAATAGTCTACATCTTCCTCTTCGCCTTCCCTCCATGTCTACATATCCCTCCATCTCTTATTACTCCTCTCTTGCTCATTTCTTTTTTTCCTCCCTTTCCCTCAATTTTTATGCGACTTCAAGTCTTCCTTTGGCTAATCACTATCTGTAAGATGATTTACCCACTCCCCTCTTGCAATATAACTTATACTTAAATGGATTTGGAATTATCTATATCTTAAAACCACATCAATTACAAATATGTTTTTAATTCTTAAATCATACAAATTTAAGTTGGAAAACTCGGTCATTGGCTTATGGAAGATTTGTATGAAAAAATGTTAAATTTCCTATTCCATCCTACTTATTTTTGGAAGAACTGCAAACAGTGGCTTGATTTCTGTTGAAATAAAACCGACACACAATCAAATATATTTGTATGTAAGTTGGTATAAAGATCTCGTGCTCAGTGTTTATGAGATTACACACGATACCATCCAATGTGTATAAAATATTTCTCATCTGTGTAGCCAGGAAAAACATGAATTGTTTAAGTGTAATGTCCCCTATCAATTTAACCATAACATATGTATTAAAAATAAAGAACAAATAATGAATTAAGAATTTTTGGCTATTTCCAATCCATATTACAGAACAGATCTTATTATTACTTCAATCCTTGAGAAGGGAGAAGACATTGGAGGCAAACCAAAGCGCTTAGAGACCATTGATAGACTCCCTCAAAGTTTACAGACTCAGCCTTTAACCTGTCTCGAGCTCAAACTCTCAAGGTTAAAGAGGGGGCTGGTCCCTACCCTATTTTGGGAGTCACCCTATTGGATTTAGACTGCCCCTCTTTGGTAGCCTCTGCCTTCCATTCTCATGTCTGAAGCAGTAACATAAATCAATTTTATATTATGTTTGGGACCTCCTAATTATCTCAATTCCTTATTAATCAATGTATCAATGATATATATTAGACCCTCTAAGGGTTCCTTATCATTTCTAGGATTCAAATATATCCTTTGTAAATTAGTATTAACTCATAGATGTGTTACAACATTTTTTGCTGTCATAGAATGCTTACCAACATTGCAAATGGTTTGTTTATTTCCTTATCTCTTCCTTATGAAGAGTAACACATATTTTATCATTTCCTCTTCTTTATATATATATATATATATAATTTCCTAGTTAAATATCTTCATATACTGACTATATATATATTAGCCATTAATAATATTCTGATATATTATATCCGCATTAATTAATTTACTACTGTTAGGAGTGCATATGATTACTTGCCTAATTCATTTGGTCAGTCATTTACATAAAGATCTTTTATATATATATATATATATTAGAAGACTGACCTAAGTCTCAGTATTTCTATATATCCTGGAAGTGATGACTGCTTCCTTGAGTCTCCATCTTTCATACACTGTGAATGACTTTCTCCTGTACGAGGATATTGCTCATTGTGTGTTGTTTCTTATCGATACCACACATCCTCATGACACTGCCAGCCAATATCGTTTCTCTATTCATATTGATTATTTCTTATCCTCTTTCTATTCATAAATGCAATATGTTTTATACTTGACATATGGTGTTTTATAAATCCTCTCTACGATGCGTAGCTGTTATCTCAGTGATTCCCGTTTTTTCACAAAATCGGCACTTATCTAGTTGCAACTATAGATTATGGTTATTTATTGCATACACCAGCGAAAATATTGTCGTTGTAATCTATTGAGCATTCATCATTGTGAGATCACTAATGATATTGACTGGTCTTTCCGTAAACAATTGATTCATTGCACCTGATTTGATATTATTAATTTGAGTCTTCCGTAAAGCCTTAGTATAGATGATTGCTCTGTGTGTGTATATCTCTCTCCCTCCATTCTATTTGTCAATCTGTCTGTATATATTCAGACTACTGCGTGGAGTAGAGTCACGCCTCTTGCCTGGACGTGACTATTCAAAGATTGGTTACTTGTGTCTGCCCAAAACAATATGTAACGTTGGTTCATCCATCGCCACAGTGGGCCTTGTTTGTTTAATTAATTCATTTATTAAATTAAAATAATTAAAATATATTAATTAATTAATAAGTATTTAATATATACAATCAACTAATTTATTTATTTCTTCTATCAAAGTCTTGTTACATACAGGGATATCACATCAAGAGAAGCCAATTATAACAGGAATCATTAAACATTGCATAAAAAAGAAGCAAGCAAGCCAATGAATACCATCTAAAGTGTTTAAAAAGAGAAAGGTAAGAATCACACATTCTCTGTAGATTCTATGCCTGCTCTGCAACGTATATTTTTGTGCAGCTCACCAACTCCACTATGTCCATTACTTTTTAAACAATCAGGTGATGCCTGTTTTTATGTTAGCAAACTGGTGGGTCATTTTGAAGACTGCGGCTGACTGATAAGTTGAAGACTTATAACGATAAATTATCAATTTATCGCCGATATTTTACAAATTTATCTGCGATATTTTGGGGTCTTCTCTGCGATAAGTTTCCATGCAAAAGTTATGTAACTTATCGTGCCGCAGAACTTCTCGCGATAAGTTGTCTTATCGCAGATATATCTGCGATATTTTGAACTATGATTTCATGTATAATTTTGGTATCAATGGTGTTGAGCTCTATGTGTGAAGTCTGAAAATTAATGTTAACATATTGCAAACTGTTTGACAAAATGATTGTGCATTGAAAGCTGTAAAAATTGCAAAACTTGGTATAAAAAATTGGTTCAGCCAATTACATACAACTTATTCTGATTCAACATATGCCACGTGCTCCATGTTACTTTAATAAAATTGGATTTTACTAAAATACTAGTGTAACAAAATATACACTATATCTTTGTGAAGGCTAAGAAAATATTTTTTGTGTATGAATAACCTATTCTCTTTCTTTAGGAGCATTATTCCTTCCTGAACAATTGGTTGTACTGATCATTTATATCAGTTTTATTTTTTAGAATCTTTATTGATGTTTTTTCTTGGGTATTTCTTCCATGGCCTCGAGTTTTTGGCATGAATTACTAAATAGAGAAGTATTTTGAGGCTAATAGGTTGGTGCTTGAGGAATTTGATTTTGATAGGGGATATTTGTTGGAGACTAGCACTTGATCTATTGGGAATTACAAGTACCACCAATTTATTGCAGTATTCAGAACTTGAGATTTGCAATTGTTGATTGCAAAGGCGGCCATGAGACGTAACTTCAGATCTAAGAAAGCATAACCTCATGTGTTGTGTTGTTATAAAAACTCCTTGGAGTGGAAGAAGCAATATGGCAAGCAAAGGCATAAGGCAAACCTAGAAGATAAAACAGGATGAGAGGAAGGTTAAGGCTAAAGCAACCATATAAAAGAGGAAATGACATCTTTTAGTAACCTAATATATCAATAATGGAGTAAGAATTAGGAAGAACCATTAGGAGACAACTTTACCGATGTTTAGTTCATGAGGTGGTGATGTCAATATTCAATAAAATTTGTGAATTTACATATACATTCTCATGAGGATCTTCAAGTTTTGTGAACTGGTTACACATTTGCTTCTTAAACTAGGATCAGCCCATCTAGCTTTATCATGGCCCAAATTATGTCAGAGGACTCTTGGACATTCTAGTGAAATGTGTTAGTATATTTCAGATTTATCAAAGAATGAACAAACTATAGAGGTCTTCCAAACACTAAGCACAGGATATAAATATTAATCACAACGAGGGAAAGAAAGTACCCGTAAATGATGCCTTCAACTTGTACCAAGTCTGCCCTAGGTCTTTGAATTAGCTTTAGTATCAGGTCCAACCAGCCCACAAAGATGCCTTTATATTTGTGTTTGATATATGGCAAGTTAGAACATTTAGGGCTTTGTTTATCTTAGCTTCAAGAAGTCACTGATCTGCCCAGATCTGATCAACTCGTTGTTATCGAACTGCATTTAGTGTAATCGCTGTAAATGTCTGCACTTAACAGCTGATGCAAGTCGCAGTCTACATCTGGTTTGATATATCACAGCTTCTATAGAAAGTCGTTTCTGCACTACTTGATAGCAGTCCCGAATTTATCTGAATATGTTGCTGCCTCTTATTGCTGCAGCAGTTCGCTCAATGAATTCACTCCAGCAGTTTGCAATCGATCCTTGAAGGATTCGCTTCTGCCTTTATGCAATTCGCTGCTGCCTCTGATGATTCTTGGGAGGGAAGAATGCATGTTATGTTTTTGATGATTCTTCTCCCAAGAATCGTCCCTCTATATATATGTGCCAAAGGGAGAGTTACCCAAAGGGTGCCGACCTGAATAAGCATTCCAAGAAGGCCGACTTTGGGCCCAAACAAATAATGCAAAACAAAATCGATTTCCATATAAAAAATAGATATTAAATATACTAGATATTTAATATCATTATTTATACATCGAAATATATGTGCTAACAATTTAATCTCTTGTTTGGTGCAAGTGATATTTGCCGTCAAGGCCATAATATCAACACTCCCTCTTGGACTTGAGGCAAAAATCAACTCAATGATCTCCCTCTATCAACTCTTGATAGAGATGCCAAAAACATAATCAACATGGATTCATAGATCTCATATCTATGATAGGTAGAACACATATGTTCTTACATCATTTCCAACCATAGATTTCATATCTATATGAAAATCATGGTAACAAGATGTTTGCCAACCAGATGTGGATTTGTGGAGTCCCTGAGACTCAAAACATAACATAAATGGATTCCTAATCCAATGATGCCATAGATTTCTCATCTATGATAGTAGATCTCTATCTACAAGATATAATGAGAACATAACGATTCTTCATAAACCATACATCTCATATTCATATGAGAAACATCATATCATATGATGCTTACCATCCAAATGTGGATCTCCTAGATCCTCTGGTCTCCATGACCCAAGAATATCAGTCCATTATATAAGTGATATCAAGTCCATGATATCAAATTTCCAATCAATTTGTGAATTTCCTAAATCCACTAGTCACCTTGACTCTTTTGAATATCAAGTCCATGATATTCAAGGTAGTATCAAGTCCATGATACTTTCCAAACACAAGTTATCATCAAGTTCATGATGATTTCTATCCAATTTGTGGATAAATAAATCCACGAGTCCTCTTGACTCAGCCAATAGAATATCAAATCCATGATATTCATGGTATCATCAAGTCCATGATGTATACCAACCAATCTTGTGGATAACTGAATCCACGAGTCACCAAGACTCAAGAAATGTCAAGTCCATGACATCAAACCAACATCAAGTCCATGATGTTACGAGTATTGGTCTAACGAATATCAAGTCCATGATATTCACCAAGTGCTTGAAGTAATGGCCTACCGACATCAAGTCCATGATGTCCACCAATTACTCAGATGTGGATCCCTGATCCACAAGATATCAAATCTATGATATCCTCGAGTCTTGGTCTAACGAATATCAAATCCATGATATTCGCCAAGTACTCAGAGCAAATGGCCTTCAGACATCAAATCCATGATGTCCACCATATGCTAAGAAGTGGATCCCTGATCCACCAGATATCAAATTAATGATATCCTTGAGCATTGGCCTAAGGAATATCAAATCCATGATATTCACCAAGTACTTGGAGCAAATGGCCTTTAGACATCAAATCCATGATGTCCACCATATGCTAAGAAGTGGATCCCTGATCCACCAGATATCAAATTAATGATATCCTCGAGCATTGGCCTAACGAATATCAAATCCATGATATTCACCAAGTAATCAGAGCAAATGGTCTCCAAACATCAAATCCACGATGTCCACCATATGCTAAGAAGTGAATCCCTGATTCACCAGATATCAAATTAATGATATCCTCGAGCATTGGCCTATCGAATATCAAATCCATGATATTCACCAAGTACTCGGATGTGGATCCCGATCCACGAGTCCCCTGGACCCAAAGAATATCAAATGATATTCTTCAACTCATAAGAATAACTTGGCCATAAGCATAAGTATATCGAAATGAATAATCATAACCACATGAATCCACATAAGTATAAGATTAACCAATATGATCATAAGATTCAAATTAAATGTAAAGTGTACACATAAAACCATATGTATTATAGTCTTAGCTATAATCAGTAAATGAAAGAAAGTATGATCCATTCATACACAACAATTAAAGTATATGCTTCACAAGCATATAAATGACGTATGCCCCATACAATCATATTAAGTAGTCAATATCCAAATGCAGTTCTCTCATAGAACTAGTAATTTATCCAACATCTATAGACAAGCATAAGAGTAATCACATAAGTCTTTACCACCTAAGGGTAACCACCATATAATTAGGTGCAATGTGATCACAGCAAGATGCAATATAGTTCTCTAAAAGAAATATGTCCACAAAATATTCTCAGGCATACAACTACATTGTCTCTAAGTTCATAATGTATGTTCCCAAGAAATATGCCAAATTAAAAAATGTACAACATATGCCAATTCATTAACCAGTAATGTATGCACCCATGCATCAACCAGTTAATCAGTTATACTAACAATCAATTGTGAATGTTCCCAGAACAGCGTTAGATATAACATGTCAAGGTAATGTATGTATCCACAAATCAGAAATGAATGCCATTGCAAATTTACTCCTCATATAACAGATGCCAATGTAATGTACATAATGAAATGTCAGCTATGCCAATCAGCTAAACAGATAATCAGTTATGCTAATAAGACATTCCTAACCAGCTGATCCAATTAGCTATGTATGTTCCATACATACAATCATATATCAACACTAACCAGTTATGATGATCAAGCCAATGAGGTATAATCCTACCCATACATGTGGTCAACAAGACATAAGGAGTTCACAACACAAAATTAAGTGAGCCCATAGTTGAACTCCCTCTTAAACCATATGCCTATAAATAAGTTACCCAGGGTATATGATACTCAATGAGTCTACTCCCTTTGGATGATCCTATCTCCACCCTCTAACAAGGTTAAAACTCCCTCAACCGGTAAAGGAAGGATAAGGCAAATAAGATCTTGTGATCTTGAATCCATAGCCTATGTATGCTTCCCGTAATGTATGAGAAGTTTGATGCCATTCATACATAAATAGGCCAATAAGGTAGTATGCTGTAGTTCTCTCAAGCATAACTCACACAACAGTTAGAATAATGAACACCAAATGGATAGATAGCTATGTAAGTTGCCACAACTGCATATAGAAAAACTCCCTCTCAATATACAATAAATACATACCAGATTAAAATCAATCAAAGCTGATGTAAAACACAACCCAATGTTGTCAATGTACCGAAGTACTTCCTTCTTATAGACAGTGAATGATAGTTAATTGGTTATGTATGTCTCCATAATGTAAAATATGTTAAGGCAACATAAAGTGTGCTTTCACACATAAATGTGATATATGAAACAATTATCCAGCTGTACCAAAAATAATATGTTTCAACTATATGTCATATATAACAGTGAAGAAGGGTATGCTAACATAAGCCAAGAAGTTTCCTACAAGGAAACATATATCAATGATCCAATCAACATTATGGTGTAAGCTAAGTCAATCCAATAGGGAATGATCTTACTCCTTCTGAATTATACAGCCATGTACTTAATTCAAGATGATCTACTACCCATATCTTCCCAGCCAATGATAATTAATAAGTTTTCCCATAGGAGGCAACCAATTGCAAATCAAAACCCTCATTACAATTTCAGATCAAACCTTAGTTGCCATAGAATTTCTTAGTTTTGAAAGAGTTAGTATGTACTCCTAAATTTGAAAAGACCTTTACTCAACCTAGGCTCTGATACCATGTTAGTATATTTCAGATTTATCAAGGAATGAACAAACTATAGAGGTCTTCCAAACACTAAGCACAGGATATAAATAGTAATCACATTGAGGGAAAGAAAGTACCCGGAAATGATGCCTTCAACTTGTACCAAGTCTGCCCTAGGTCTTTGAATTAGCTTTAGTATTAGGTCCAACCAGCCCACAAAGATGCCTTTATATTTGTATTTGATATATGCCAAGCTAGCCCACCTAGGGCTTTGTTTATCTTAGCTTCAATAAGTCACCGATCTGCTCAGATCTGACCAACTCGTTGTTATCGAACTGCATTTAGTGTATTCGCTATAAATGTCCGCACTTAACAGTTGATGCAAGTCGCAGTCTACATCTGGTTTGATATATCACAGCTTCTATAGAAAGTCGTTTCTGCACTACTTGATAGCAGTCCCGAATTTATCTGAATATGTTGCTGCCTCTTATTGCTGCAGCAGTTCGCTCGATGAATTTACTGCAGCAGTTTGCAATCGATCCTTGAAGGATTTGGTCCTGCCTTTATGCAATTCGCTGCTGCCTTTGATGATTCTTGGGAGGGAAGAATGCATGTTATGTTTTTGATGATTCTTCTCCCAAGAATCGTCCCTCTATATATATGTGCCAAAGGGAGAGTTACCCAAAGGGGGCCGACCTGAATAAGCATTCCAAGAAGGCCGACTTTGGGCCCAAACAAATAATGCAAAACAAAATGATTTCCATATAAACAATAGATATTAAATATACTAGATATTTAATATCATTATTTATACATCGAAATATATGTGCTAACAATTTAATCTCTTGTTTGGTGCAAGTGATATTTGCTGTCAAGGCCATAATATCAACAAAATGAAAGGTTGAGCAGAGCAATGCTTTGGCAACATGGAAGGAATAATTCCATCTGTTTTTTCATTAGATAGGTCGTATGGATGATGTTTGTGTTGGAAGGGGGCACTTGCAGGGAAAATAGGTTAAAATGTGACGGAAAACTTGATAAAAGGACAATAAGTAGGTAATGTGAGGGTAAAAATGAGAAATATATAGTTGCACAAAACAACCTAAAATAAGACAAATAGTAGAAGAATTTAGCATAAATAAATGAGAGAAAATATATTTTGCTTTTAGGGAACTTGTTGGCACGAAGATCTATCCCCGACCATAGGGACCACATTTCAAGGTATGATGGCTATAGATGAAGTATAGAAGAACCCTAACAAAGTAGGTAGACAAATGTGTCTAAGATTGATGTGATGTAATGTCCCCGATTTCTGGCCTCTGGGATTAGCTTATTTCAGTAACCCTTTTAAGCTAATCAGATTGTCAGAGGGGGTCGTTTGGCAGAGCCAGTGGTTGGCTTCCACTTTGGAGATCTCAGATGCTTGTATTGTTCTTCGTTCGGGTCAGATTGGTAGACTTACTATTTATAGTAAGTGGTATTTGGGATATTGCTATTTTTAGCAGATCGCCTGTGCAGTCAATGGTTTCAGTTGATTCATAGCTTCTTCGCAGGGTCTCCAGTTTGAGAGAGTTACTATTTTTAGTAAGTCTATTTTGGTCTGGATGCTATTTCTGGCAGGGTTGTGTGAGCTCAGGATGTTGTCGTTAGAAAGTCAAATGCTTTTGTCAAAAGTTTTTATAACATCGCTTTATATTTGAAGTTATTAAATTAAGTCTACTTTAATTTAATAACTTATGCAATTATATGTTATAATTTGATTGTGTGTTGAAGAAGGCTCTTAAGTGAAAGGTGTAAAGAAGAAGCCTTCATTAAAAGCTTATAAATAAGCCTTGAGAAAGCAATTTCATTCACCCATTGTTATTTGTTAAAATTGAAAAGTGAGAAAGTTGGCTTGAGGAAGAATTTCAAAATTCTTGAAGGGAGCTAGGGTTTTGTCTTCACTTGTGGAGAAAACCTCTTTAGATATTTAAGATTTGCAGAAGTAGTGTTGGAATCGAGGTATTATATTTTGAGATTCATTTGCCATCCTATTTTATGTTATTCATGTGTTGTGGAGAAAATCGAAATTGGAAGGAGAAACAAGGGTTTGATAACAATTTTTGAAGAAACGTAGTTTCTTTCAAAAAATCGATTGCACTTTGAGTTGGACAGTTAATTGCCAACAAATTGTGTTGCAAGCAATCTGAATGTGTTCGTTAATGATGTCGTACAATGGTGATTTAAGCCGTACTGTTCTGAAGAATTACGGCAGCCCGTAAGGGATTCATATCATGTCACAAGGCAGCATTTTCCATTTTCCTAGCTGCGTTTGGTTATGTTTGGGTTTTAAATGCCTAGACGACTCCCTAAAGTGTTACACAAGGAGTCTTAATTTGTTACACCAGTCTTGTTACACGTGCCAACACTTAGTGTAACATGGGACTACATAAAGAGGCTGTGTTTCAATAATACAGCTGGCAACGCTAATTGAAAGGTGCAATTTTGATTCAATAAAATTATTCAATGCATCCTTAATGTGATAGAAAATTTCTGGTCTTATTAGCAAGCATTGAATTATCAAGAAATTGTTATTTTGATTTGTTAATTGGAAAAAACAAAAAAATATATATCTATCTTGAAAACTTGTAAAACAAAGCTTGCAAATCTATTCAAAATACGAGTGATCTCGCAAAGAGCCTGGCAGGCTCTTTACATGTGAGTAACAATGATATTCTTCTACTCTTTTAACTTCTAGTACCATGTATCTAACAAAATTATTTTGATGGAGTTCCTTTGCCCTACTAGGCAAACTTTATGAGGTATCATGGAGACCTATTACAAGTGCAATAGAGGACCACAAATTTTACCTTTTCTATTTTTGAAAATGGGCTCATTGGTAGGCTAAACTTATGCATGTGAAATCTAACATCAATATTGCAATGAGGTTCATGGATATGGCTGGGTTGAATTAGCGGGCTTGATTTGGAGAAAGAACAACAAAATGGACAATTTAGGTTTGGTTGAAATCGATGGTATAATATAAAATGGTCAACGAGAAACAATTGACCAACATAGGTTGAGTTATTGATGGGAAGATTTAATAGGGGCATTATGGTGTACAAAACCTAGGCACATTTCTCACCACAAGAGCAGTCCAATCAGCCTTTTATCATTAATTGGTAGTTTGATTTACTAACATGTCTTGGAAATATAAGGCATTATTAAAACATTTTTGGATTGTTTACAATTAACATTCGGATTGTTCAAGACAGTTTTAATCACAATGTGTTTGTATGAATGATGTGCAGACCTAATGCCTCAAATATTTTCTATAATATCTAGTTGGCGAAACTTAGCATTTTAATCTTGCAATATTGTTCATTCCCATGTGCATAGGTTGAATCCTTGATGAACACAGATGTTGTTAATTGGTTTGAATTTATTTTGGCTAATCCTGAAGGATGTTTTGACATTTAAATACATTATACATATCACTCTATGCCTTAGATTGATCAGTGATAGTGTAGGCGACAATTATGCCATGAATAGTTAAATAAGACTTTTGTTAGTTAATGTAATAAAACATTGTTTTGAAGGGATGTCAGTTATGACAAATGGGGACTTAACCAACCGTGTCAAGTCTATTTGTATGGAGTTTGGAACAAAGGAAAGTGTGGTTGGTTATACAAAACTATTATGCAATAGAAGACATATCATTCTGCATCCATTGTGTATAATTCTGTAGTAGCTTTCTATATTCATGTGTTTTGCATATTGGTTATATTTCTATATTCCTATGAATGAGGATTGTTGTACAACTTAGACAACATAACCCCAGATAGGCATCTAACATTTTGGAACTGTTGCCTTGTTCAAACTTGGTGGTCGAGTAAGGTAGGATTGGCGGGATGGTAGCATAATGGGCTGTACCTTCAACCAGCAAGTTTTGGTAATTGATAGTGACGTGGAGGACAATAACAAAGTAACCCAAGAGGATCAGTTGTCACAAGATTTGGTGCACACGTGGGACTTGTCGGTGGACGAGTACGTGTAGCAGGAGGCTCGAGAGAGAGTGGTCTCCCTTGGTATGGTACCCACTAAACTCACCGTGAACAGGCATGCGTTATCTCCTGGGAAGCCTTCTGAGATTGTTCGCTTGCACATTAGTGGAAATTCAGGAGCAACATGAGGCAAGAGAAAGGGAAAACCGCAGGCAACAAATACTTCAAAGGTACGAAGAGAGGAACCGAACGGCGGAAGAACCACGTGACACTAGCAGATGTCGTACTTCCGACAACCAAAATTAATGCCCCTTCTGCCAAATAAAGACAAAAGGCGGACGAGAGAAGGAACACGGGCGGAGGAAGTAGAAACTTCCGTTAGGAGATCACTGTGAATTCAACAACAAGCTGAGAGATGACAATGACTGCAACGACTTGTGGAAAAATCTTTTAGTCTGCCTAACCAAGTAATACTTGCACGGTTACGGATTCCTTGCCCACACGATAGGAGTGGGAAGATACGAGAGAATCATGACTTCCCAATATCTCGCGGGCACCGGAAGGGTGGGAACAGGATAGTTGGCAGATTAACTCCACCTGAGCGGGATCATCTGAACACTCGGAGGAAGTCAGTGGTGGAGAGGACCCTGTAGGAGTGGTTGGCAGCATATTTGAAAGTACTATACGAGGCATTGGAAACCTTTCCATATCAGAGAAAACTAGAATAGGGCAGACAGGACCAGAACTAGAAACTCTGGGGAGAAGGGAGCATCAGTACTATTTGGGCGTGTACGACAGAGGTGAAAGGGAAGGAGGGCCACGTGTGCCTGAAGGTGCAAGGGAAGCACAAGGAGGCAGCGGAGGAATTGACCCACTGGAATCTAACAACGCAGAGCGTATCGATCGAAGAAAAAGAACGGTGAACACTCCAGAGAAACAAAAACTTCCAAAATTCAGCGGGGATGGATCGGAGAATTCCACCTGCCATTGTAAGACATGTATAATGATATGGGAAGAAAATGGTTAGGATGACGATGATTATTGGTTAAAAGCCTTTCCGGCTACCCTAAGAGGCATAGCAATTGATTTGTATGCAAACCTTGTGACTGACAGGACAACTTGGAAGGAATTGAAGCAGGCCTTTGAAGTAGGATTCAAGCTTCTCCGTGATGACGATGAAGTGGTAGTTGAGAATCTGGATATATATAACAACCCGCCAAGGAAAGAATGAGACAGTTTGGGTCGACCATCGTAGACTAAAGGAATTGATTGGTAAATTAGAGAATCAGCCAACAAACGGGTTGAAAAAGAGATGGTTTATAGAAGAGTTGACTTAGTTGATTTGAAGAAAAATGAAGGTAGTACCTCCATCATCCTACAAGGAAGCATGCAGCAGGGCCATGGACATTGAAAGTAAGCACAAGACATCATGGGGAAAGAAGAAAGTGAGCGATGATGACAACACTGATGATGAAAGTGAAGGAGAGTCGAAGACAATACATGCCCTTCAGAAGGACATGATGAGAGTGATGAAGGAAACGAGGGTGGAGAAGGAGACCAAAGAGAGCAAGGAAGTGTGGTGTACGGAGTGCAAGAGTGAGGGAACATCATCCTTTTGTGATATTTGCCAGGTACTCGGACACTCCATTAAGGAGTGCCCATACAATATGAAGGTAAGGAGCACTCCTTACACAAGGGGAACATGCAACTGCGCCAACCACACCACCACGACCCCTAAATTCCAATGCTTCACTAGGAATTTACCACAACAATCAACGAAGCAGTAACAATAGTAGCAACAATAACACCCCATGAAGCTGCATCCAATACGACGCAAAGGGTCGACCCATGATACAATGCTGTAGGTGCAACGAATGGGGTCACTTCGCGTGGGACTGCCAGAGTGAGAAACGGGGTGGAAGTAGGCTATGTAAATGGTGTGGCTCGAGGAATCATGAAGATGCTGACTGTCCGAAGGGGAAGGCAATAGACATGATAGAAGTAGCACGCCCTGATGAGGTAGTCCTCGCAATTATTATACTTCAGGTGAAGAAAACCATGTACCCTGACCCACGTACGAAGAATGAAAGGTTGAAGGAAGCCAGTTTGGAGACGGAATTGGTGATGGAGGAAGAACGCCAATAGACACATGGGAAAGTAAGTACCCTTGTACAGTCAACATCGGAATCCAACATTGTACAACAAATGTTACAAGCAACAGTCCCAATACGAATGGTAGATCTAGTGGATGTTATTCCTAACTGGTTACTGAGAGGGGGGGGCAAATCAGTAAATACTATTTCTATTTCCAATTAAAGCTTGTATAAAGATTCTTGCAAGATAAACAAAATGTAAATAACCATTCATAAACAGAAATAGAAATACTTAGATCAACACAACATATGTACGTGGAAACCCTCGGTTATAAGGAAAAAACCATGGTGAGATAGAGCTCACAACTTCACTACTGCAGTAATAAAGACACCCTGTTAGGAGCTTACAAAGCACTTGCAAGAGTGCTACCTGGTAAAGGGATTTGGTAGAAGACCGGTTAAGATCTTGACTCTGTTAGGAGCCGCCTTGTTACAGGACTTTCAACATCAACTAAGATGCTACCCGGTTAAAGGATTTATACAAAGAACCTATTAGGGTTCACCCTGATAGAGGGATTTGAATATGCTTTCATAGTATAAAAGAAATGATCTTAATTGACACTCTGTCTAATTAGATCATCCCTATTGACCTTCCTATTCTGCCTAGTTGTTGATCCTTTCTGCCTTTTAGCTCTGTGACCGTAGCTTCTCTCAGAAGATAACTCTCTCTTGCTTTGTATATTCAACAACTCTTCTTTTGTGTCCTATGACCTGTTATTTATAAGAAATCAATCTTATTATTAAAACCTAACTCATAGAACCGCCAGGCTGTAAACTCAACCATAAATCATGCAGCAAAAAGCTCTGCGAGATGATCTTTGAGTTTACTTTGAAACATTCGTGTAGAAATAAAACTAACTCCTATTAAAAAGCTAACTCCAGTTTTAAACGGTGGATGCTCCGCATATTCCAGTTTTAACTTAAACATCTCCGCATACACCGGTGCGGATTGACGTGCTGTTGACCGGTATCAATATCATACCCGGTTGTCCATATAATAAGACTCTTATACCCGCTTCATATCCTTTTCTACTTGGTCTACCGGTACCTATACTCTGCTTGGTCTACTGGTGCCTATTTACAAGTATGAGTGGTCTACCGGTTTACTGGTGGGATTGATGTTTGCTTTTCACTTATCCAATGACAATCTTAAATATGCTAATAGTGGAAACACTTACACAATTGAGGGTGGCAATCACCAACATTGGAGGTGCACATGGCAGTCAAAAGGTTGGCGACCAGGCGGTGACAGTGGCAAAGAAAAGTTCCGAAAGAGCCATACCCACGAGTGAAAACTCAAATCCTATGTTATTAACAGTAGGTGTGGGGCGGACCCTGATTGTGGTGGAAATGGAAATTATGGGTCGTACGCTGAACAACACCATTGTGGATGGAGGGTCTGGAGTACATGTACTTCTAGAGGAGACGTGGAAGGCACTTGACAAACTGATGCTATGGCCGCCAACTTTTCATTTGGTGGGCACTGATGAACATGGCATAAAACCGATTGGAACGCTTATGGCACAAAAAGTAATAATAGGCACCCAAAAATTCCTTCTTGACTTTGTCGTTATTTCCTTGGAGAAGAAAGGATACGATGCCCTCCTTGGCAGAGGATGGCTCATCACGACAAAGGCCAACCACAACTGGAAGAATACATTGTCCATCGAGAGTGAAGGGAAGAAATATGTCATTGACCTACGGAGCCAAACAGTCAGTCAAGAATTGACATTAGACTCTTAATCGGACGGAGGGGAGTATAGTGAAGTGATGAAACCAAATGATGAAGGGGTATTAAGGCTAGGGAATTTCTTGGAAGATGAGACCATCTTGCTTAACGGATTATTTCACTGGCAAATGAAGGACAACAAAGTGTTTCATCCCATCTGCAACATACTAGAAATTGGAATTGAGGGGAAAGACACTTTTTCTCCAGAGTACGAAGAGTACAAGGAAGGTGATCATGGTAGGAGAGGACTGGAATTCTGTACTAAAGGCGGCCGCATTCAAGATATTCATGGAATATAAGGACGTATTCGCATGGACGTACAAGGAACTAAACTGTGCACTGCAAGAGTTGTGCGTTCATCGAATCCCCCTCGTACCAGGAGCACATCCCGTACGGAGAAGGCCATATTGCATGAACAAGAACTATGTGGCTAAACTACAAGAGGAGATCGAGAAGATGCTCGATGCAGGGATATTTTTAAGGTCCAAACAAGTGACTGGGTGTCCCCGATTGTCATTTCTTTGAAGAAGGAAGCTAATCAAATCCGCATTTGTGTTGACTTCAAAAGCCTCAACGCTATCACAATCAAGGATCCGTTCCCTATCCCTTTCATTGATAACATATTGGAAGAAGTGGGAGGACTTGAAATATACTCGTTCATGGATGGATTTTCGGGCTATAACTAGATTAGCATCGCGGAGGAAGACAAATTAAAGACAACCTTCGTCGTGGAAGACGGGGTGTACACTTACAATAAGATGCCCTTTGGGTTGTGCAATGCCCCAACCACAATCCAGAGGATCATATGCCACATCTTCGACAAAATGTTAGTAGAAAATTTCAAGACATTCTTGGATGTTTGGTCAATCTACAGTGGGATAGAGAACCACCTAACTGCTTTGTGGGAGTGCGTGGAAAGGTGTCGGAGGGCACGACTGGTGCTGAACCCAAAGAAGTGTAGGTTCATGGTGCCTTAGGGCAAATTACTCGGGCATATAGTCTGCAAGGAGGGGCTGAAAACTGATCTCGACAAGGTGAAAGTGATCATCGAGATGGAAGATTCCGAGGATGTGATAGGAGTAAAATCCTTCCTTGGGCATGTCAGTTACTATTGAAAGTTTATCAAAGGGTTCGCTGAAATTTCATTTCCATTGGAGACACTTACAAGGAAAGGTGAATCATTCAGGTGGAATATGGAACGAAGTGCAACATTTAATGAACTAAAGACACGATTGTGAGTGTGCCAATCTTGGCTTATCTTGACTAGGACAAAGAATTCCATGTCCATGTGGATGCCTCCGACTATGCCATTTCAATGAACCTTGATTGATGTACATAATTATAAAATATTCTCTCATTCAAATAATTATTATAAATTGTTATTGAATAAATGAATCCTAAATATATTATTCACTCATATAATAGTGACACATAATATTTATAACTTCTATTTAATTAAATAAAGAAATTCAATTAAAAATATATGATATATAACATATATTATATAATTCTACATTATATTATATAATATATAAACTCTATTATATAATATATATTATATAATTCCATAGTATATTATATAATATATAAACTCTTATATAATATATATTATATAATTCCATAGTATATTATATAATATATAAACTCTATATATAAATAGTATATTATATAATAATAATAATAAAATGAAATAATTAAAAGTAAGGGGGTCGAAGACTGTAGGAGCGCGACCCATCCTTGGTCGCGACTCTACACCGCGACCTCTCCTTGAAAGATATATTTAATGCCTTTCGTGACGGGGAAGACAAGAGGAAAGAAAGAAAACAAAAAGATATTGACGTGGATACTTAAGCTTCGTGAACATCAACGTAAAGCACAAAGTCATCGCTCCCTTGCATACAAGTCACTATCGGATTAGGACAATTGCGTTTTACATCCAGTGGCGTGACAAAAGTATATAGTCCCAGTGAACACTGAATTAATCAAATATAATTTCCGTGTATCCAGTGTTAGAGTATCAAGTGTTAAAGACTGTTGATGTCTGGATAAAGACCGTAGCATTTAAGGGCCCAGTCAACATGGTATACTGCATAGTGAGAGGAATACGAGCCTAGGTATGATATTATTATATATCAATGAAGGTAGTATTTCTTTAAATGCTAAACTAGTATACAACACCCCCTGCCCCCTCACCCCCGCCGCCGTCCCCCACCGTTCCCTCGCCGTCTCTAAATTGAGGCCCTTTGTCCCCCCGTCTTGAAAACTCGTCCTGACGTACCCAAGCACTGGTGTTACACTGAGATTCCCTAAGTTGAAATGAAATAACATTTAAAATGCTTTTTGGGGAAATTGCACTTCTTGAAGGTATTTAATAGTTGCAAGAGAAATCGAATTCATTATCTTGATTGCTTGATTTGATATCCTTTCTCTAGAGCATTGGAGTTTGTGAGAAACCAAGGGTTTCAGTGGAGTTTTGAGCTTATCGGCATTGGATAGCGTTGCTTCTTCTTTGTAGCAGCAGCCAGAGGGTGTGAAATATTCACTTGATATTGCTCATTGGGTTGGCTTCATACAGAGGTCAACATTGTACTGATTGGAGAAATAAATTTCAGAATTTATTGATAGTTGAAGGCATATTTTATGGTAGATTGAGGGCATTAGTTTGAGAAGCTATTGGTTGTTTATAGTGGTTTGAAATCATTGCTTTTTGCTAGTTCTTCACTTGCACTACCTACTCTTCCATATACAATACGGCTTTGTTGAAAAAGGCACCAAAACATTGAATAAGAATCATAAGAAGGAATGCTTAGGGCTACAACAGGGTTTGGCATCATCTCTTGAAGTTTTGTAGCTGATTGGTGAAGGGTTTTATATTCTTGACTTGCTTTTTCGGCCAGCACTTAATAAAAGGGCTTCTTCCACTAGCCAGGTATGCCATTTGATTGTAACAAGTTTTTGCTCTATGAAATAATGAAGAGGAATAATTGAAATCTTTTGTTTCTTCCTTAGTACTTAGTTTACAAATTTCAGAAGTTTTATTTCAGCATATGTATTGCTTTTTATGTCAAATCATCTCAAAAACACAAAAAGATTGGACTGCAATAAAATTGAAAAACAAGCATAGTCAATTTAGCAGTTAGAGCCATGAAGGGTTCTTACACTACTATTTTGGAAAACCAACCACATAGCCTTTTCAATTAGTCCTATAGTGGCAAGGATTCATAACTGTTTCAGATTATAGTATTTTTACCAATTTAGATCAAAGGGATAGCGACCAGTAGCTTGTTCAACCTTAGACGAACAACTTAGAAGTAATGTCATATTTTGGAAGAGAAGTGGAAAAACTGAAGGGTGCAATTTTCTAATAAAAATGGTGGTAGTTTGGAAAGCGACTCCAAGTGTGAATGGCTGAATAGGCCTTTTGCTGTCTGAAGGAAGAATATATTAGCTTCTTGAAGATAAATGGAGTTATTTATGCTCTCAAGATGCGTTGTCTAATCAAACAATTTGTTTGGCTAGTCTCACTTTCTAAAACCATAGCAATGGATCAAATGAGAACGAGTGTGGTCCTTTGATGTGCCCCAATTGCTGTGATAATGATGAAACTGTTAATTATTTCTTTATTGAGTGCTTGTCCATTCCTTATCTCATCAAAGAAGCGAAATTTAGAATCTGTCATGACAGATATATAAGTTGGAGTCAATAGTTTGCAAACTCAGAGTATTCGTGGAGTTGCCAAATATTGTTTTTTTTACTGCACAAGGTTTTACGAGTTTAATTTGCAAGATTTTACAAACACAAGAAAATCATATAGGTAAAAACATTGATGTGGCTAAAATGATAGTTAAAACTCATTTTTTCACACCTTTTTTTTTCGATATAAAACCATGCATTTTGTCTTTGGACCCCCCATATCATCAAGGTTCTTCAAAATCTGCCAGCCATTTCTCATGGTTCTCCTTTTAGAAATCTGTCAGCCCTTTCTTATGGGCATTTACGGAGTCAAAATTTTGGGCTTGCGGGCACTCTTTAAGTCCTAGTTTGTGAACTATGGTTGGAGACAACCGCTGGTACATAACCTTGTCTGCTAACCTAATTAGAATTATGGATAGTCCTACTGTATTACACAATAATCATTAATCCCTTTTATCTATTCATGTGGTTTTTTTCACAATCTGCAAATGTAGACATTACAATTGTCAATAACTAAATAGTGTCCCATATAGATTCATGAACTTTGCCCATGGATGTTAGGAAAGGTAAAGTAATGTAATGTCCCCTTTTGGGACATTAGAAGCCGATTAAATAATTAAGTTTTAACTTTTCAAATTGTATCAAATTTAACGACAACTTAATTTAATTATATAATAAAGTATTAAAATGACTTTATTGGTGAGTTTAGTGAAAAATTAATAAAGTCAATTTTTTTATTATTTCCCTAATTTCAAATTAAAAGAGGGGAATGATAAAGAGACAAAGAAAAGGAATATCAAGAGGCAAGTAGAGGGAAAACGAAGGGTCACGGGGATGTGTTATTGAAGAACATTAAGAGCTCATTCTGGATATGCTTAGTTTTTATTATTTTCTCTTGAAGAATTTGGGAGCTTTGGGCTTTCAGTTCAAGAAATCAAAGGATGAAAACCCTTAAAGATTTCTCAGGAATCGAACGGAAACCCAGTTCCAGGTTGGAGGTATTATTCATGTATCTCACGTCGCATTTACAGGTTGTTTTCAAGACAAATCTGTAAGGTTTATTTAGAGATAAGGATATAACTAATGTATTTTATATGTCTGAATGATTTGAGGAATAAGGCGATTGCATTCAGAATATTTAATTTATAGATATTAGGTGGCGAAGTTCTTAATAATAATTGAATCTGTTTCATATATTTTGTGCGCTGGACTTTAAGTTATTGACATCAATATAGTTTTGGGTGATTAGTAGCTTAATGTGCTGTAAATGTTTATGAAGTTTTGGGGCTTATTTTATGTCTTCCGTATGCCATTTAAGAAATATGCTAGATTTGTGATGCTTCATAGTATTATGTCGAGGGCAGATATTATTATTATTATCGGAGGGCTATAGAGATTGAAGTTTCGTGGTCTTTCCAGCTAGAGTGACGCATTATTGATGCATGGTATTAAAGTTTTGAGGGTCGAGTTAATTTCCAACCTGGGAGTTGCAATTTCGTTGTCCGTTCCTTATCTCAATGGTGGACATGATCTATTAAGAGGAGCAAGAGACTCTTCAACGTTTCTGGTTGGTGCAACAACTAGTTCATATTGATATTGGTATGATTATTAATCATACCGCAGGGAAATAAATGAAGTTCCTAAATCAGGGATATGAAATGACCATGCAAATGAAGGCTGAGTATGCTGGTGAATGCTATTGGAACAGACTGAGGATGACATCTTAAGCCATCGAAGTATTGATGACTCAGGTATCAAGCAGCAGCATGCAAGAAATTGAAGGATTGTAAATCAAACTCAATGCTATAGCAGAGATGGGAATAGTAATCAGGAACAAAGATGTCACTGAACAGCAAGTTGACTGTCTTATAGTGGGCATGAATGAATGATATATGATGCAAATATCAGAGTCACTCTAAGACTGGAAACTCAGACATAGGAGTCCTGAGTACGCCAACCTTTAAATACAAATGGTTGCTGCGGACTCTGTATTGGAAGGCCCTCAAATAGTCATTTTATCAGCTGGAGGCTCTTCAGGTGTAATAAGTGTATGGAATATTGAAAATAAAAGGTTGCAGTCAAGGGGGTTGGATGTGAGTATGTGGTGTGCTACAATCAGCATTCTTCTTATTTAGTTACCCCTGCTCTGTGGCAGAATATCCTTATCTCTGTTGTCCTGATCCTTCAAATAACAGATTTGGAGACTCAGAATTTCATAGACTACTATTAAATATTTGAGATTGCTGTGCATTTCAGATTGAGTTTGGTTGAAATTAAGAATGTTGTGGACTCCTATAACATTGCTGTTCATTTCAGACTGAGTATTATTGCAATTAAGGTTAGTATTAAGAGTTTATTTCTGATATTTAATGTTCTTTAGGAGTTTTTGTTAGAATCTAAGTTTCAAATCAGTTTGTAACTCCTGCTCAGTTAATGCGTTAATAATAATGGTCTATTATGCAACTTACAGATACAATCTGCAAACTAATATCAAAGGGAAAACTCATGCATTCAATCAAAGTGTTTGATGTAATGCTTGAATACCTAAAGTGAGGAAGAGAGAAACAAATTTACAGCAAACAGGGGGTGCTACTACAAGTAACTTGCTTAAAGTATGAATTCATTGGATCCTCCTATTCTAGACATTTCTTTTGGTATCTAGACATTTCTTTTGGTAACATTATCAGATCCTTTCACTTGGGACCATTGATTGATAATTGTACAAACATTCTGCTTCTGTAGATACTATTATTGGTTGTAGCTTAACAATTTGTAGTTTGTTGTCCCATTCATCAACTATATTTGTTTGTTGATATTTATATGCTTTGTATATTTTTATAATGTGCACCTTATTACATCATTGTAGCTCCTAAGACTCTTTTCTGCGAGGATTCCTTGAAAGATCAATACATCTGTTCTTAATTTAGGAATGGATTTGGTTGAGAAAATCTTTAGTCATTTGTAATTGGTTTATTTTATGAATGATAAACTTTAGTTTGGCAACTCAAGTTGTTGAAATGGTGACCAAGGTATTTTTTGGAAATATTACTGGAAGGATATGTTGTCTTTAGTTCAAATTTCAAAGAAGAAACAATATCTAATTTCATTTCCTTTGTGTGTGTGTGTGCTTGAACTCTTCCTTTTGCAAGTGGTCTCTTTTGGTCCTTACAAGGTGTTTACATGGCATGGCTTTGTTTTCTTCGTACAAATAGATATAAAAGACAAGGTTTTTGTGATGATACCCAAAATTTGCATTGTAACGATTCTCACATGTGGAATTTGAAATGTGGCAATAATGCATGAATTGCTGAGTAGTTTATTTGATATTTGACTATTCATTCAGGTTAGTTGATCATGGTGTCATTTGGAGTCGATTTGCTGATTGTGCTTTCTGGTTCCTATCAGATTTTTGCAGAGATGCAAAATGATTTTTTGGTGAATTTCATCTTCTGCAATACCACCCAACGTTATATTCGATCATCTAAAGTATGCCAAAGGCCAATACAGCGACCACCACTTCCTCATTCAAAATCTAGTTTTTACTGTGGATCATCTGTAAGTATAACTGTATAAGCTTTTGTTTGTTGGGGTCCAGTATAAAGGTGGCTAGATTTCAATATGTCTTTGTACCCGATTCAAGAAATATATTTACTGTATTCACAGAGGAAGTCTAGACGTCTTGCTATTTTACCTTTTCAACAATTTTTTTTACAGAACTCATATGAATTATTTTGTTAATTTCACTAGCCTTAATATAGACAAGAATATTGCAAATTGTCATAATGGTTAGAAGTTTATGCAAATTGTCTTAATGGTTAGAAGTTCATGCACATCTTACTTACTGATTAATAAAATGAAGGCATATGGCAAATTATATTTAGGTAGTTGCAGCAAACAAGACATGAATGTTAGAAAATAGATGAAATAAAATGTTAATGTATATTTAACCTTAAAGTTGTTCCAATGCTTCCTCTGTGGCTTGTGAGTATTGACATTTTATAGAAACTTATCTGTACCATATATCCATATTATGTCTGAAATATTTTAAGATCGAATTTATTTATATAGTCATACCACAAAGATATTATTGCTTTTCTTTAGTCTAATTTTTATCATTGGACTTAGTAATAACTATTAAGTGGAGGGATGCTATCTTTGATAAATTTACAGTTGTTGCTGATTCTGATTCTCGTTGCTTTAAGATATATTTAGTTTAGTACTTTTTGAAAAAATAGGCCTGCACTATTATATTGACAATTTGTTTTTTGATCTTAAGTTATATTCTCATTTTCTGCTTAGGATTTAAGATGGATTTAGGATTGATCTCAAGTGAAAATCTGCCTTTTGGTCTTAAGTGTATAGTGACATAATCTCAAAATTTCATATAATTTGCACATTTTGACACTATATTGATCATTGAATCAACACTTTCATTACAGTAATGAATTATCTAAATCATAATAAACTTAGACAAGTCAAGCCTACTTTTTTATATTTATATTGAATACAATTATAAATATAAATCACCTAGATGCTTCAATTTTAATAACGTTAAATTCTAATAAACTCTAAATCAATCTTGCAAGATTTTAAATTTAAAATGATGAAAATTCAAGCCTGTAGGTTGTTTATATTTATATCGAGCATTTTTTATACTCAATATAAATATAACTGACTTGGAGGCTATAATATCCCTTCTTATTCTCCTTTTATAATTTTTTGCAAAACTGACATTAGTACAAAATATTGTACAATATTTACATGACTCATGCTCTACTCTAAGTTAGTAAGGGGGGGATTTGATTCTTAAGGTTGCCTCTAGGTCAGGCTTCACAGAATCCCCAATTCTCGGCTTGACGGATATAAGATCCACTTTAAGCAACTGGGCTATTGACACATCATCCCATAGAGCACTGCCTATAAGAATCTCTTGAAACCAATAAATGCTATCCAAGCCTACACATATGCATATGAGTGGCATCAGTACATATACTTGTTGGCTGAAATTTTTGTAAGCCGCTAAATCTACACCTTACAAAATTGTAACTTTAGGCAACGGTATAGTAAGATAAATCTCTCCTCTTAGTAATAGGGGAGGCTCCCTTCTTACCGCAGGTGGCTTCAGTAGGACTTCAGTTGAAATTAAATAAAAGGGTGATTCTTCCAATCTATTCCTCTTTTTTCAGGAAAGATTCACAAGTAACAACTTTCTAACTCTACAAAGATCTCCTACTGCTACGATAATACCGGTGACCCTGGAATTGACGTAAGAACAATACCAAGGGCAGCAGTTTACTTTATATATTTTGTGGAATAAGTAGAGGAACCCAAAGTCTCCTGCGATTATCCCAAATTAGGATTCAAGTAGAATAACCAGTAAGGTACAAAGTCTTTTACCAGATACTCTCAAATGTAATAAAAATACCTACAACTGAAGCCCAAAGTCTTTAGTTCTAAGTAATTGCAACCACTACCAACTATAACAATCTGTCGTCCTGCAGCACAAAGTCTTCAAAAGTTCAAATTGGCTTTGAATGTAATAGGCAGCTAAAGTCTACACAATTAAATTCAAATCCCTCTTGAGCAAAACTCCAAAACTCACAATCAATATCTAGAAAATGTCGTCACATAACACCTTGAATCAACACAAAGTTTGAAAGAAAGTTGCCCCTTTTATTGAAAGAATTTAATTTACATCCAAGCACAAAGTCTTAGAGTGCACAATACAAACTGACAGAATTTTCTTGCCTTGCCAAAAGATGATTATTTACAATGATCTCCCTCCTTTATATAGGAAAATAGTGGAGAGAAAGAAGGGGAAAACCGTTAACCACATTGACTTATTATCTAGCTAACCAACTAACCAACTTTGACTAATTCATAGTTGCATGCTTAATGCACTTGCAACTAGATTACATGTTACAACTTTGCACGTGATACTATCACATGCAATTACATCTTGTTTTTACATTACATGTAATCTGTCAAATAGAAATTACAAGTGCATGATGAAAATATTCTAAGTGCCTAAAAAGACATGACCCCTATTACATCATCCATTATTGGTCTTAATGCTGCTACACAGAGGCTTTACAATTGATGTGCTTGGTTTGGTGGAAGTATCTTGATCTGGAACACAAACTTGCATCCTTGCCCATTTTGCAGTATAATGGTGGTTGTTTCTTGAAAAGCATATTTGTTTCTTTCCATCTCCGTCTTGAAAACATTCTATGCATGCAACCATTCTTTCACCTCATTGTAGGCTTCATTATGTGATCGTTCTTGCCTTGTATCCCTCTTTCTTCTGTGCATGTCTGGGGTTATGCACGTTGTCATTCTTGAGTTTGTAGAAAAAGTCATAACATGGTCTTTCAAGCTCAAACTTTGCATGTTTGGAAGAGTATGCATATAGGATATAAGTGGAAGGCCTTTGAGTAACAAAGGGAGAAGGATTTTAGGCAAAACCAACTCTTCAAATGTGGGAAAACTCAAAAATAGGACTTTTTGGGAGCATTGCATATGGAGGATGGCTGGAAACTTTTGGAACAGAGAATGGATATATGCGTTTGAGCTCAAAATGTGTACTTATATGGTTGAAAAACCCAAAAATGGGTTTTTGGAGGGTAATAACACATGCACACAGAAAGCTTTATGCATGAAAAATGAGGAACATCACATTTACTTAAAATGAATTATTATGTTTTCATCATAAGAAAGTGTGCAAGCAACCACCAGCATGAGTTTTAAGTCACATGGCAGCGATATAACAAACGCGGATGAAGTGCATGCAAGCATAAAGGTGAGCTTTTTGGGTGCAAAAGCATGTGCAAAATGGGCTTGCTTTCCTTGGTAATTTCATTCAAGAACGGGGTTTTTAATCCCGACTGTATATGCAAGCAAGATGAAGCTCTTGCATATGCAACTTGGAGAATTTAGACGGAAGATAGAAGGAGCTCATAACACAAACTAAAACATGTGCAAATCTGAAAATGAAATGAAGGATTTGCAACCATGAACATGAACAAAAATATATACAACAAATCTCTATGAAAATCACAAGAAATCTTACCTCTTTTCCACAAAAAGCAAAGGAAGAAGTTTCTTCAAATCTCTATGCAAAATATGAAATAAATCCAAGAAGATTTTCGGATTTAGAAAAGATTGCAGCGAAGAGACTTATATAGACTTTGAATCTTGACTCAATCCTCTTGAAATGAATGCCATTTAGAGTCAAGATTCGTTGCTTGCCAAGTGTGAGAAACAAGAGGATTAAAATGCATAAGAATAGCATCTGTATTGACTAAATCAAATGCAATGTAATGCATATAAAAAATGACGTCCAAGGCATGAAATACAACTTGAAGAGAATGATAAACAAGCTGAAAATGATAAGTAATGGCAAAGAACTCACCTTCAATAGCAAACGTTTGGATTTGGCGGAAGAAAATGGCCAAAAATGGGTCTTTTTGGGCAAAACGACTAAAAAATGTGCCCTAAATAAGCGGTTTTGAGAGAAACACCTAAAATGCAATTTTGATGATCCAAGAATGATTTTTGGAAAACTTAGAGCAAAATCAACGAAAAAAAGAGCAAAAACGATTCAGTTTTGACCATTTTCCAAGTGATTTCTTGCCTCAAAATCCCGTTTTTTCCAAAAACGCCCTCCAAAAATGGGTTTTTAGAAGTCAAAAACATGTGTTTTCATGTTAAAAATTGCCACTTGCATAGAGATGAAGTAAAGACGCATTTTTAGAAGGCAAAAACACGTCTTTCTCTCCAAAATTGCCACCCAACACTTGGTTGCATAAAAATGCAAGGGAAAACAAGTCAAAAACAGGTTTTTTAACTTCAAAAGCATGTGCTTGAGTAAAAAATCGCCACCCTTGGCCTTTCGATGAAAAATGCAGCTTTGAGTGAGTAAAGACGGGTTTTTAAAATGCAATAAGACATGCTTTTAGCTTCTTTATCTCAAATGCATGTTATAATGTTCACTAATGGGCTTTTTAGAGTAGAAAGCACGTGCTTTTCATCTCAAAATCGCCACCCTTGTGCTTTAAAAAGTAAAACATAAGGTAAATATAATAACGGGGTTTTTAGAAGTAAAAACACATGCTTTTTGACTCAAAAAAGCCACCTTTATGTTTTTAAGTCATTACTTAAGTCAAAACACATAATGACGTGCTTTTTAAAGGCAATAACATATGTTATTTGCTTTGAAAAAGCCACTTTTGCCTTTAAGTCATTAATAATGGGCTTTTAGAATGCAATGATATATGCAAGTTCAAAAGCATGTGTTTTTGAACTCAAATTCCCCACCATTGTGCACTTAAAAAAATATGCTAGTGGACTTTGAGAATGCAATAACATGTGTTATTGGGTTCAAATTCCCCACTTATAAAGCTTTTAATTCATTAAAGGTTTATAATAACGTGATTTAATTATGCAAATGCATATAAAAACTCCACTTGCACATGTTAAGTTACATGTTGTTTTTAATTTAAAACATGCATTTGCATTTACAAAGTCCACTTTTGTGCATTTGAAACTTAGAATTCATTGGTAGTGGGTTTTTAGAAGGTGATTTGCATGTGGATGATATGCAATGAGTGATAAAAACCCCACCTTTATGGATATTAAAAGTCTCATGTAATTAAATTTAATAAAAAAATATAGTTTTCAATAAAATAACATGAAAATAGACTTAAAAAGGCTAATTTTCATAAAACATTAAAAACTATGGTTAAATCAACTTAGAATGAGCTGAAATTTAAAAATGGATGCTAAAATCCATATTAAATATTAAAAATAATTTTATTACGTGCAATTACCAACAAAAAATCAACTTTTGGAAGATTTTTAAATAAAATATGTAGTCGCCCTGAAAAACTCCACCTTTTCTTTTATAATTTGAACTAGACAACTCCGTTTGAGGCCTAAGTTAGCTTGAAATGAGTGGAAGTCCAAGGGCTATAGACTTAAGGGAAAAACAAGATTAAAAACTACTAACAAGAAAGGTAAAAACGAAGAGAAAGACTTGAAGATTGCCAAAAATCAAGCACTTGCTGTCAGAGAAGAAAAACTTGTTCTGACAAGCGATAAGGTGATTAACTTGAGGTAAACCCTCAAAAAAAATGCATGAAGCATGCGAAATAAAGAACATTTCAGGGATGACGAATTGTCCTTATAACGCATTATCCAAAACATCGAAAACGTAGAGGATACACCTACGAATTCATAAGAAAATTGCGTAGGGTTGCCACAATTTTGTGATGTCAAAATTGAGGACAGCAATACTGGAAAATCTAGAAGCACAAAAAATGCATAATTATGTAAATCCTAATTGTACATGTATATATATATATATATCAATATATATTTTTTATAGATGAAAAATAGAATCCTTTGAATATATATAAATATATATTTTCATATATATATATATATATTAATTAATAATAATAAGTAAAATTGTTTCATTCAAATTTTAATTACATACCAAGTTTCTTTCCTTTATTCCTTCCTTATTTTCCTGTTTTGTATTTCTCCATTTTCCTTTTTACCTTTGGTGCTATGCATATTAATGTGTGGGAGGGGGAGTCATGTCCCCCCCACACCCGTCGGCACCCCTTAGGGGTGCGACTGGTCGCAGCCTAAGGCTGTGATCCAGTCGCACCCTTAAGGTGTGACTGATACAACCTTAACATGCCTCTCGTAAGTTTGGTATTATAATAAATATTATAATATATTAAGTTATGTTAATAATATATTTTATATATTATTAAACAATATATTATATAGATGTTTTATTAATCTGTCTAACATATATTATACTATATACTATAATATATGATATATATAAATTGATTATTAATAATTAAATGTTATTAATATATTAATAATATTTTTAAGAAAAAATGACAATATTGTTAAATTGTGATTAATGGGTAATAGTTATGTTTTAATACAAATCATAGGGTATATATATTGGTAAGAGTTTTGAATTGAGGGTCATCACAAAATCTCACTTGATTACAATAAAAGGAAGAAACTAGAAGAATGTAGTGTTAGAATGTTTCAGATTTATGCTAGGAATGTATCAAACTAAGCACAGGATGATAAACAAGGAGGAATAGAAGATACCCGGAAGTCAGATTTTGACTATGCCTTCAACCTTTCCAATTAGGGCTTCTTTCAACTTAGATCCAAGGTGACATCAACCAGATCTGCAATTATAACTGCACCCAGTCTGCACTTGATATGCAGTCCTGAACTTTTACTTGAGTTCTTCAACACCTATATGCTGGAATGATCACACCAGTTCGGCAACTAAAGGCAGCTAGTGATTGCTCCAAATCACAGTCAAGACTTAGCACTTAATGGCTGTTACGAATTATATACTTCAGATCGGATGTAAATCGCATTTCCAGTTTACACCATGAATTCACTGATTCAATTGTTTGCTCATTGATGAACTCGCTGACAACAATATTCGCTCCTCTATAGCTGACTAAAATATGCACATTAATGGCAAGAATTCGCTCCAGCATGAGGATGAATTCGATCCTATAATACATGATGGATTTCGCTCCAGCACTAATGAATTCGCACCAGCCTGTATATAGCAGATCCAAACTATAAATCTCTGCTATGAATATATATGCAGATCGCATATAATTTCCAGTCCTTTGATCCAAACATCTTGCCCTTGTTATTCGCTTTCTATTGCTGCTCTGATCATGCAGGAAGGACCGAATCTTAAGGGGAGGAAGGCACGTTATGTTTTCTGTGTCTCCTCTCCAAGATTCACACCAATATATATATGTGACAACAAAAATTACACCCTCTTCTAAGAGAGCCGACCTGGCCTATTTAGGGCCCTTAATTTAATTGTCAATATATATATATATATATATTTATAATAATATCTTCATTATTATAAAATCATACAAGGGTATAATTAATAAATAATTATTAATCTTGTAGTCCAGTTTGATCAAAGCCAACAGGCTATAAATATTAACATGTAGAAACATATTACATTTCTTTCTACTTTGAAATCAATTAGATATGTAAGGAAAAAATAAAAAATATCAAACGAAGCCTGCATATTTCACATCGCCAATCCCGTGCTCTAAACCATCTTGTATTTTCCAATTACCTACCCACAAAATGTGAAAATTGTATATAATGTTTGACATTAGATTTTATATATATATATATATATATATATATACACACTCATTTGGGCAATATTTTCAACTTGCCATTGGTTGTCTTGTGAGTACATGTGGAACTCTGAATTTTTCATCTATGTCGTTGGAAATAGGAATACTAGACATCTACTATGAAAGCTTGCTCCTTGTAGAGATTTCTTAGTTTATATCTGTTATTTTTTGCATTTAGACAAATAAAGAGGAGAACTTACATATGAAACAATCCTAATTTTACATACATGATGGTATCTCCTGCTCCATAGATCATGTTTTGTCATGTGGATGGTAATATATCTCTTTCAATGTTTCAATTTCTCTATTTTCTTTTCTTTTGACCACAATATATTGTTTATGTATTATCTTTCTCAATTTTAAATTTTCACCTCTCATTTTCAGTTTTTTGTTTAGCATTTTTTGTTGTTTGAAAAGTTCATTACTGTTAGACGAATGGGAGTATAAGAATCCCAAAAATAGTTATTAACTAAACTTTAAAGTTTATGTTATTGGGTCCCTCAAAAAACCCCCTAGTATCAGTGTGGGTTTGGTTTGGTTTCAAGTTCAAGGTCGTTTCTCCTTAGGATTTGCTTGGGTGCTTTGGTGGCGCCTTGGGAAAACTCGGACTAAACATAGATGAACAGTAGGGGACTTGTAGTGAATGGGCACAAAAATAAAATAAAACACTAATAGACATTCTTTTAAACAAAAGATTTTTCCAAAAGCACAAATTCACCATAAATTGAGGGCATGCCATTTGTTTTCATTCATTTCACAAACACAAAAGATCAAAACAATTATTATTTATTTTTTGCTTCCAAGCTGCCATTGTTTGGTGTTGAAGGTTCCTTCAGTTCCTTCAAAGATGAGGGCTATAAGATATTTAAATATACACTAAAACAATAGAAATATCTGCACAAAGAAGATTTATCCATTGAACATGAGTGAATCTTATTGTTTTTCAATTTTCAACATTTTTCTTTGAAGAATTTTCAACATTTTTCAAGTTTTATTTTGAAGTTTAGATATTTTAAAACTTTTTATGCATAATAAGGGGTTATAATGTCAGTTTCTTTATCTTTGTAGTTGTAGGGTTATGAAAATTTGTACTTTTTAATGGTTTTATGTTCATACAAAATGGTTTGTACCTTACATAACTAACTGCAATGGATCTTGGGAGGTCTTCAGTGGTCTTGCCGAGTAGGAATGATGCACATGCACACACTTAGGTAATCGAAGATGAAAGCTCTTGCATAATTTGTTGTCTTTCTTGCGTGTTGAGTATATTTCCTACTTGTTTAATAGGCGAAAAGGGAACTAATCAAAGATTCTAAGTTCCAAGCAGGTTTTATCATTGAAATGTTCAGGGACATTTCCTCAACGGAGTCATTAGATGTTGTGACCTTTTCACACCATCAACGATTGCAAACAGGGACCCTGTCTATTCGTTTGGTAGTCTTAGGGTTTTGGCGGTAGAGTCAGTTTGAGCTACAAAAGCTTTAGTTTTACATTGAGAAATGGTTAGGTTTTCAGGTCCCCAAGGTTGCAAATTTGGGCAAGTCATAATTGTTTTAGGTCACTAGGGTCAAGTTATAAAGTTGGTCAAATTTTGAGGGAAAATTCCTATGTGTTGAGATGTTTTGGCTAGTCAAATGGTCTTCAGGATATTTTAATGCCATATTTTACTTGTTAATTTGAACTAAATGTAATGTCCCCGTTTTTCAAGCTTTTGGCATTAGCTTGGTTTGGCGACCCTCGCAAGCTAATCAGGTGATCAGAGGGGGTTAGATGTCAGAGCCAGTGTTGGGATTCCATTCTGGGGATTCAGTTCACCAGGTCTGCTCTTCATTAAGGTCAATTTGGTTGACTTACTATATCTAGTAAGTGGTATTTTGGGTATGGCCAGGATTAGCGGGGTATCTGCACGTAGTGTCAGATGTTTTAGGATCGAGCTTTAGGGAATCTCTAGTTTGAGAGACTTACTATTTATAGTAAGTCTATTTTTGGCAGTGGGTTATTTCCGGCAGGACAGTTGGCATTTGGGCTCTGGTGTTGGAAATGAGTTTGTTTCAGTTAGCAAAATTCAGTGGCTTTTGTTTTTAAAGTTATCGTTATTAAATTAAATTATTTTAATTTAATAACTTAAGTACTTTATAACTTTAATGTTATAAAGTGACATTATCTTTTAAAAGCCTTTTATATGAAAAAAGTGAAATTGTGCTTTTTCCGAAAAAGCTATAAGTACAACTCGAAAAAGCACTTTCATTTACCCATTGTTGATTTGATAAATTGTTTATGTGAGAATTCTGGTTGGCTTGGAAAAGCTAGGGTTTCTGGAGCTTGGTCTTCATTTTTGGAGAGAGTTCTTCTGAGATTTGTCGAGTTTGGTCTTCTTTTAGGAGAGAGCTCGATCTGATACTGAATTAAATCCAGTGCTGAGGTATACTGGATTCTGGTGAAGTTTTAGTTTTAATTCTATAGGCGGAAATCAAATTTGCTTTCAAAGAATTCGAATTGACAATTGCTGAGGCTCGATTTTATTTGGGAAATCTGCTGCTTATTAATTGCTGATGTTACAATTAATAAATTGGTTGCCGAGATTGTTAAAGGACCAGCACGTGATTGTTTTGGGGTGCCATACATCATTAGATGAGTTTTGCATTGGCTCCAAATTGTTTCCACACTCCATGTGAGGCTGTTTGGGTGTTGCAGCAGAGCCGTGTGAGATCAAGGAGACTGCAACGCTCCTATTCTGCCCATGCGATTGGACATAGGACTGTTCAAGTTGCCTGGGGGTCCGTATTTTAATTGGCAGGTCACGCTTTGTTTCAACCTGCTCACGTGGGTTGAAAAACAGGGCTGTTTATTAATTTTGCTGGGGCCGCAAACACATGCAAGCCAGTCACATTTCATTACATTCTGTCGTGACTGTTCAAGGGTGAAGTCTCAGGCGTTTGGGTATTGTGGCACGTTTTTTTTTTGAAGACATTACAAATTCAAGCAGTTCGGAATTTGCCAACTGCAATTCATTTTATTTTTAATAAATTGTTAATGCATTTGTTATTTGAGATGAGAATGGAGGTAATAAATGATTAAGGAAGATCCATTATATTGATTGGATTATATGAAATTTGTGGGAGTTCATCATAATTGTTTTTTCGTTGAAACTATCTATGAAATAAGAATTATAAATATATCAAATTGAGCAATAATTCCAGAAAGAGCTAGTTAGGTTCTTCACAGTGGTATCAGAGCACTAATCTTGCCATCCTGTATGGGTATGAAAATAAATAATGGCAGATAGATTTGCATCAGGTGTGCACTATACCCACAGGGGGAGAAATTCACCATCTCCTGAAGGTAGTGAACAGGGCCCACAGAATGAACAGGCAGAAAATAGGAATGAGATGGATGGGGAGGCCAGAGATGCTTTCAGAGATATTGCTGATGGTCAGCATCATGTTGCAACTGTACTGCAACAACTTTCAGACACTTTACAATGCATTGCATTACCAGGTCCTAGAGATAGAGGTGCGCGTAGTCTTTCAGTCAGCTCACATAGGTCACGAGCTGATGACAGGCGAGTTGATGATAGGAGAGATTATAGAGCTGATCATACTGGTACTTATGATTGGCCTCATCATCCGACATTCTTGAGGCCAGAGTTGGATGCAGTTAGTGTTGAGCCAGAGCCTGCACCATTTGTCGATGACATGGTGGCACATTTTGCAGAGTGGGATGCTCTCTTTGAGGCACTTAAAAGAAATTTAAATTTTGATAGATATCTGACGCAGAAGCGTGAGCATTCCAGAGGCAGGCCAACTCCTGACATGAGGTAGAGACCTAGACAGAATGAATTAAAGCAGGCAACCAACAAGTTGACTTTGGACCACTTAGATGAAAGTGGGAAGACTACAGCCAGAGCATGGGTCCACAAGTTGGACACTTATATTTCCCTTCGTCCTATGTCTGAGGAGGATGCTATTCGATTTGTTGTGCTACATTTGGATGGGGTTGCTCATGATTGGTGGTATCATGGGTTAGTGTCTCTGCATCATGATCATATTGTGCAGTACCAGGAGTTCGTAGATAGACTGATAGAACGGTTTGATCGGAAGGATCTTGAGACCTACTTCAGAGAGTTAGCTCAGCTGAGACAGACAGGTGGTCTTGAGGCATTCATCAGCAAGTTTCAGCGTCTATCAGTCATGGTATATGACATCTCCAAGAGGAGAAGAGTCATGTTGTTCATAGAGGGTTTGTCAGAGCCGTACAGAGGATGGGTCAAATCCCTGGATCCACCTACTCTACGAGATGCTATGAAGAAGGCAAGGAATCTTGAGCCTTCTGTTTCACGGGGCAAGTCTACTCCTAGTCCTACTATTCCTCCTGCAGATGAGGTACCTCCACCAGCTGTTGAGACTCGAGAGAAAGAAGCCTGCAGGTAGACTTGATGATGCCATGCGAGAGGATTTGAGGAGGCAACTTTGCTATTGGTGCAAAGAGCCTTATGATAGAGAGCATACTTATACTATGAGGCCTAAGGGCAGGGCGAATTGCTCTATGTGGGTTTATTCTGGTGAGAGTGAGGCTGAGTCTTCTCATCAGGCTGCTGGTTTTGATACAGAGGAGTAGAGAGTTACTCCAGAGTTTGGTACTGAAGCCAAACTATCTCCGATTGTGTTGTCCAACTCTGTGGCACTTCCCTCTACTTTCAGATTGAAGGGATTAGTGGAAGGACAATCCTATGTTGCTATGTTGGATACTGGAGCTTCACACAACTTTATTCATGAGCAACTTGTTAGTCAGTGTGGGCTTCAAGTAGAGGAGTTTGCAGGGTTTGGAGTCAAGGTAGCCGATGGCCACAATTTCACCTATACCAGGCGCATTTGAGATCTCTCCTTATTTCTTGGCGATTATGAGTTGATAGCTGATTTCTATGTGTTTGACTTGGGGGAGATGGATGTAGTTTTAGGGATGCAATGGATATAGGAGATTATGTAGTTTTGCCTTAGTGTGAGCTCGATGCAGATCAGATTTGAGTACCAGGGCATAAAGTATGTGTTGCCGGGCATTTCTGAGGGGAGTCTATGCACTATGTCTTTCTATGCTGTAGATAGTGCTGATTCAGGGAGACATGAGTCTATACAGGTAGAGCCGATCACATATCATGTCTCTTAGAGTTTACCATTTTATGGCTCAGATCAGTGGATGGGCGTTGTTCACTTTGTGAACAACCCTTTATTTGATGTGGATGTCAGCATGACCTATGACAATCCACTGTTTGAGCTTAGTGATGATCCCTTACAGGAGTTCTACGATCCTAATGATGATGACGTTTGGGATCCGATTTGTGCACCTACTCATCAGGCAGATTACACAGGAGGCCAGTCAGGCCTAGCTGATTAGTTTTCTGGGGTGTACACAGTGAGGAGTGCTTATAGCTTTACATTCGATCCTCACGTTCAGGATATCTATCAGTCACACAGTTCCTCAGTGCATCCTTTTTATGACTGGTACGATGATTTGGTTAGTTCGAAGACTGGGAGTAAGTCCAGTTTGTTGGTTGAGTTACTCCCGTGTGAGTTACTCTCGGTTGAGTTTCTCTCACATGGCGATCCTGTTGCAACATCATCAGTTCGGGTGTTGAGTGGAGATTCTCAGTTACTGATGTTGGTACTGTTGATGTTGTTGGCTTCTTCACAGGAGTATGAGGTTGATCGGGACATTATTCATGAGTATCCTTGGGATCCGGGTGGATTGTGATGTTTGTTTTTCCTGATTGCTTGAAGACAAGCAATCTTGGGTAGGGTGGACTGTAATGTCCCCGTTTTTCAGGCTTTTGGCATTAGCTTGGTTTGGCGACCCTTGCAAGCTAATTAGGTGATCAGAGGGGGTCAGATGTCAGAGCTAGTGTTGGGATTCCATTCTGGGGATTCAATTCACCAAGTCTGCTCTTCGTTCAGGTCAATTTGTTCGACTTACTATTCTTAGTAAGTGGTATTTTGGGTATGGCCAAGATTAGTAGGGTGTCTGCACGGAGTGTCGGATGTTTCAGGATCGAGCTTTAGGGAATCTCCAGTTTGAGAGACTTACTATTTATAGTAAGTCTATTTTTAGCAGCTGGCTATTTTTGGCAATGGGTTATTTCAGGCAAGATAGTTGGCGTTTGGGCTCTGGTGTCGGAAATGAGTTTGTTTCAGTCAGCAGAATTCAGTGGCTTTTGTTTTTAAAGTTATTGTTATTAAATTAAAGTATTTTAATTTAATAACTTAAGTACTTTATAACTTTAATGTTATAAAGTGAAATTATCTTTTAAAAGCCTTTTAAATGAAAAAAGTGAAATTGTGCTTTTTCCGAAAAAGCTATAAGTACAACTCGAAAAAGCACTTTCATTTACCCATTGTTGATTTGATAAATTGTTTATGTGAGAATTCTGCTTGGCTTGGAAAAGCTAGGGTTTATGGAGCTTGGTCTTCATTTTTGGAGAGAGTTCTTCTGAGATTTGTCGAGTTTGGTCTTCTCCCAGGAGAGAGCTCGATCTGATATTGAATTAAATCCAGTGTTGGGGTATACTGGATTCTGGTGAAGTTTTAGTTTTAATTCTATAGGCGGAAATCGAATTTGCTTTCAAAGAATTCGAATTGATAATTGCTGAGGCTCGATTTTATTTGGGAAATCTGCTGCTTATTAATTGCTGATGTTACAATTAATAAATTGGTTGCCGAGATTGTTAAAAGACCAGCACGTGATTGTTTTGGGGTGCCATACATCATTAGCTGAGTTCTGCATTGGCTCCAGATTGTTTCCACACTCCACGTTTGGCTGTTTGGGTGTTGCAGCAGGGCCGTGTGAGATCAAGGAGACTGCAACAATCCTATTCTGCCCACGCGATTGGACAAAGGACTGTTCAAGCTGCCTGGGGGTCCGTATTTGAATTGGTAGGTCACGCTTTGTTTCAACCTGCTCACGTGGGTTGAAAAACAGGGCCGTTTATTAATTTTGTTGGGGCCGCAAACACATGCAAGACAGTGACATTTCATTACATTCTATCGTGACTGTTTAGGTATGAAGTCTCAGGCGTTTGGGTATTGTGGCACGTTTTTTTTGAAGACATTACAAATTCAAGCAGTTCGAAATTTGCTAGGTGCAATTCATTTTATTAATAATAAATTGTTAATGCATTTGTTGTTCGAGATGAGAATGGAGGTAATAAATGATTAAGGAAGATCCATTATATTGATTGGATTATATGAAATTTGTGGGAGTTCATAATAGTTTTTTTGTTGAAACTATCTATGAAATAAGAATTATAATTATATCAAATTGAGCAATAATTCTAGGAAGAGGCAGTTAGGTTCTTCACACTAAACTTATTAAATCATGCAAAAAGAAGTGCAAAGTCCCTATACGTTTTTCCACTCCTGGGAAGCAAAAACAAGTAAAAATCAAGTTGTGAAAGCCATTAATCCCTATGGACAAGGAATTTCCCTTCGTTCCCATGAAGGTCGTTTTTTGACTAAACCAACACAAAACAAATTTCTAAAAAGTTGGAGTGGAAAATCTCTATGGACAAGGAATTTCCACTTTGTCCGAATGGGGGTCATTTGTCCGTCGGGTTGACACTTAGTAAATTTTGAAGAGTGGAAGAAGGAAGTCCTTATGGACATGGAATTTCCACTAGTCCCTATGCCCATAGAATCTCCATTTTGTCCTTATGAAGCCAATTTTTCCACTTGTACTAAGCATCAACTTTCCCTTGAGGACTGAGATGAGAGAATGAGAGGATGAAGTGTTGGGACCAAGATTGTCCCTATAGGGGTCGATTTTCCCCTTGGAATTTAGATGAAAAAGCAAAGAGTTGTCCCTATATGGTTCAAATTTCCTGTTTGAGGAGTGACTGAGCATGTGATGTTGAATTTCAAAGGCATTTGTTTGTCCCTATGAGGATCGAATCTCCACTAGAGGAGATAAGTGAATTTCAACATGGGCTAGTCCTCAAGGACTTCGAATTTCCACCGTGAAGACTTATGCAAGGCTGAGGATTGTTTGTCCTCACGGGTAAACTAGATTGTTGCAGTCATATAGAATAGCAAGTACACAACGCAACATAAGGGAGAGAATTCAAGTATCTTTCATTGCCAATAAATGATCATGTACAAGAGTATAATCACGACATGTCCATCTCTTCCATCGAGAGACTACATACAAATATGGGCCGAGGGGGTGCGAGGAAAACCGTAAACAAAATTGCCCACCATAATTAAGCAAACTAATAGAGAAAGAAATCATGACTAGGAGGGGGTTGAGGAAGCGTCCCACTGAAGAAGTCGGTGGCCTTGATGAAGATGGAAAATGAGCTCGAAGCTTGTAGACTTGCTGCATCCTAATCTTCACGTCCCATTCTGCAACCATCTGATGCTCTAATACTGCCTTTACCAAGAATGCGGCCTCCAAAAGCTCCTTCCCCTTCGCATCAACTTCCTCTCATGCCTGAGTCAGACCCGACTATAACATACTCCGCTCCTCCCCAGCCTCTGCCAACTGCTGCTCTTGAGAGGATTTCTCCTCAGCAAACTGTGTCTCTGGAGCTTCCCTCTTCAATCTAGTGGCCTCTAATTGAGCCATCAACGTTGCTCTCTCCTTTGCCCATGCTGTCTGTTGGGTGGCTGATTTCTGTTTGTGGTGAGCTAAGTCCCTCTTGACTGCCTCCAACCGGGTGACTGAGTCCTTCCGAGCTGCCTCTGTAGCCACTCGTGCAATCTCCTGCCTCTTTGAAACATACTCTGCGCGTCGCCAAGTATAGTAGCCTTCCCTAAAGGCCTGCTCAATCTCCTCAATCAAGGTCTCCACCCTACTGGCAACCACATGCACACCCACAACCCACGCCCCCATTTGAACAGTCTCTACAGCTGGCCATCCTCCAGACTCAAAACAGCTCGCAAAAACTCTAGGGTAGTCATGTCTCATAAAGTTGAGTACCCTCTGGAGATCCTCCTCAACACTCTCTAGAGCCCTCACTTGTGCAACAACTACTCGACAGCCATGTGCAACCACATCTGCCAAGTACGCCTCAATATGCTCTCCAACTGGCTATCTAGGAGACTCGGGGAAAGCTGGAAGTTCCGACGCTCCCTCAGTTACCTGGTCTGCCGAGTCCATTGCGCTACTCACCACGACCATCGAATGGTCTACCAACTCCTCCATCACCAACTCTCCGGGAGGCTGACTCTCCACCAACGGACTTGCTGCCAAAGCATGAGTACACATGGGGGATACCTCCTCGTCCAACACTATGACCTCCGTGTGGGTGTCTCATTGAGAGGGACCCGCCCCCATAAGTGCCAAGGGAGTCATTTGAAGAGGCCGTGTGAGCCAAGTAGACACGACCTTGATAGAAGGTGTTACTTGTGGTGGGTCCTCCAAGAGGGTTGCATCGGAAGTAACAAAAGCTATACTGGGAGTGACCAAGGTAACCACAACTGCTACTTGCATCTCAGTACTCCTTCACCTGATAAGATCCACTCTATCATTGAGTGGCCTACTCTAGAGAATCTCATTCAACTTCGTGGTTTTTTGGGTCTGTGTGGCTTCTACCGCAGATTTGTTCGTGGATATTCACAGCATGCAACACAACTTATTGATTTGATGAAGAAAGGGGCATTTGTTTGGATTCTTGAGGCACAAGAGTATTTTGAGAAATTCAAACAATTGATGACTACTTGTATAGTTCCCGCCCTACCTAATTTCAGTAAGCCCTTTGAGCTACAGTGTGATGCCTCAAGTGAGGGCATTGGTGCAGTGCTTATGCAGGATAAACATCCTATTGCTTTTGAAAGAAGGAATCTGAGAGGACTTTAAGAGGAGCTTTAGTATTTATGACAGGGAAATGTTGGCCATCATGGATGCTTTGGCCAAGTCCAAGCATTACCTTGTTGGCAGCAAATTCAGCATTAAAACTGACCGTAACAGCCCGAGACATTTCTTGGGGCAGTGAGATCTCAATGATCATTAACAGAAATGGGTTAGTAAGATGCAATCATATGACTTTGACATTGTTTATGTCAAAGGGGGACTAAATGTTGTTGGTGATACCTTATCTTGCAAACCACATTTGAGCTCCATGTTAGAGATTTCAGTGGATTGGAGACATCTGATTCTAGAAGAATATGCCAAAGACACTTGGGCTTCAAGCATAGTTGACGGTTCAGTTCAGGACAATAGGTACATTTACAAAGGAAGAATTTTGTTGACCCTAGGATTTAGAGATGAAGAGTAGAGTGCTGAGGACCATTCATGATGTGCCCATGGCAGGACATTCTGGGTACTTTAAAACTTATAAACAAGTACGGGAATGTTTCACTTGGAAAGGCCTTAAGTCAGATGTTCTTTGGTATGTGAGAGAATGCCCTCTTTACCAGCAGAATAAACATGAGTATACTTATCTTGTAGGGTTACTTCGACCACTTCCCATTCCTGATAGGAATTGGGAATCTTTATGTCATGTCCCGATATTGACATATGATCAATATAAATATATATGCATATATAATTGTTTTAAATATAAATATATAATTAATTATTTATTCAAATTCCTTATTTGATGAGTAAAAAGAATATTACTCAATATTAATAATAATAATCAATATTAATATAATATTAAATTCTATTCCATAATAATACAGATCATTATACTAATTAATATAATATTTCCCAATATAATATTAATACCACTCCATAAAATAATATTAATATCAGCCTTAACCGTTTGTTGACAAGTTTATAGTGTGGGTATAAGACAATTCATTAGTGGCAGCGGTCAACATCTACTCACACAGAAACAAATAATCAGGAGAGATTAATGACGTGTCAGCTTAGTTGAATGGCAACGTTATGATTACATGTCTTTTAAATAAGTCTATATGGTAAACCTTCCCAAAGAAATAAAGACACCACTTACAGCAGCAATTACATATGACAGTGATGATAACAACGAATATGATAAATGCCGCTAAGCTATGGAGAAGTGTGAATAATTCTCATCGGTGTGAAGACTAATGTCATTAATCAATCTAAAGAGCATCGACAGCATCATTAATTAACAGTAATTAAGTTTCTAACAACCAATATCCATCCGATTAAGGTCATGAAGAGATCGCATATGAAAAGGCACGAGTGTAATCGATGGCTAACAATTATTATCATCTAAACTATAACCTCCACGGGGCAATGCGATTAACATTAAAGATAGACTCTTTAATGATAGCAATTAGGAAGTCTAATCGATAATCCTCATCCTCATGGAAAGGTGTTATTAGTGTGTGGAAAGAGGTGATTAGGAATAGACATGTCTTTGGGATGTCCAAGAGACACATCCTTTTGCTGAAGAAGATATTTATATTGGAGAAGAATGACCACTAGAGGGGAGGAAAACATATAAGATGGAGAATGGAATGATATCATCTTCTGATTATCACAAGAGTAAATTTCACTGCGGAGATGTGTCCCAATGTGGTGAGTATATATGCAATTGCCACCCAATTTGATAGTATGAAGATTGTAGAAGATCTCAGAACAAATTATTAAAAGAGAGATATAATCATTAAAAAGAGACAATGGAGACAAATACCATAAACTCATCCTTTCAACAGAAAATATCAGAAACATAGGGACTTAAGAATCGATGCATTACAGAGAGTCGAGACAATGGGAAAGGAATATAGGACAGTGCTGACAGCATACAAAGGATTAGTGAATACAGTGAAGACTCGGTGCTGGAGTTGTAAGCAACAGCAAAGAGACAACTTGCGTTGAAGTATAAGGTATGTGGAAACTCATTCACATATTTCAATAATCATATTAAGGTATAAATTAGTAAGAATTTATAATCAATATAAGTTATATATATATATATATATATATATATATATATATATATATATATATATATATATATATATATATATATATATAGATGAATGTTTGAATGTATATCTTGATGATATTAAGAATACGAAGCTATTAAATGGGCCATTATAAATGTTATATAAAATATTATGGGATCATAATTATATATTTAAATCTTTATGTAATATGTATTGAATAAGCTAGAATTATATTTACATGTGAATATATACATATATGTAAGATGTCATAAATCAGAATTATATATACTTATGAGTCATTAATATATAGTTGGTCTCTATCCTTGTTTACTCATTAATCATTATTAATGGGATAGAAAATAAAGGAATAAAAGGATAGTACCCAGTGGTATCGCAGCATCCAGAATTTTAGTAAGTTTCTTTTTAAATTATTAAATATGAAATATATATATATATATATATATATATAAATTTCTATATAAATAAAAATATATAAATGTTCACATATCTATATTATTGAGAAATATTTACACCATATATATATATATATATATATATATATAAATTTCTATATAAATAAAACAATATAAATGTTCACATATCTATATTATTGAGAAATATTTATACCATATATATATATATATATATGTATATTTGAGAATTTTATTTCTTTTATCTTTAAAAATGTCTATAAATATATTGATTGATGTATATATTAAATCTATATTTGTACATGTGTAATTAAGATCTATGCAATTATGTTATCGACATTGTGTTTTTGGATTTTTTATAAATCTGAATATATGATCATGTAATTTACATTAATTTTTGCTACATTTATATGCCCACCCAAATTGATGATATGGAGACCATAGAGAGAATGAATCTTATATTCATTAAGAGATGGAACCCATATCTGGAGGGGACTAGAGGGAATTGTTATAGTTTCCCTAGTCTCGAGATTGTATAATCTCACGTAGGCAGTATATATACTGATTGCCAGTAATATGCATATGCGTAGGCTTGGAATGCATTTATTGCTTCCAAGAGATTCTTATGGGTAATGCTCTATGGAATGACGTGTCGATAGCCCAGGTGCTTAAAGTGGATCTTATATCCCTCAAGCCCAGAATTGGGAATTTTGTGAAGCCCGACCTAGAGGCAGCCTTAAGAATCAAATTCCACCCTACTAACTTAGAGTAGAGTATGAGTCATGTAAATATTGTATAATATTTGGTACTTACGTCGGTTTTGCAAGAAATTATAAAAGGAGAATAACAAGGGACATTATATTTTATCCATGGATTTCATTACGGGCTTGGCGAAGACCCAAGGTGGAGATTGCATATATGTTGTTGTTGGTCGGATCACTAAATATGGCCTTTTCTTTCCAGTTACAACTACATATACAACTACAAAGCTTGCAGAGTTGTTCTTCCGTGAGGTATTCAAGCTACATGGCTTACCCTAGAGTATTGTCAGCAACAGGGATAGTTGGTTCATGAGTCACTTCTGGTAGGAATTATTTAGACTTTGTGGGACCGAACTTACTTCGAGCACTAGTTACCACCCGCAGATAGATGGTGAAATGAGGATTGTAAAGAAATGGGTGGAAGGATACCTTAGGATTATATAGCTGGACAACTGAAGGCTTGGGTGAAATGGATTTATCTCTGTGAGTATCGTTATAACAGTACTCACCACATGTCGATTCAGATGACACTATCCATGACGTTGTATGGATATGAGGCACCTAGCTTTCTTGATTTAGTGTTGAGTGACAGTAGAGTGCGTAGTGCTGGGAATCTTTTGCAGGAGACCCAGGACATGATGAAAGCCCTCAAGGAGAATATTCAGTAGGCACAAAACCAACAAAAATAGTATGCAGATCAAATAAGAGAGGAGAGCTCTTTTGAGGTAGGGGATATGGTGTATCTAATGCTATAGCCTTATCGACAGTCCACTCTCAAGAAATTTGGTGCAGAGAACCTCAAACCACGTTACAATGGTCTTTTCAGGGTTGTCAGACGAGTAGGTGGGTGGCTTATGAGTTAGAGCTACTGACAGAGAACAAAGTTCATCAAGTTTTTCATGTATCGTGCCTCATAAAGGCGTTAGGACATCATGTTGTTCCTTCTACAGTTCTACCACCACTGGATGATGAGGGGAAATTGATTTTAGTACCTAAGGCTATCTTGGATGTTAGGGAGAGACAACTACGAAGATGGGTCATTAGGGAATATCTGATTCAGTGGAAGGATTTGCCAGAAGAGGATACTAGTTGGGAGAGTGAAGATATAGTGCAGCATCCAGAGTTGAGATTTCTCTAGGACAGTCAATTTTAGGGAGGACGAAGTGTGATGTCCCCTGCTAACTAGAGACATTAGTTTAGCAGGATTAGCCTATCAGTGGCCCTCGTAGGCTAATGGGTTTGGATAGAGGGTCATCTTGTTGCAGAGACCTAGTTAGTAGATGAGATATTCACCTTCTTTTGAGCTTAGTGGTTTTAGAATTGGCATTTTTATGGGTTCCATGGCTTTGTTCTTCATACTTTCTATTTATAGTAAGTCTTGGGTTGTTCGAGAAGGATGCTTTCTATTTTTAGCAAAGCACTTGATCACATGGGGATTGGCAATGTTGACTCCCAGTTCAGACGACAGAGTAAAATAATAAGTCGTTGGAGAGCTATTAATATTTAAGTTGCCAAATTGATATCAAATTATTAAAGAGCTTATTATAAAGTTATAACTTTACTTTATAATTGAGGGTCAATTCATCATTAAAAGGGGCCGTTTGAGGAATTAATTATGAATGCCAATTTTAATGAAATATTAAGTGTTTTTCCTAAGTTATAATGAAATAACATGTTTAATGTAATTAAAATGCTTTTTGGGGGAAATTCGACTTCATGAGGAATTATAAAGGCTTCCAAAGGCAAATTGAATTCTATTCTACTTGCCATTTGACATATTTGTTTCATTAATTTGCTGAGCATTGGTTACAAGGACGAGGGTTTCTGCAAGTTCAGAGCAATTTAGGCATTGGAGAGTGTAGCTTCTTCTTTGCAACAGCTTTCTGAGGTTGTGTGATATCAGCTGAAGTTGGCTTATCAGTTGGCTTCATCTAGAGGTCAAGATTGTGCACAGAGGAAGAGTATTTTCAGAGAAAATAATCAATTTAGAGGGCCAGCTTTAAGAGGATTAAAAATCTGCATTCTTGTGATTGCATGCATCATTTCCGGGCAGTTTCAAATGGCATTTTGGGAGCCAGCAAAGAGATGCCAGGTTGTGGAGGGTGATTTCATGCGAGGAAGACATTATAAATTCAAATAAACTCAGGAAGAGAGGCGGCCAGCATTGGGAGAGTTTCCAGCGTAAAAAACATGAAGAAGTCCCATCGATTCGTGATTCTAGAAGATATCAGTCATTTTGAAGTTTCTTTTTGGCCTGGAGATTATTGAGAAGAAATCTGATCATCAATCGGGTATGCATGTGAATGTAGATGTATCAAAATTAATGAATAAGAGTCAATAAATAATTTCTGCCCTTATTTCTATATTGTCAATTTAGTTTTTAAATTACATGCATTGCTTTTTATGGAAAAAACCCTAAAAATCAGAAAACATCTAAAACAAACAATCCACAGTTCAGACAAACATTGAGAATCACAGTGAAAGAGGACTTGGGGTCTTCACAGAGAGAGCTTCAGTAGAGGCATCAAGGATACATGGCTTAAAATAGATGTGTATATCATTTGTGAAGGGCATTAAGATTGCAAAAATAGATTACTAATCAATGTCGTTGCAGTGCCCCCTAAAGTGGAGGTGATTCTAAAGGAAGTGGGATTATGGGGAGCAAGTGAAGGATGCGACTTTGACTATGCATATCCTCATAGAATCCATTGTAATTGTGGGCCTCAAAAGTGTTGTTCAGATCATAATGAACAATGCTAGAAATTGTAGGATAGTTGGTTCTACTTGCAACAACATAATTTGCGGCATTCTTGGTGACAACGCATACCACATTTTTGCCCCTACTTCTACTTAATTTTCTTCTAAAACACCACACAAATATTCTGCATTTTTTTCCCCAGAAACACTTATCAACTTCAAGAAGGCTGTGACACCCAATGAATATGCTAAAAAAAATGGTAGTATCTTGTTTGTTTTCTATCAGTCTAGCCATCAAACATGATATTGCAACCCTTAATCCTCCAAATAACCCCTTGCTCATTAGTAATTGACTATAAAACATCCACCTTCTACATCAAAATTGGTTCTTAGAAATCATTAATAAAAGTAAATTTGAACCCCGTGCCAGCTACAATAATGGCATCAGACCAGTGATTGCTATTAAGGGGATCTGAAACACACAAATACAAGAAGAATTTGATAAATAAACAATTGAGAAAAATTAAACCTATAACAAAGCTGGAAACTTTTAAAACTATAAATAATATGAAAAAAAAAGACTGACCTTGTTACATGGAAGGGAATGTCATAAAATATCAAACATTGACAAATGCACTCCTTACCGTCATGTCACTGTTTTAAATTGTGGCTTTCCAAGAATGGGAAATTTGGGAGTATTATGTGGCACAAATGAAATCGCTAAATTACAAACTCTAGGTCAAATGCTACTAGAACCCAATCCACTTCCAAGTACTGAAGAAGTGGAATATTCAATTATTTGTTCACTTTCCTTATTCTTTGTTCCTTTTTTGAAAGAACTCAAGTGCACAGTCACTTCCTCATATACTTAAGTTCAACAATTTTCAACAATGAAACACTGCATTTGGTTATGCCAGCAAGGTGATGTTTGAGATGATTATTTGCTCCTAGAAAATCCACACTGCAACATTTGCAATTTGTTTTCCCCTTTCTTTATGGCCAACTCACTATCTTCCACAAAGGTTCTTTCCTTTTGCAATTTTGACGTGCTAAAATTGTAATTCTACATAATGAGAGATTAAAAAATGGAAGGATTAATCAAAATGCAAGCAGTGAGGTAAGAAAATTGCAAGATAAAATTATAAGTCCTTTTTGAGACTTCAAATTTAACATGTAGAAAACTGAAAATAAACCTCTAAAATGTGAATAAAGTGAAGATTTTGAATTTACCTTGACTTGATGATTGAAATTGAAAGTAGAGATTTGAGCTTTTTGAAGTTGAAAATACCAGGAAAAAGTTAACTTAGAACACCTTTTTTAGTCTTCATATGTAACATGTATAAAACTAAAAATACAACTATAAAATGTGAAGAAAATGAAGATTTTGAACTTACCTTGATGATTGAAGCTGAAAATGGAGCATTTGGAACTCAAATCTAGCACCCTGTATCAGCTCCTTGTTTGCTCAAATTCACATTTAGTTTAACCCTATCAGCTTCTTGCACGAGAACGTTCAGTTTCTTTGATTAACGAATGAAAAATCAAGCAGAGTAGTGGAGATTGAACATATTTTGAAAGCAAATGGGCAAGTGAAAATAAGTTCATAGTTGAATAGTGTGTTATAAAATTTAAATTGTTAGTGTCTTTTTAAGGTATTCAAGTATGTTTTTTTGTTTAAATGTTTTTTTAATACACACCTGTCATTTAGACTCATTGAGTCCTGTCCTGGGACTTGTGAGTCTACACAAACTGGTGAGTCTAGAACTTGGAATCGGTATAGCAACCATATCACATTGGCTCTTTTGGCTTGTTTTACAAATTCAAAATCTTAATTGGAAATATATCCACCTTTTGGGACTTGCTAGGTTCTTGTTTAAAGGAGCTGCTTTGACCTGTACACCATTTCCCCTGCAAAGGATAGTCTGGCTTTGCTTTTTGAAGAAATGATCTAGCTTCTTGCACTTTAGATTTCTCTATTCTTTTTCTACATAATTGAGTTATTATAATGTTTGAATCTACACATGGTTATCTTTCTCGACAAGTTCTCTTTGTTAAGGTTAAACTAGACTGTTACATTTTTCCTTTTATAGAATTAACTGGGAGTACCATTTTAGCCTTAAGCATTTGAAATTTATTATTTATATTATATTACTGTCTACAGGAACTGAACATGGCATATCAAGCTTCTGCCCAATTGTATAGCAAATTCTTTGGCTTACCTCACATGCATGCAATAGTCAAACTGTTGGGTTCAAGATCGCTTCCTTGGCTCGTTCGGGCACTTCTTGACCTGCTTGCACACAAGGTGAGTCTTCACATCCTAATAGAACAATCAATGTAGTGGAGTACACAATTTGAAAATCCCATTGAAAAGAGGCTTATTCATGATAGGTAAATTTTTAAGATAATTTAGTATATCATTAAGAATGCTATGTGATGATAGATAACTTTCTTTTTCAATTTCTTCTTAACATTCTTTGGCTTGCGGCATGTATTTTAAATAGAAACGAGTGTTTTTTTTGTAAATATTGTATTAAAATTTAAAATATTCCAGCCTGAGTAAGAGTTGTAACTTGTATGTTGTCTAGGGGTGAGTTCTATAATTCATGATGTTGTCCATAGGTATACTCCTAAGTTGCCAGTTCTGGTACAGGTTCAAGTATGCATACATTGATATGGCAATTTTCTTTCTCTTGGATACGGTGTACACACACGTGCATACACACAGACACATATGTATGTATGTATATATATTTACATATACGTACATATGTGTGTGTGTGTGTAGATATATGTACATATATATACATATGTACATAAATACATACATATGTACAAAAAACATAAGAAATATACAAAATTGTAAATACATTTTATAATATGATACTAGTGATAAAGATAGATATTAAATGCCAATTGATAGTTCAAAATTTCAAAATTATTATTTATATCATATGCCATATACTATATATCATATATGTCTAGAGTCATGATTCAAAGGAAAATTGGTAGATTATAAAATTAAAATAAATACAGAAAAATTCTCTTCAGTCTTCATTTGGTTCAAGTTCAACATCATTTGAACCAAAAGTAAATGCATTGCTGCTTCCACTTTGCACATTATGTGTAAATGTCTCGTCATCATCTATAGTGACTGTAGCAAGCTCTTCTATAGATGCGTCTAAGTTGGTAGGCTATGTCCCAATGCTTTGTTGACCCTTATAGTGTTCTTCCTTATGTGATAGAAGACACAAATTGGAATGGGCATAAACCAAGTCTTCTGCTTTTTTTCTACAGCCAATTGGTTATGCTTCATTGAGTAAATAAAATAATATGTATTCCAATCCCATTTAGCAGAAGAAGAAATTACCATCTGTTGAAGTCAGAGAGGAAACCGACATACCTTAAAAATAGCAAATGCAAAATAAATTAAAGAATGGTAAGTACTAAAGCCTGCAATACAAATGTTAATAAATGCAAAATACTGATAGAATCTTGATTGCAGGAGGCTGGAGGAACAATTATTCTTGCCTATGGAGGTACTACCATGTATGATAATTTACAGTGTATTGGTCTTGGAGAGCACAAATACTATGATCTCGTCCTGAGATCAACAACCCAAGCTCATGTAAAAATTATCTTACTAACACATTTATAAATATTAAATAGGTTAAACATGGCATATATATATATATATATATATATATATATATATATATATATAAAGTTGAACTAAAGTAATTTTACCTTAAATGATTTTAAATTCAAGAAAGTCCTGAAAATATCTTGTGAGATACGATGGTTTGTCACATAACATTTGGGTCTTCTTAGCCTCTTGGTATATAGCTTTCACCTACTCTATTTCAGTGCCAATTGCTGGTAATACCAAGTTAAAGGGGTGTACAATACATGGTGTCCATAAAATGTGTTTATACCTTTCCTCAATCAAAGCACGTACAGCTTGCAATTTTTCATATTGTCTGTAATGATTTGGACAACATTTTCAAGACCACCATCTCTATGGACTCAATAAAGGTTTTAGAAATGATTTTTGTATTATTGATTTGCCCTCATCCTTAACTGCCTTCAAAAAAATTGCCCCTTTGGGGAACACTACAATAACATTTATTAAAGGATGAATTTTGCAATATTTTCATCCATCAGATTAAATAGATACTCTTGTTTCAATTTGAGAATCTCTGATTTGTTTGGGTGATGTCTCTATAAATTTTTTCTCTTGTCAATAAGGTGGTGTGCACCTTTTCATGCCTAGGACTCATGAAACTAGAAGGTGCATTATTGATTGTCACCTCCATTTCCCACCAAAATGGGGATGTCACTAAGTTGAAAGGAAGATCTGTAATGTCCCTTCCTGAGACAATTCAGTTGTTAGCATCGGTTAGCCTATTATCTATTGATATTATGGCCTTTACGGCATATAGATCAACCATCTTAAGGCAATAATAATAAATATATGGGATATATTTATTAGTGAAAATCGATATAAATAATAATAATAAATATAGGTGATATTTATTATTTATTGTTTATCGATATTAATTACATATATATATATATATATATATAAGTGGCAATTTAAGTAAATAATAAATAAAAGGTAATTTATTATTTCATTTGGGAGGGCCCAAGTCGGCCACCTTGGGTGAAGTTTATCTCCTTAAAGTATCATATATATATGTTTTCGATCCAAGAGGAGACATCATCAAAAACATAACATGATTCTATCATCTCAAGGATCGAATTCCTTACATGCGAATTTGGCAAAGTGCTGGAGTGAATGCATTATGTAAATGCTGGACCAGAATTCTGGACAAATTGTTGCAGCCCTAGAAGGGCGAATTTAGAGCAGAATTCTGGGCAATTTGTTCCATCTCTAGAAGGGCAAATTTAGAGCAGAATTTTGGGCGAACTGTTGCAGCCCTAGAAGGGCAAATTTAGAGCAGAATTCTGAGCGAATTAGAGCAGAATTCTGGGCAAATTGTTGCAGCCTTAGAAGGGTGAATTTAGAGCAGAATTCTGGGTGTATTAGAGCAGAATTCTGGGCAAATTGTTACAGCCCTAGAAGGGCGAATTTAGAGCAGAATTCTGGGCGAGTTGTTGCAGCCCAAGAAGGAGGAACTAGGGCAAATTGGAGTAGTCCTAGAAGCACAATATAAGGGCCGATCTTGAAGCCCTAAATCTGAGCAATATTGGATCAGACTTAAAAGAGCTCTAGGTGGGCAACATTACATATTGAGATCAGACCAATATTAAAGGGCAAGATTGAAGATCTCAAGGTTCATATTTGAAGTCTCTAAGGACTGATTCAGAGATATAATCCGGGTATTATCTCTCCTTGTTCTTTGTGATTTCTTATCATATCCTGTGCTTAGTTTTGTTAGATTTCTATAGATTGATATATTCCTTGTGATAATCTGAAATATACTAACATTATCTGGGTTCTTGTTGGTCAGCAGAGTAGATAGGGAACCCATCCAGAGGTTTGTGGAGCTACGTAGGGGCTTTGCAAGCTATTTTGTACAATTTGGGATAGTCTCCTAAATTTTAGGAGGGATTTCTACTTTTTAGGGATTGACTGGGAGTTGACTGGAATGCATTAAGAGACCTCTAGGATCATTTTGGAGACTTCGGTTGCAGTTCTTATTTTTTAGTGATGATCCCTATTTTTTGGATGGGGTTGTTAGTTAACCTGCTATATTTAGACATCACCAAGATGGTATAGGCATCAATAGTTCTCAATTTGGAGTCTAGGTGGAGTTATGAATAAATTTGGAGTAATTAAGTTATGGCCTAATGTTTTGGCTTAAATAAAAATAAAGTCACTTTATAATATAATAAAATAAAATATAGTGGCCCCCTCCATGGCACACTTCCCTAGGCATATAAGTTATAAGTGTTTTTTTAAAAACCATTTTATTAATGGGGAATAAGACCCTCAAGAGGTTCAAACCTCTGGGAGGGGAAATAAATTTAATAAAGTTTATTAAAATAAAACTAAGAATCCCTAATTAGGTTGAATTCATGGAGGGAAAAGGAAAAAGGTTAAAAAGGGGTTTGGGGATGTTAAATTTAGAACCAGAATTGCATAAAAAATAAAGAACTGATGAATCAAAACACAAGAACAGCAGAGATACCTTGGGAAAACCCTTCTACTCGAGGGCGAAACCCAGACACACCAAAAAGTACTTCTTTATTAAATAATAAAAACAATGTCTCAGTACAGAGCTTACAAACTTTTGGGCCTTCACACAATGGAAAATTACACAGCACCCTCTTTACAAATAGTAAATTTGCAACTGAAATAAATACTCATACGATGAACACTACATACAAGAAATGAACAAAAATTTCTAACTCCTGCGAAAAAAATGCTTAACACTAAAACATGAATAAGATCATCATTATTGTAGACTCAATACCACCCTATAGCTAGAACCCGATGAACACAAAAGACACTGAATGATTGCTTCAACAGCAGGGAGCTCATCCACACTGCAACTGATAATCTTCAAAACCCAATGAAAGACCACACATACAATCAACCAAGTCGCATCATGCTACAAGATGTCATTCATCAATGCCCAACAGTGACTCTTCAATTATGTTTAGTAACACAATAGCCACAAACACATGTCACTAGAAACAAAGATGGTTACTCAAACGACGACTCTTAGAATTCCAAACATGACACTGTAAAGGAGAGCTCTTCAAAAAATCTGAAGACGATATGAGAGAAGGAAGATGCTTGGAAGAATTCTGACATAAGCATAAACCAATAGCAGTAATAAAATGTGTCGTTCCATCTTTTGATAGCTGTGGCACATGAATGGACTGTGGTTACCGTAAAGGAGTCGTTTAATAAGCTGAGATTGAATACACTTCATTAGCATTACTAAACGACACCAAGGAATGAGATACAACATATGTAAGAACCGTTCACAATAACAGTGACACTACATTTGATGCAACTCTTCAATAACAAACAACATCACATACACACAACCTGTATGCTAAAGCAATCATTTTAGGTAAGCAGATATCTCCTGTAGCTACAATCTTCAACACTCCCTCTTATTAAAGGATACATCATTTCTAGATTCTCATGTCATGGAGTCTCTCAACATGACAACCACAAAGGCTACACCGAGTTGTGAGAAAACCAAAAACGTTAACACATAATCTCTCAACGTGATAGCATCATGGAGTCACTCAACATGATGCTCACCATGGCTAGTCCCATTTGTGAAATAAATATGAACACAAGCTCTCATCATGTTGTCACTCAACGTGATTTTGTCATGGAGTCTCTCAATGATATTCACTATGACTACTCCCATGAGTGGAAAGAGGAATACCTCCATCTCAAAGGAAAACAAGGGTTTTCACCTCAAATTTCTCCATCTCAAAGAAAAATGCATTACAATGTCTTTCACCTCAAATTTCTCCATCTCAAAGAAATATGCATTACAAGGGCTTTCGCTTCAAATTTCTCCATCTTAGAGAAAAATGCATTATTAACAAGTAGCAAGAATCACTGATCTTGAGACTCTCTCATCAAGAACATCATTCTCCACAATACGAATTCTCCACAATACCAAGGTTATCTCGAAAATATGAAAACATCACTTTTGAAAGTGCCTCGGTGAGAATTTGAGTTGTTTACTCATCAGTACAAATGTACTTTAGTTGAACTGCTTTCCTTTGAACCATATCTCTTAGATAATGATATTTAATCTCCACATGTTTGGTTCTATCATGAAATACTGGATTGACAGAATTCTTCACACAACTTTGATTATCATGATGAATCACAATTGGTTCTAAAGTCTTCCCAAATAGTCCTGCAAGAAGCTTTCAAAGCCACACTACTTCTTGAGCTGTCACACACGCTGTAACATTTTCGTCTTCTGATGTACTTTGAGCCACACGTGACTATTTCCTGTTGCACTAAGAAATCATAGCAGAGCCTAAGCTGAAACAACTAGAAGTACTCTTCCTGTCAGGCACAAACCCAACACCCAGAATAAGAAAATAGTTGCAATTTTAGATTTGCACAAGCAGTGTATTCCAAACCATATCCTACTGTACCATGCAAATATCTCAATATATGCTTTTCTGCAACAAAAGGAATTTATCGAGGCTCACACATGAACTAATTGAGAATGTTAACAGAATAACAAATATCTGCTCTAGTATTGACTAGATACATCAATGATCCAATCAATTGTCTGTACATGGTGGGATCTACTAAATCTAAATTGGCTGCACATTCATGTAACTTTTTTAGATTTGTTTCCATAGGTGTTGACATGGACTTGCAATCCAACATACCAAATCTCTTTAAAATGTCTATAGAGTATTTCCCTTGACTTAGAATAATCTCATTTGGCCTTTGCCACACTTCTAGTCCTAGAAAGTAATGCATAAGGCCAAGATCCTTCATTTCAAACTCAGAAGCTAACTCTTTCTTACATTTGATAATGAGATTATCAGCTCCAGTAAGAAATTAATCAACATAAATAATTAAGAGTAAAACTTTATCATCAATTACCTTGAAGTAAAGATTTGGATCGGCACCATTCTTCGAGAATCCCAAGCTTAATAAATATTGATCAATCCTCTCATACCAAGCACACGGTGCTTGTGTAAGACCATACGCGGCCTTTTTCAATCTTCATAAATGAGATTACTTCCAATGAATCACAAAGATATCTGTCTGTTGAATAAACACCTCTTCTTCAATCACACCATTTAGAAATGCAGTCTTTACATCCATTTGATGTAATTTCCAGCCTTTAATTGCTGCAATAGCAATGATAGTTCTGATAGAAGTATACCGAGCTACAAGAGCAAATGTCTCCTCATAATTTATACCTTCCTTTTGAGAGAAACCTCTTGCCACAAATCTTGGCTTATACTTTTCAACACTCTCATCAGTTGCATGTTTAATTTTTAACAGCCACTTAGAAGATACAACTGATTTTTCATTAGGCCTAGGAACAATATCCCAAACATCATTCATGATGATAGATTGATATTCTTCAGTCATAGCATCTCTCCATACTTGCTGATTCGATGCCTCCTCAAAACTGTAAGAACCCCAACAGGTTGTAACCTTCAACTCAGATGTTTGACATTTTGTCAAACACTTGGCATGCAAACTAATAAGTTGGTTTCACAAATAATCTGATTGTCAGTGAGACAGACTTGCAAACAACTATGAAATATCATTCAAATTTGCTTAATCTTCAACATGGTATTTTGTCAAATACTTGACAATTACATCATTCTGAAAATGTGCCAAACTATTCAAAGACATTTCATTATACTGTTTGCATAGAAACTAATCGCTGCAATTATTCACAAGAATTCCTCTTTATTGAGTTGTAGGAAGTAAATTATTTACAATGATCAACAAATGCATTAAGGAATAACTCTAATTTCAATTTAAAAACTTGGAAAAATATCGCAGCCTAGATTCAAAGTCTCAAAATGAACCACATGTATATTCTAGAAAAAATCTGAACCTTGACACCAAATATATAATGCCAATTGAAGCATTAAAGCCCCCAACGTGCCTCTACAGACTGCCAGTGTCTCCTCTGATCCACACAGCTACTATATACCCTACGACTGACTTCAACGATTTCATGCGCTGCAAATAATGGTGCTTAAATCTGCTCCTAGGGTCATGTCACCTATAGTTGTGATGATGTTTTGTAGATTCAGCCGGATAAACACTATGAGTCAATACTAGTGAAGATATGTATATATATTTAGTATATATGAGATGTATATATATATTAATCCTAATCGGTTATTGAGAGGGGGGGTGAATTAGTTAATTCAATTTCTTTTAATCTTTTTTTCTGTATCTTGTCCGGTTTATACTGAAAATATAATGAATGACTAAATACTCAAAAACATAAATCATATGCACAGGCCAACACAAGATATATACGTGGAAACCCTCGGTTAGAAGGAAAAAATCACGGTGGGACAAAACCCATGAACTTCACTACTGCAGTAATAAAGCTGCCCAGTTAAAGGCTTACAAGGCACTGGTTAGAATGCTACCCTGTCAAGGGATTTGATAAAGATCGGTTAAGATCTTGATCCTGTAAGGAGCCGCCTTGCCAGAGGACTTAAAAACATCAATAAAGATGTCACTTGACGAAGGGATTTATACAACATAACCTGTTAGGGTTTGCTCTGATAAAGGCATTTATATGTGCTTCACACCATAAAGAAATGATCTTCTGTGACACTTAATCTATCGATCAGATCATTACTGTTCTCTCCTTGCTCTGCTTGGTTGTTCAATCTCTCTTTCTTTCACCTACGGTGACTGTAACCCTTCTCAGAAGTCTCGGCTCTTCTACAATGCTCTCTCTTTGCGCTCTTGATTTTCAACAACACTTTCTAATGCATGAAGACTTGTATATATAACGATCTTCACCTTACCACACCAAACGGTGGCGCCAAGCTGTATCTCATCCAAAACATTGTTGTTCTGGAAAGAAATTCAAAAATCACGCATGCAAAACTCTTGATCAAGCTAAAAAGCTCGCAAACTGATCTTCTGTTCACCTTGAAACTCTCACAGAAAAACTCTAATTCTTCTCAAAACGCTCCACAAAAATCGGATCAGATTTAAAGCACGGACCGGTGGATTTGCTACTTTGAAAGCAAATCCGTGTGCTATCGGTTGAGTCATTTGCCTCCTGTGGTGTTCTACTAGACCGGTATTAATGCGATCGGTGTAGGTATATTGTTTAGCTAGTAAGTCTACTGGTTCACCACTGTTGATCCAACTTGAGGATCGATGTGTTTGATGTTTGCCAATGATGAGAACTAAGCTTTATGCCAACAATCTTCCCCTTTGGCATTGGTGGAAAAGCATATCATAACACATATCATTACTTGCCTCTCATTAGAATACTTCCCCTTTCGTGTATCATCCTGTCAACTGATTCTTCCCCTCAGGCCTTGCTCTACTGTATCTAGTCTCTTCTCTATTGTCTATACTGACCAGTCTCTTCCAGTGTCTTCCCCTTTCTCTTCCAATCTCTTCCCCTTTTTGCCTCCAAGAGACAAAGGGTGTGAACGACTTATAATTGAAGCCAATTGAAGATATCCTTGTAGATCTTCCTGGCGGAAACTAGGAATGGTTTCCATGCAACTATAACTTGGTCTAGGTTATACTTCATTGCTTGGAGAGAGACAATAAGGTTCTCCATGTCCTCAATTGTCTTATAGTCTGGTTCATTGAGAAGTGTATCAACATCATTTGCTATTTTCAGCATCTGATCTAAAGTTGGAGCTATGTATAACTGAAATCCAACGAGATCTTGGATTCTCTTTGTATTCTCCTCGGATGCCTTTCTCAGCGTGAGAGATAAATTGGTGAGCTCATGACTATACTCTGTTGCTGAAGAAGTCTTAGGATTGAACTGTGATGTTGTCTCTTTCAGCTCTTGTGTTGTCCTAGCAGTTCTCTCTGTGATATCCTTCACAAAATCTTCAAAGTTTGAAGTTTTTCTTGTAATCTTCCTAGCGTCTTGAACCTGTTGCTTTAGTTTGCCGTACTTGTAGGCACAGTGGCTTTGAGTGCTTCAATCTGGTCATGAAGGATATTTAATCTCTTTTGTTCATAATGATCTATAGCTACAATTTCTTGATCTGTTATGTCTTCTCCAATCGTTTGTGCCAGAATTTCTAGCTGATCAATTATGGGTTCTTCTTCATCAATATCTGCATCAAGAGAAAAATTATACAGAATATTCTAAACATTGGTGAGAACCATGTCTTGTTTCCTCTTTGTCAGCTGCTGATGGAGTGTGTATTTTGCCTTTCTTGGATTCAGGGTCTGTTGCAAATGTTAGCTTCCTTTTCAATGAAGATGAGCTTGGAATATTTGTAGGTTGTTTCTGTTTAATGACCTTATCTGGCTCTTCTTCAGGTAGCTTCTCTGCTTCCACCATTACTTCTTGTTCTGACTCTTCTTGTTGTTCCTCTTCTTGTTGTTTCTCTTCTTCTTGATGCCTTTGTTCTTGTTGCTTTTCTTCGTCCTCTTCGGCAACTTGTTGGACAACTTTGGCCGTCTCTGCTTTATCAATATATTTTTCTTCAGCCATCCTGGTTGATGATTGTCCTTTTCCTTGTTCTACCAGTCTGATTGGTGTATCATATACACCGGTTGGGTTCTCTTCACTGGTTTTGTCTTGTTCACTGGTTGTGAACTGTTCACCGGTTGTGTCCTGATTGCCAGTTTTGTCCTTGTCACCTGTTGTATCTTGATCACTGGTTGTATCTTGTTCATCGGTTGTGAACTATTCAGGGAGGACCTTTTCCTTTGCCTGTTCACCTTGAGATGTATCCTGAGGACCTGTTGACTGAGGTGTCTCTGTAGATACCTTTTTTGATGCAAGTTTCTCCTGCCTCTTTGCTAGAGTGTTGAATTCATGATTTTTCCATAATTGAATTGTTTCTTCATACACATCTTGTTCTTGACCATTTATAATTTTGGCCACTTTGTCTGTAGTATCCAGATTCAAAATTTTTGCTTCCATGAGAATGTTGATTGCTTCTTCATTAAGACTTGTCTCTAGCTGTTCTAGAACTTTCCTTAAGATTTAGCATCCTTTGCTACTCCTCTCCATTTTGGTAGTAGCCTTTTGTTGAGTTCAGATGGGAAGATGGACCTATAATCCTTTGGTCCTCAGTTGAAATCAAGAAAACTCTCTAACAGGGCTAGTTCTATTTTGGCTTTATCATTAGTGCCTAACGCATTGAACCATTTAGAAGCATTGCTAACTTTACCAAAATCTACTATTTCATCAACTATGTCAACAACAGTAAGGGTTTTAGCTTTACCTTTTTCTGGAGATGCTAGAATAGTTGGTGGAGTTAGATCACCACCGGTGTTTTCAATGATGTCTACAATGACCGGTTCGGTTGCTAGCTTTGGTTGGATCGGTGTATCAACCCCCAAAATGCCTTTGCCTCTACCAGTGTCCTTTTCTGGTTTTAGAGAGGTCTTCTGACATTTTACTTCAGCCTGGTGTTGCTGCTCCAAAATGGTTGTCTAGATTGCATCTCCTTCATGAACTGCATCAATTTCTCCAATTAGAACTTGACCAATCCTTTTTCTGATTTTAAAACTTTGTTTATATGCCTTTGCTTGATTGGTTGCCTCTTGTAGGCTAAAGTGGCTTTGCACTTCCAGCAGTGCCTTTATTCTTAGCTCCTTTTCCTTTTCTATTGAGGATTTCCATCTTCCTTCAATAAGCTCTTGTAACTCTTGAGGTACTGAGCCATGAATCTCAAGAGGCGTTCTCATGAACTTGTGCAGGCTGTATGCTACATCTTCTAATTTCCTTCTCTCTTCATCATTTGCCGGAGTATATCTTCTCTTAATTGTTGCCAATCCACCTGTTGACATTATGCCTTCAACCATTTCTTTAATGGTTGGTATTCTAGCCTTTTGTTCCTCCTTCTGTACCAGTTTCCCAGTCTTCTTTCTTCTTATATAAGTGGCGGTCTACTACGTCTCAGTTTCTTCTGAGTCCCCTCCTTGTGATTGTTCGGTTGTAACTGACTATGCCTTCTTCTGTTGAACTCTGGGTTCTGGCACGGTTACCTTCCTTTTCTTCGGTGTAGGAGACTGTTTGGGCAGTTACCTTTTTTGTTGCCTTTGAAGGTGCACTCTTCTTCAAATTTGCACTTATCTCATCATAAGTGCGAAACCGGTTGGCTGAAAGATCTAGGTTACTCTCCTGAAGTGCCTCAGCATATGCCTTGGTGGTCTTTGATGAAATTTCATAGTCAAGTTCCGGTGCAAATTCAATTCTTGGCTCAACAGCCTGAATAATACAGTGATCGGTACTAACAAGGAAGCAAACATCATCCTTGTACTCATCTACAATTGCAGATGGAATCCTTTCCCTTTGATGCATTTTGAGTTGAAAATCTTTGAAGTACTCAGTCATCACTTTATTAAACCGATTTCCCAGACTATTAACAATTTCTCCTATCTGGACCATAACCGGTTTGTTTGTTGGCCATGTAACATTACCCACTCCTGGAAAGAATATTTGGTAATAGAATAAAAGACATACCATCAGTGTCCTATACTTCAAAAATTTCTTCTTGACAATACTTAGCTTCTTCAGGTTCTTGAAGATTTGACTTGTCAACATAGCGCATATGTTGTATTGAGCACTGTCGTGCATTATTCGATGGGCTGCATGAATAGCTCCACTTGGTATGCTGTTGAGACTACTTGATTGATAAACCTTGTAACTGATTATTGTATCGGCGAACTAGACACCTTCATCTTCAATGTTAGTTACAATCATCATACAACCATCATACTTTGACTTAGTGAGGCGAGTGACTTCACTATTGACAATTGTTCTTAGAGTAAGAGCTTCCTTGTGGCTTTGAACTCGGTTACTCTCCTTAGACCTTTCTTTGTAATTGGAGTAACAACACCTTTCACCAACCACATTCCTGGTTCTTGTACTTGACTGAGTACCAATCGAATCTAGTCAAGATAAAACACTGCTGGGTATTTGATCCCATTGGTCAATCCAGCTTCTTCCAGTTGTGTGTATTTTGCCTCAAGATTTCCGTCCTTGTAAAGCCCTAGAAATTCTCTCTGTATGAAGGTTTCGCCCAATTCCTCTTGTTTGCTGTGAATGAAGGCGGTTATGTCCTCGGTCAACAACACGTTGTCTAGAACTAATGATAAGGCTCCAACCATATCATTCGACTTGTCCTGCACTAGCATGAGATCATATTGTGGTCGCTCATGTTGATTGATGTCGATAAGGTTTGCAACAGATGATGATTCCATTACGTTAGAAAGGGAATATATAGAAAGCTCTATCAAATTCCCGGAATATGAAAAGCAAAGATCGCGAATCATAGAAGGAAAGATTACTCAAGCTTAAAGAAAATTAGCACAAAATGCAAAGTAAAGTGAAATGAGTAATCCACTTTCCCTTTTATACCCACAGGTCGCAACGGTAATTAGAAAACGGTAACTTTTGTTAACGGTTACCATATGAATTAGCCTTACCTAGCTTTACCTTTAACGATTGGTTCACTAATGCTTTACTTGTTTACCGCAACATCCTCGGTTGAAACATCGACCGTGTAACATCAACTTATCCCTTTGATCGGTTGTTCGGTGTTAGACCGGTATGTGCTTCTCGGTATCAACCTCTACTGAGTGAGAGTAAATATCACCAGTTACTTCGAGGACAGTAACATTTCTACTTGTTCCCCCTTAAGCCTTGTTGGCTTAATTTGATAAAGAGATATCATCATCGGTAGATGACGACTTTGTCTCTGATATCTCTCCTTTAGAGCTCTTTGTCCCCTTTTTGGACCATATCTTCTTCACATCCTTCTTGGTCTCGTCAGTTGTGTTTCCTTTTTGATTGGGAGTCACTTTCCTCTTGACCGGTTTAACTGGGCCTTTTGCTTTGTTCATTGGCCGGTTCCTGCAGTCTTTGGCCAAATGCTCAATCTTGTTACAATGGTAACAAGTCATATCGGTTCCTCTCCATGGATTTACCCTTTTTCCTTAGTTCATGGGTGAATGGCATTCAGTAGCTCTATGCCCTGATGTTCCACACGTAGCAGAGATAGATGTGCCTCAGTTTGCATTCCTGTTATGGAATACCGGTCTAGGTGGAGATTTGAATGCCATGGTTGTAGACTTGCATTCTTCAGCCTTGTGTCCAAATTTATTGCAAGCATAGCAATAGCTTTCGAAGATTCCTCTGCTTCCATTGGACACACTTTTTGATCGTGACCTGCATTCAAAGGTCCTGTGACCATACTTATAACAGTTACTGCAGGAACTGTTAGCTGTGCAAGGTTTCACTGGTGCATTCCTGCAGTCATTAGATTTATGACCCGGTTTACCACAATGATCGCAAGAAGGTTTGGAGATTCTTTTACCTTGTCTCTAGTTGGTTTCTTCTTGTCCTCCTTGATTCCCTTGACTTTAGAGGACTCACCGGTTTCCTTGGTGCCTTGACCGATGTACCCAAGTCCTATGGGATCCTTGTGTCTTCTCTGAGCTTTTAGTTGCTCATCCAGCTTTTCAAAACTCTCATTGTATTTTCCGAGTTTCTCATTTCTCTCCTCAAGAATTTTAAGTTGTGCTTTTAGTTTTTCAACTTCAACAACCATTTCTTTGCTTGCTTCATCTTTATCATGCAAATATTCATACATGATGGCATTCTCTTGAGTTATGCCCTACATGTCTGCATGTAGTTGCAGTATGAGAGCATCTTCAACAAGGTTTCTTGCTCTCTCAATAGTTTGTAGTGCTTCTTCGACACTATTTTCCTCATCCTCAACTTTTCTGCTTGCTTCGATGAGTTCAGTCATCCTCAAAGCATGACCTTCTTGTTCTCTCTTCAAATTGGAGATTTGATCAGGCAGGTTCATGTTTCTCTCCATGAGTTCAGAGACTGCTTCTTCTGCTTCATCAAAACTACTTTGTCCAAATAGTTCTTCAATTGTGTCCCGACTTTCACTTAGTTGTAAAGCCAGTTCTTTTCTCTTAGCAAGAGATCTTCTTAGTCTATTTTCAAGAGAAGCAATCATTTCATTTGTTTCTTCCAACTGCTTCTGGTACCTATAACCCTCCATGATCTTTTCTCAAGCGGTTAAGCTTTCTTTACCTGAGAACTAGGCTCTGATACCAATTGTTAATCCTAATCGGTTATTGAGAGGGGGGGTGAATCAGTAAATTCAATGTATTTTAATAAAACAAAAATCACATGCACAAGCCAACACAAGATATATACGTGGAAACCCTCGGTTAGAAGGAAAAAACCACGGTGGGACAGAACCCACGAACTTCATTATTGCAGTAATAAAGCTGCCCGATTAAAGGCTTACAAAGCATTGGTTAGAATGCTACCCTATCAAGGGATTTGATAAAGATCGGTTAAGATCTTGACCCTGTAAGGAGTCGCTTCACTAGAGGATTTAAAAACATCAATAAAGATGTCACCCGGTGAAGGGATTTATACAACAGAACCTGTTAGGGTTCACCTTGATAAAGTGATTTATATGTGCTTCACACAATAAAGAAATGATCTTTTGTGACACTTAATCTGTTGATCAGATCATACCTGTTCTCTTTTTTATTTGCTTGGCTATTCAATCTTTCTTTCTTTTTTTCATGGTGAATGTAACCCTTCCCAGAAGTCTCGGCTCTTCTGCGCTGCTCTCTCTTTGCACTCTTGGTTTTCAACAACAACACTTTCTAAAGCATGAAGACTTGTATATAGAACAATCTTCACCTTACCGCACCAAATGGTGGCTCCAAGCTTTAACTTATCCAAAACGTTACTATTCTGGAAAGCAATCCGAAAATCACGCATTCAGAACTCTTGATCAAGCCACAAAGCTTGCAAATTGATCTTCTGTGCACTTCGAAACGCTCGTAGAAAAACTCCAGTTTTTCTCAAAATGCTCCGCAAAAACCATATCAGATTTAAAGCACGGACCGGTGGATCTGCTACTTTGAAAGCAAATCGGTGTGCTACCGGTTGAGTCATTTGCCTCCAGTGGTGTTCTACTAGATCGGTTGGGCAAGACCGAACCAGTATTAATGTGACTAGTGTAGGTATACTGTTTACCTAGTAAGTGTACTGGTTCACCACTGTTGCTCGAATTTGAGGATCGGTGTGTTTCATGTTTGCCAATGATGACAACTAAGCTTTATGCCAACAATATATATATATATATATATATATATATAAATATTATTATTATGTAAATATTAGAGAAATTAATATAATAATGACTTGAGATATGATGTATATATATATAAATATTATTATTATGTAAATATTAGAGAAATTAATATAATAATGACTCGAGATATTATGTATATATATATTATCATAATTGTCATTATATTAATTACATAATAATGAGTAGACATGTCCCATGAAGGGACATGTCTCTCTTTGGCTCATTCTCAATATAAATGCAAGAGATTGCTGCATTTGGAAAACACATACATCATAGGCAGTGATATTTGCAGTGATCCTAAAAATTAACATGGTATTAGAGCCAAGTTACAATCCTTGAGAAGTAATTCTCACAGGAAGATCAACATTAATGAGGTTATTTGCATTTGATCATGGAGTTCACAGATTAGTCTTTGAAGGCTGCGATATATTGGAGGGCTACAATACATAAGTAAAACAATGAACAGTATGTGGACTAGTTGCAAGACATAAAGATAGGCAGCCAATTACATGAGGGCAATCATTGTATGACTAAGCAGCGATTACCATGACTATCGTAACTAGTCAGATGGTCAGTGATTATGAGACACTAAGAAATGTGGGTTGCTTACCAATAAGGAATAACACAATATCAATTGCGATGTTGTAGTTGATTGCATATGATATCTATATCCTCACATAAGCCCAACGGCAATAGAGACTATTGTTGAGTGATTTCAAATGAAAAGAAATAAGGGATAAATATTGATTTTTGGAGGAAGAATCATGACGAGATATTTCCTTGGGAACTATAAAACCTCTACAAAAATATATATGTATTTCACCATGTGACTATAGTTGGGAGGCAATCATGCGGAATAGTCATGCAGAATAGACTCGCAGAGAGTTCATACCCTTCACACTCTTGGTAGATCGTATTTGGGTTTGTCGCACCAGAGAAGAGTATGGGATATTTCATCAAAGTAGGAGAATAATTAAAAACAACATCGAATTAGAAGTTTATTATCTCTTCTATAATCCATATTGAACCTTCTTGATAAGAAGTTTTTTAAATGCTTGATATCTTATAATCTTGGCCAAGAACTATCACTGGTCGTTCTTTTTCGTCTGTAGGAACATTGTCGCTGCTATCATTTGGTGGGCTATGTGTTCTAGAAATATTATGGATCACCATTTCACTTAGTGTCACCAAGAGATATAACTTAAATTTCGACTATAACCTGTGTGGTAGCTATTTGAGTATCTGTTTCATATTAAATTAGAAAATTAAATATAAGTGCGTTGCCAAAGATATCTTCTGCGGAGAGTTAAGTTGCTTGTCAGAATTATGTATTGGTGTTCTCGCTAAGTCAAAAGAAGATCAATCTTGATGGATTGAATTAATGCAAAATATACACACGAGTAAAATATTTGATATGATGCAGAATTGTTCAATGATATAAGAGTGGGAATTTTAAATTGTGAGGGGAATAATAACCAATGTTACATTCCCATTTGAACCATCCTTAGAGGGGAGATGTCAGGAAAGAGACACTATCAGAGATCAAATTTGAACCATCCTTAGTGGGGAAATGATTCAAAGGAGAGATGTCTTTAGTGCCGAACCCTTTTTTCTTTCTCAAATAATCTGAGGTGTGTTCTGATTTGATGTATATGGACTTTCATAGGAGCAACTTGTATCAAGGATGTTGATGCGCAGATAAGTATTTATTATCCTTGAATATTACTTTATCTACTCATTGTAATCTCTCTCTTATTTGTATTTCTATACGTACTATATTAGCTATTTGCCTTGATCTTTTCCGGGGATGCTTTTGCAGGAAAAAGATGATTGATATCAGATTCAAAGGGAGTCTAACTCTTCAGAGGTAACTTTGGACGAGGACCTCAAAAGATTGATATTAGACTTGCAGGGAGTTTGATAGTTCATCTTAAGCAATCTTGGATGAAAAGATCAACAAATTGATATCTTCTCAATGAGTTTTTCTTTGTGAGAGAAGTTCGAGGTGAAATCCCTTGTTTCCATCCTCTGTGCTGAGGCATGATGGATGTGATGTGTGTGACTCCATGTGTTTAATGGGCCTACCCCCTGTGTACATCATGAAGAAGTGATGACTTCCAAATGATTATCACTTTTATTTGCAGAAGTTATTTCAGGGAGGGAGGATTGTAATTTCCCCATTTTGAGTGAGCACTGGAGTTAGTGGATTTAGCCTATCATTGGGTCCGATTTGGACTCCAAGATTCTTGGAGGGAGCGTCTATTTTTAGTAAGTCACCTTGTCAGGTTCATTCATCTTTCATCATCAGGATCACTCTTGTGTTGCCAGATTTTGATTTTGATGCTTCCTCAATTGTTTTCGCAAGATGGGTGACTTATGATTATTATTTAATTAAATTGGCTAAGGTTGCTATTTTTATTGGGATTGTATATTGGGCATCTTGGTGTTATAGCTTGTTGGAACCGGGTTGAGTAGTTTTAAATCTTGAGCTTATAAAACAGGGACCCTATGTGTCAGAATAACATTATTTTAATGAAGGAGTCATTTTCAACATTAAAGTGAAGAGAAATATAATAGTTTATTATATTTCAAATGTGCACATAAAGCAAAGTCTTTTGTAAGTGAAAAGTGTGTGAGAGAAGATATCTTTTATTATAAAAGCAATGCTTTGGGCAAAAACAATTCATTCAATGATATCTATTGTTTGCATTTTGTGGAGAAGTTTGGGAGAAGGGTTTGAGGGTTTGTTCTTGATTTTGAAGAAACGAGAATCTTCTTCAAAATTCTACACACTTTGAATTGGAAATTAAATGCCAATGAATTGTGTTTTTGAGAATTTCATGGATGCTGTACAGATTTGACAGGGTTGTACTTTATAGTGTGGAATGCGGTTTGAAGAACATTGGTGCGGTTTGATTGGAGGCTGCCGTTTCAATTCTATGGGTGCATGTTGAATGGCGTTAGAGGCTTCCATTAGCAAGGAAGAATTAATATACAGCTGACGTCAACAATACAGGGGCTGCATGTCCTTTCCTTGAGGCTGCAAATTCATCATCAGGCAGCCACGTTTTGGTTTAAAGGTGCCAAAATTGAATTGTTGTTATTGTAATGATCATTGCACTATGTTAGTTTTGATAAATAGTAATTTGGGTCAGCATTTAGAGTTAGAAATAGTTGTTGTTTAGAGTTATTTCATATGTTGGAAAAATTAGAATTATATATGTTCAAAAGCACAAAAAATTGGAAACAGTTCAAACATACAAAAAATTTAGTTTTTTGACAAAGTGCCAGCGAGGCTCTTTACAACTAAGAGGGAGTGTTGATGTTTTGTAGCTTCAGTCGGATAAACACTATGAGTCAGTACTAGTGAAGATATGTATATATATATATATATATTATTATGTAAATATTAGAGAAATTAAATTAATAATGACTCGAGATATTATATATATATATATAATGATAATTGTCATTATATTAATTACATAATAATGAATAGACATATCCCATGAAGGGACATGTCTCTTCTTGGCTCATTCTCAATATAAATGCAAGAGATTGCTGCATTTGGAAAACACATACATCAAAGGAAGTAACATTTGCAGTGATCATAAATGTTAACAAGCTAGGCACCAATAATTGTAATCTGCTAATAAACCTCATAAATCTGAACAATCTTCTACCTAATTCAATAATTTGAAGCTCAGTAATCTCAATTCTCCAGCAATGCTGAAACCCCTTGCAAACAGCCAGAGACTTCACCAAGAAACAAGCAAATTCAACAATCCATCATAGAATGAATCCATTTCACTACCTTCTTCCTTTTTAATATTTCTCGAGTAGGAAATTGATCAAGTGTCTTCTTGATTACACTTCAGATAACTTTTAAGTGTATTTGCTTTTGTTGCATTTGAAATATGATATTTAATTACATTCCCCTGCAAAGTTAGTCGCCAATATTCAAATAAACATTTAATAACATTTAATGATGACTTAGGCCCCATTAAAGTTATAAACTTTATAATTCCCTTCTATTTCAAAACCACTTGCTATTGGATTGACTTTAAAAAACAGTAATATATGTGCTTCTTCAAGTCCCACGTTGGCTTAGGATAATAAATAAATAGGCCCCAATATTATCACATTCATTTAATACACTTATAAGTTAATTAGCCCCATTTACTTAAAAACCTTAATACCTGTGAAACATTAAGAAATGACTAACATCTGGTTTAATACTTGGGAATGCCTCTTTAGGAGACATTATCCAAAATTTGATGAGGATTTCGATTGTGAACATAAATAGTTGTTCTGCAAGCTTTTGCCGAAAGAAAAGTTCGCAGATTTTGATCATGAATCATAGCTTTCGCTTCCTCAACAATGGATCTATTCTTTCTTTCTGCAACTCAATTTTGTTGCAGATTATATGGAACACAAAACTCCCTTTTAATCCTTTCCTCAATACATATATTTTGAAATGTTCCAGAAGTATATTCTGATCTTAGAACTTTGATCTTTTTTTCAGACATGTTCTCAACTTGAGTTTTGAACTCTTTAAATCTAGAAAACACTTTATCAGGCTCCTTAGATTTTAAGAAATAAATCCAGGTCTTACATGAAAAGTTGTCAATAAAAATCTCGTAGTACCAAAAACCACTCAAAGATGCAACATAGGCCCACATCAATCAGAATGAATCAGATCTAAAATTTCTTTTTCTCTACTTTAACTATTGTGAAAATGACCTTTAACATTCTTACCCAGAGCACAACCTTTGCAAATACCATTATGTTCTTGATTGACCTTTGGAAGATCACAACCATCTTCTCCATGGAAGAAAGAGTTCTAAAATTTAAGTGAACAAATCTTCTATGCCACAACTCACTTGTGCTGATAGAATCATGTGCTAAAGGCTGAATAGGACGAGAAAAAAGTCTATATAGACTCTCTTGACGATACCAATTTCAAGAGCTGTCTTAATGCTAGTGTTTTTCTTGCATGCAAGTAGCTTACCTTCAACAAATACAACTTGATACCCTTTATCCTCCAACGCTGAAATTGAAATCAGATTTCTTTTGATTTCAAAAACAAACAAGACATCACTCAAATGAAGGGGAATGCTTGAAATCTAGATTACAAGCATCATTACCAATTATTACTTGCAAATGAGTATCTTTTTCTACCAAGTTAGAAAAATGCTCTTGGCATCCTGTAATATGACGTGAAGCACCACTATCAATTAATCAAGCATTACTCTCAGTTGGAACATTTCTTGAAAGGGCTGAGATAAATAAAAGTCCCTCTGAATTTTCTCTAGATTCTTTATGAGGTTAAGCATCATCAACATTTGCAACAACAACTTGATGTTTTGGTCTAAAATGATCTCTTGCAAAGTGACCATGTTTGTCACATCTGAAACATTAAACTCTAGAGATATTCTTCTTATTCTTCAGTCCAAGAGCTGAATCTAAATTCCTATCTCTATTAGTCTTAAAATTTCTTTTTTTTCCTTTCCTTTCAGACTTTTGAGTGGCTAGGACATGATCTTCTACATGATGAGATTTTTGTCCATTTCCTCTTGCTTCTAATTTGAATTCCTCTTGAATACAATCAGCTGTTAGACGATCAAACATGGGTAATTCATCTCTTCTACTAATGCCTTGAATAAAAGACTTCCAAGAATGAGGGAGACCATTATATCCAATAACATTAAGCTGATCTTTCAATTCTGTAATCTTCATAAAGAAGGAGACAATTGATTCTACTCTAGCCATTTTTATATGAAGGAGCTGACGTCTCGAGGCCAGAGATATGCTAGTATTGTTGAATTTATATAAGCTTTGAATACTCTCAAACATTTCTTTAGCTCAATTCAACTTGGATATAATAGGCACAAGATGATCCTTTATAGAATCAACCAATATCCTCCTCGCCATAATATTATTCTTCCTCCATTGAGCTTTCTCACTATCATCGGTTGTTCAGCCACATCAGTCTTCACATATTTTAGAAGATCATTTTCTTCTAGACCAATGAGGACTCTAAACTTCCATGATGTGAAATTGGATCCACCATCCATCCTATCTTCAACCTTGAGTCCATTCACCATTTTGGAAACCTGAAAGAAATAATCTAGAAGAGAAGAAAATAATACTTTGATGCTTGAATAATTCTGGTTCAGGATCTTTACTTAGACCTTCTTTGATACCATGTTAAATTTAGAACCAAAATTGCATAAAAAATAAAGAACTGATAAATCAAAACACAAGAACACCAAAGATACCTGTTATATCCCCAACTAGGATATTGTCTCAAATCTGATTTTGGTTCTCAATTTTGAATGTTTGACATTTTGTCAAACATTTAGCATGCAACCTCAATCTTGCTGACTTTTATTTTCAGATTGTATTTGCTTGCTTGAAATGCTTTAAATGAAGTTTAAATGCTAGCGAGTAATTATTAAGATATCCAAACAAAGAACTAAAATGCAAATGCAATCTTTTTTGCCCGTTTGAATGCATACATATGATTTCTACATTTAAAATGTGCACCTACAAGCAATGGACATTTTAGCAAACACTTGGCATGTTAACTCCAAACTTCATTTAATTGAAAGAGATGGAAGTAATAACAATGTAAATACTTGCATATATAAAGAATTAAAACATGGAACGAAATGCAGGTCTGAAAACTATTATGGCAGCAAATTCTAGAACTACAAACTGGCAATCAAAGTCACATAAATATTCTCCAACAAGTATGTAATCTGCAGTTGACAAACTTTAACCATTGCTTGATATAAACCCCACGTGCCAAGAGGAAATTATTGTAGCAACTACTGTTCAAAGTACTGTAGCATTACTGTTCACGGGTACTATAGAAGCCATTAAATAGTTAGATCTAATATAAAATGGCTGTCAAGAATGAATCTCTAGGTTTTCTGTAGATATACCTTCCAATCCTTCAAACTCTAGATGAAATATTTCACTTTTAAGCACAAATAGAACTCCTAAATGAAGCTCACTTGAATGCCAAATTCACTGGATATTTCACCAACTCAAATGGCTGCAATAACATGGAAGAATTCTCAATTCTTCAAGCAAATGCTGAAACCATTGGAAACTCCAAAGTCTTCACAAGAACACAAGCAAAATTTCATCAATCACACATAATGAAAAAGAACTCATGTGAGTCTTTTATAACTTTTGTGGGAGAAGTCACACACTTTTCCATCCAATGTGGGCTAAATATACTTTTTCCCCTTTAATAATTTATTTACACCAATACTTTAATTAATACCTTGGCTTAAACTTCTATGAATTAATTGATTAAATGACGCTTTCCAATGATGACTCAACCCTCAACTTAAGTGAAATTATAAAGTTAAATTATAACTTTATAATAAGCCATTTAATGATTTAATAATAACTTGGCCACTAAAATAATAAAAACTCCCAAAATACTTATCCTTTAAATATGTCGTCTGAAACAGGAGTCACGCATATTATTTCTCCATGTGACCAAATACACTTTACAAAAATAGAAGGGGTCCTTCTCGAACTGTTAATATTTTCAGATTATAGCAAGGACTGTACAATCTATAGAGGTATTTCAAGACTAAGCACATGATATAATATATAATCACAAAGAAGGAAAGATAGTAACCGGATAGTATCTCTGAAATCAGACTTAGGAGACTTCAAAACTGAGCCTTCAACTCCTTCCGAGTTAGCCCACCTAGGGCTTCTTTTGACTCAGATACGTGATGTCATCAATCATTACTATGAGACAGATTTGTCCTTCAATGTTGACTTGATGAAGTATGGAATTCTTGCCCACAATCAGCCCCAACTCTGCTATCACGCCCAGCCCTTGCTATGTGACAAATTCAATGTTTATAGTAACTTGGATGTGTATCAGAGAAAACCCTTAATGTGCTGATCATTCTTCATCACGAATCTGATCTAATTCCAAGTGCCAAATCTGCCATAGTTCGTTGATGTGTAGATCGCACTGTATTTGCCATAGATCGCACTAGATCTGCCCTAGATCTGCACCTCATCAATAGACATATCGCCCACATTTCAAGCCTTATTTGCGCTATAAGGGCATAACTAATTCACCATTAGTGTGGATGATTATTGTCACCAATGCTAGTGTAGATCTGTCCATAAATGCTGGTGTGATTCGCTCCATAATGCTGAACTAATTCGCTCATTAATTTGCTCCAAGCATTGATGAAGAGGACATTCACATGTTATGTTTTTGATGTGTTTGTCCTGCATCAAAAACTCCAATAGATATGAGCATCATTAAATAAACTCTTCCACCTCAAGGTGGCCGACTTGGACCCTCCTTAGTAATTTATTCTATTTATAATAAAAATAATAAATGCCTTATTATTTATTATTATAAAATCACACTTCCACATATATATTAATTTACCAAAGGTGTGATAATAGAAATATATATCCATAATTTATTATTATCAACTTGTCCTAATTGATCTTAGCCAAAAAGGCCATAATTTTAACACTCCGTCTTGGACTTGAGGAAAAGATCAACCCATAGGACTCAACCTTTGAGCCTGTCTATCATCCTTGATAGAGGTAACAAAAAAACCTAACCATATTGGATATCTTATCCAATGATATCATAGATCTCACATCTATGAAGGTAGCTCTCTATCTACTAAATGGGAACACATATGTTCTTCATCATTCCCCAACCATTCATCTTATATCCATATGAGAATCATCTTTCCATGGTAGCATCAAGTCATATGATGCTTACCAACCGGAGGTGGATTTCCTAGATCCACGAGTCTCCACGACTCAAGAGATAGAATATCAACTCCATGATATTCAAAGTAACATCAAGTCCATGATGTTTACCAACCAGAATTCAACATATCATCAAGTCCATGATGTTGAGAGCATTGATCTAATGAATATCAACTCCATGATATTCACCAAGTGTTCGGAGTAATGGTCTATCGACATCAAGTCCGTGATGTCCACCAACTACTCAGATGTGGATCCCTGATCTATGTGATATCAAGTCCATGATATCATGAGCATTGGTCTAACGAATATCAAGTCCATGATATTCACCGAATGCGTAGAGTAATGGTCTCCAAACATCAAGTTCATGATGTCTACCAACTACTCAGCAATGGATACCTGATCCATGGGAAGAATATCAAATCCATGATATTCTCTAAATCTCTAATTCATAAGTGTAATCGAATGAATCATATAAGCAAAATATTATCTCATGAATCCACATAAGCATAAGAATAGCCAACATAAATCGTATCTTATTAATCCACATAAGCATAAGAATAATCAACGTAAATCTTATCTTATGAATCCACATAAGCATAAGAATAATCAACATAAATCAGGTGCAAACTAAATGCAATATAATTATATCATGAATATAGACTCAACTATAAAGAAAGTATGCTCCCACACATAAAATATGCAAATGTAATCATATGCCAACATAAGCCAATGCTAGCATATGTTATTCCTAACCGATTACTTAGAGGGGGGTGCATCAGTAAATACTATTTCTATTACCAATTAAAACTTGTATAAAGATTCTTGCAAGATAAATAGAATGTAAATAACCATTCACACAGAAATAGAAATGCTCAGATCAACACATCATATGTACGTAGAAACCCTCGGTTAGAAGCAAAAAACCATGGTGAGATAGAGCTCACAACTCCACTGCTGCAGTAATAAAGGTGCCTGGTTAAGAGCTTACAAAGCACTTGCAAGAGTGCTACCCGGTAAACGGATTTGGTAGAAAACCGGTTAAGATCTTGACTCTATTAGGAGCCGCCTTGTTAAAGGACTTTCAATATCAATCAAGATGCTACCCGGTTCAAGGATTTATACAAAGAACCTGTTAGGGTTCACCCTGATAGAGAGATTTGAATATGCTGTCACAGTATAAAAGCAATGATCTTAATTGACACTCTTTGTCTGATTAGATCATACTTGTTGATCTTCCTGTTCTGCCTGGCTGTTGATTCTTTCTGCCTTTCACCTCTGTGACTGTAGCTTTTCTCTCAGAAGATGTCTCTCTCTTGCTCTGTATAATCAACAACTCTTTTCTTGCGTCCTATGACCTGTATTTATTGAAAATTCATCTCAATGAAACCCTAACTCATAGAACTGCCAGGCTGTAAACTCGTCCTTAAATCATGCAACAAAGAAAAAGCTTTACATTCTGATCTTGAGTTGACCTTGAAACATCTACGTAGAAATAAAACTAACTCTTTTTAAAAAGCTAACTCCAGTTCTAAACGGTGGATGCTTCGCATATTTGGGTTTTAACTTAAACTGCTCCACATTCATCGGTGTGGATTGACATGCTGTTGACTGGTATCCGGTTCATCCCCTGTATGCACTATAAGACTGGTACAATGTACTTTGTTCGTTCTACCGGTGCATCTCCTCTGTTAGTCTGCCGGTGTATATACTCTGTTTTAGTCTACCGGTGCCTATTAAGTAAAGTGAGTGAACTACCGATGTACCTTATACCGGTGGGAATGGTGTTTGCATCAATCTTCACTAATCACAACTTAAATTGGCTAACAATCTTCCACTTTGTCATTGGTGGCAATACTATTACTCACTCATCACAGTTAATTCCTTGGTTTGTAGACTTTACCTTTTAGCTTCATCTCTACTGTCTGTAGACTTCCCCTGTCTGTAAGTGTCTTCTTCTTCGAGCTTCTAACCTCTGTAGCTCTTCTTCTCTTTTCTATTCTCTGACCATCTCAAGCTTCTTCTTCTCTTTTCTGTTCTCTTTTCTTCTTCCCTTTTTTGCCTCCATAAGACAAAGGGTTAAGCTTCGTTTAGTTTTCAACATTTGTAGCTTGGTGAAGATATCCTTGTAAATTTTATTCGTCGAATGAAGAAAAGGATTCCATTGACCGGTTACATATTCTATATTTTTCTGTGTTGCTTTTAGAGAGACTAATATTTTCCATGTCCTCTACAGTTTTGTAATTTGGCTCACTGATAAGATTTTCAGTCTCTGTTGCTGTCTGTTGCATTGAATCGAATGTTGGGGCCAAAAATAATTGAAATCTAATAATATCTTGGATTCTCTTGGTCTTCTCTTCAGAGGTCTTTCTCAGTATGAGAGTTAGACTTGTCATTTCCCCGCTGAAATTTGTTGCAGACTTGTTCTTTATGTCAAACTGGGAAGACAGAGCTCTTATGTTTGCTGAAGTCTTGGATGACTTTTCAATGAGATCTTGAATAAAGGTTTCAAAATTTGAAGTCCTTGTCATCAGACTTGCTGCAACTTGTAACTGTTGTTGAAGTACCCTTAAGTTGGTAGATATTGTGACCTTTATTTCCTCGACCTATTTGTGGAGAATTTCTATTCTCTTCTCATAGTGATCAATGGCTACTGTCTTTGGATCGGTTAGATCTTCTCCGATTGCTTGTGCTAATATCTCCAATTGATCTATTATAGGTTCATCTTCATCAATGTCAGCATCCGATACAAAATTGCTCAGGATTTTCTTGACACTGGTTAGGACCATGTCCTGTTTCCACTTAGTCGGCTCATTTAGCTGCCTTGTTGACATTTTGTTGATGTCAACAACAGTCTCGGTAGCCTTGCTCCTTTTGGCTTCTGTGTCAACTGCAAAAGATAGCTTCCTCTTGGATGAGGACTAGCTTGGAACATCTACCCGTTCCTTGTGTCTAGGCTCCTATACCGGTAGTGCTTGCACAATATGTACAGGTAACTCTTGTTCCTGTTCATTCTGTTGTTCTTGTTTTTCACCATTTTCTGGTTGGATTAACGTTTCCGAAAATGCCACATTTTCCGGTTGTGCCTCCTCTTCTGGTAGGACTTCTGTTGCTGGTACTTCTTCCTCATTTTGTACTTCCCCTTCCGGTAGTACCTCTGCTTCCTTTTGTGCATCCTGTTCCTGTTCCATTTTCTCTGTTGCAGAGGCTTCCACTATGTGTTGTTCTTCGGTTGTATGTAACTCACCCATAGGTATATCATTTCCTAGCACTTGTTCCTCTGGTAGAGTTCCCTGTTCCAGATTCACTTGTTCACTGGTAGTAGGTTTTTCACAAGTAGTGAATTGAACCGGTGGTACCACTGCTAGTTCGGGTTGATCTTGTGGACCTGTTGCCTTGAGAGCACTGAAGTCATATTGTTGCCAGAAATCTAGAATCTCTTCATAAACTTCGTCTTCATACCCGTTGAGTATCTTAGCAACTCTATGCTTGGTATTCAGGTTCATTGACGCTTCCTCTAACAGTAGTTTGATAGACTCTTCCCTAAGACCAGGTTTGACTAGTGACAATGTCTCCTTAGAGATTCTAGTATTGGTGCCTAAACCGGTTCTCCATTTTGTCATTAGTCTTATGTTAAGTTTAGGGGGAAACTTGGACATATAGGCCCTTGGAGTTCTGTTGTAATCCATAAATGTTTCCACTAGACCTACTATTACTGCCTGTTTATCTTCCTCTCCTAGCACACTATACCATCTAGCTGCATTATCTACTTCTCCAAAATCCATCACCTCATCAACTATATCATTAACAGTCATGGTGCGAGTCTTACCTTTTTCTGGAGAGACAATAACGGTTGGGTGAGCCTGATCACTTCCTTTATCATCAGTAATGTGAATGATGATCGGTTCGGTAGGATTCTTCTGTTTAAATGGTACTTCTGCTCCAAGTACTCCTTTTCCTTTTCCGGTATCGATGACTGGTGGCTCAGTTGCCCTTTGACGTGCTTCTCCTACCTGCGTTTGGGTCTGAAGAAGTTGGGTCCATATTGCCACTCCTTCCTCGTTGACCTTCTCAGCTTCTCCAATAAGCATTTGACCGATCCTCCTCTTTGTCAAGAAATTTTGCTTATTCAGTTCAGCTTGGTGAATGGCCTTGTCCAAAGTAAGATGGTTCTGAACCTCAAGCAGAGCTCGAATCCTCAGCTCCTTTTCTATGTCCATTGAAGCTTTCCATCTAGCTTCAAGATTTTCTTGAGATTATCAGGTACAACCGTATGAATTTCAATAGGAGAGAGGTTGAATTTGTAGATAGAATGAACTACTACTATTTTTCTCCTATCTTCTTCATTGGCCAATTGATATCTTGTGTTGATTGATCCCATTCCATCAGATTCTTTCAATCCTGCCACAAATTCATCAATTGTGGGCTTTCTGGCTCTTGGTGCATCTTCCTTTACCGGTTTACCAATTTTCTTCTTTTTGACTAGAGGAACTATTTCTTCAGTTTCTGTTTTCTCCAGTTCTTCTCCTTGAGTATTGGGTGCCGGTTTTGCTTTCTTCCGTTGAGCCTTGGGTTGTTCAGTCACTAGTTTCTTCTTTGGTGTAGGGGTCCTTTTGACATAGACATTCTTGATTGGTGCCCCTTTCCTCAGATTCTCCTGAATCTGTTCAAAGGTACCAAACCGGTAAGCAGAGAGATCTAGGTCAGCTTCTTGTAGGGCATCAGCATATGCCTTTGCTGTCTTGGAGGTGATCTCGTAACCCGGTTCAGGAGCATACTTGGTTCTTGGTTCCACTGCTTGAATGATGCAGTGATCGATGGAGACTAGAAAACATACATCATCTTTGTACGAGTCAACAATAGTTGACGAAACCCTTTCTCTGGCGTGCATTGTCAATTGAAATGCCTCAAAGTACTCAGTCATTACTTTACCGAACTGGTTTCCTAGTTGGTTGGCCATATCACTTATTTGCATCATAACTGGCCGGTCGGTTGCCCAAGTCACCTTTCCTATTCTCGGAAAGAAGTTAGAATGGTAAAAGTTAAGGCATACCAATAGTGTGCCATACTTTAGGGATTTCTTCTTTACAATGTCGAGCTTCTTCATATTTTCAAATATTTGACCTCGAAGCATTCCACAGAGATCGTATTTGGCATTGTCATACATTATCTGGTGAGCGGCATGAATGGCTCCACCCGGTATGCTGTTGAGGTTGTTGGATTGGTAGATCTTGTAGCCTATTACAGCGGATGCGAACCGAACTCCTTCGTCTTCAATGTTGTTTACGGTCATAAGCCGACCATCAAATTTTGACTTTGTAAGTTTTGCGACCATAGCATTGGAGATGGTTCTTAGGGTTAGTGCTTCCCCTTCCTGATTGTACGCAGTCACTCGATGCAAGTCCTCCTTGGTAATTTGTGTACATGCTCCTTGCGCGAGCCAAAACCCTGGATCGTGCACATGACTGAAAACCAGTCGAATCCAATCCGGTCGGAAGATAGTTGGATAGCAAACTCCGTTGATAAGACCGGATGACACCAGCTTCGCGTATCTATCTGGTAGCTTTCAGTCCTCACATAGCGAAAGGTACTCGCTCTGGATGAAGGTCTCACCCAGTTCTTTCTGCTTGGCATGAGTGAAAGCGGTCACGTATTTCGTCATGAGAACACCATCAGGCACAGATGATAGTGCACTAGACATGTCATTTGCACTGTTCTGAACCGCCATTATGTCGTAGACAGGTCGATCGATTTGATTCCCTTCAATCAACTTGGCGACAGATGAAGAAGATGCCATTGTTATCAACCAGTTAACACAGTAATTAGCTTGATTGGTCTTTCAAAGAAATCTTATCGTTGATCAAGGCACGAGAATACTACTCAAGCATAAAAGATTGTGAATCACAAATCGGAAAGTAAAAGAAAATGAGTAATCTTCCTCTCTTTATATAGATTTAGGGCATAACGGTAATAACCAAACGGTAACTATTTGATTAACGGCTATAGCATTAATTACCATACCTACCCTTTCTTTCCTTTTTTGCCAACCGGTATTCAAGCTTTTTCGGTTGAGCAAACCCCGGTTGATTAACGCATACCTGTCCGGTCTTTCTTGCAGACTGAGTGAGTTTGATACTCACCAGTTGTACCGGGAACAGTAGACGAGCTGTCGGTTCCCTCTAAGCCCTATAGGCTTAGTTTGTTGAAGAGATATCACCATCGGCTGATGATGATCTTCCCTCTGTCTTCTCCTCAGCGGAGCTCTTTGATTCCTTCTTGAACCAAATCTTCTTTACTTCCTTCTTGGTCTCCTTTCCTCCATTGTTCTTATTGGAAGGCGAGGTCTTCACCACCGTTTTGACCGATCCTTTTCTTTTGTTAATTGACCGGTTCCTGCAGTCTTTAGCTAGGTGTCTTACTCTGTTGCAGGTGTAATAGACTATCCCGGTTGCTTTCCATGGATTTACCCTTCTCTTGTTAAATGATTTGCACTAGGAGTCATTATGACTGTTCATGCCACAGTTAGCACAATTGGTTGTGCTCCGGTTCTTGATTCTTTTGGGGAATACTAGTCTCGGTGGGGATCTAAATGCCATTGTTTTGGATCTGCATTCATTAGTTTTGTGTCCAAACTTGTTGCATGCATAGCAATACCCCTTGAAGCTTACCCTGCTTCCACTGGAAGCACTTGTGGGATGAGACCAACATTCAGTGGTCTTGTGGCCATTCTTGCAATAGTTTTTGCAGTAACTGTTGGTTGGCTTTACTGGTGCATTTCTCCAGTTACTTGTTTTGTGCCCCGGTTTTCCATAGTGATTGCAAGGGGAGTTGAAGGTCATTTTACTCTTTTGTTCTACCAGTTTCTTCTTTTCCTTCTTGCTTGTGTTGGCTCCAGATAACTCACCGGTTTCCTTGGTGTCTTGTCCAGTGAACCCAAGTCCTGTCGGGTCCTTGTGCTTTCTTTGAGCTTTGAGTTGGTCATCAAGCTTGACTGAGCTTTCGTTGTATCTTCTGAGGGTTTCATTCCTTTCTTCGAGTTCTTTCATCTGTTCCTTCAGTTGATACAGCTCAATTGCTAGCCTCTTGCATGCATCATCTTTGTCATGCCAAATCTTTGCATGTTAGCATTCTCTTGAGTGACTATTTGCATGTCTCCTTGAAGTTGTAGAACGATAAGATCACTTTCCCTTACAGCTTCCTCAGCCAGATTCCTTGCTCTTTTTGAGGTTGTTAATGACTTAATTGCAGTGTTTCTTTCATCTTCAGTTTTCCTCTTTTTCTCAATCAGTTCAGTCATTCTTAGGGCATTATCTTCCTGCTCCCTCTTGAGGTTGGAGATCTGATTGGTTAGGATCTGGTTCCTCTCCATGAGCTCGGAGACTACCTCCTCAACTTCATCTGATCCACTTTGCCTAGAGAGTTCATCAATTGTTTTATTGCTCTGACTCAACTACAGAGCCAACTCCTTTCTTTTAGCAAGGGATCTTCTCAACCTATTCTCCAGAGAGGCAATAATGTTGTTGGCTTCCTCAAGCTGTTTCTGATACCTGTAACGCTCCATGATCTTTTTCTCAAGTGGTTAAGCTTTATATCTTAGAGAACTTGGCTCTGATACCAATTGTTATTCCTAACCGGTTACTGAGAAGGGGGTGAATTAGTAAATACTATTTCTATTTCCAGTTAAAACTTTTATAAAGATTCTTGCAAGATAAATAGAATGTAAATAACCATTCACACACAGAAATAGAAATGCTTAGATCAACACATCATATGTACATGGAAACCCTCGGTTAGAAGGAAAAAACCATGGTGAGACAAAGCTCACAACTCCACTACTGCAGTAATAAAGGTGCCTGGTTAAGAGCTTACAAAACACTTGCAAGAGTGCTACCTAGTAAAGGGATTTGGTAGAAGACCGGTTAAGATCTTGACTCTATTAGGAGCCACCTTGTTAAAGGACTTTCAACATCAATCAAGATGCTACCCGGTTAAAGTATTTACACAAAGAACCTGTTAGGGTTCACCCTGATAGAGGGATTTGAATATGCTTTTACAGTATAAAAGCAATGATCTTAATTGACACTCTTTGTCTGATTAGATCATACCTATTGATCTTCTTGTTCTGCCTGGCTGTTGATGCTTTTTGTCTTTCACCTCTGTGACTGTAGCTCTTCTCTCAGAAGATGTCTCTCTCCTGCTTTGTATAATCAACAACTCTTTTCTTGTGTCCTATGACCTGTATTTATGCAAAATTCATCTCAATGAAACTCTAACTCATAGACCCGCCAGGCTGTAAACTCGTCCTTGCGTTCTGATCTTGAGTTTACCTTGAAACATCCGCGTAGAAATAAAACTAACTCCTATTAAAAAGTTAACTGTAGTTTTAAACGGTGGATGCTCCGCATATTCCGGTTTTAACTTAAATAGCTCCACATTCACTGGTGTGGATTGACGTGCTGTTGATCGGTATCCATCTTATACCCAGTTCATCCCTTGTATGCACTATAAAACCGGTACTATGTACTTTGTTTGGTCTACCAGTGCATCTCCTCTGTTTAGTCTGCCGGTGTATATACTCTATTTTAGTCTACCGGTGTACCTTATACCGGTGGGAATGGTGTTTGCATCAATCTTCACCAATGACAACTTAAATTGGCTAACAACATATATCATATAGTTTCCCACTATAAAAGAAATGTGTTCTCATATTTATATAACATAAGCAAGGTAATGTAAAACATATGCCAATGTAAAGTATGCTTCCCATGCATACAAACAAAACAATGTATGTTGTCATCCATACATCAAGTTAATCAGCCATGTGCGTAAGGTATGCACATACATAATAGAAATATGTCAATGTAAGATTCGCTGCGACATAATGTATGCTTCTCACAAATATGTGTCAGTTATGCCAATGAGAGATAATCAGCTAGATATGCAAAACAACTATGCTAATTAGCTGTGGATATTCCCATACATATGTCTAAACCAAGAATGCATACATGCATAATGTATGCTCCTCATATATGCATGTCAAGATAGCATAATGTATGTATCCAATAAAACAGTTAGTGTTCCCATACATATATACCAAAGTGAAGTATGCAGTCCTACATATTCATAATGCTGCAACAAAATGTAAAGTATATCACATTATACCAAAGAAAAAATGTGCATCCTATACCTTCATAATCAGCTAATAACAATTAACTAGCTATGTTAGACAACCATGTCAATAGGAATGATCTTGCACATTCATACAAAGAGTAAGGAAGGAGTTTATACCGCAAAAACAGGTTTAAGTGAGCCTGTGATTAAACTCCCTCTTAAGTTTAGGTTTACCTTATAATGTCCACAAGGTTAGACTCCCTCTCAATTGTATGTTTCCAGATATTTTGAAATTTACCCTAAGAAGGTCAATCGTATAATTTCAAAACATGCAAGAATGTAATGACACAATTTTACCCATATCTTTTCTGCCAAACATTAGATGGTTTCTCAACATAGAAACTAATATTAGGTGTAGAAGGCTAAAAGGCCAATGAATTTGCATAATCAGAATCTTAGATCTTGATGCAAATAAAAACCCTCACGATATGTAAGGTTAAATTACTATTTTCAGACCAACTCTAGATTGCCATAGATTTCTTAATTTTGAAAGAGTTAGACTGAATTCCTAAATCTGAAAATGGATCTTTTACTCTACCTAGGCTCTGATACCATGTTAATATTTTCAGATTATAGGAAAGAATGTACAATCTATAGAGGTCTTTCAAGACTAAGCACATGATATAATAAATAGTCACAAAGGAGAGATAGTACCCGGATGTTATTACTGAAATCAGACATAGGAGACTTCAAAACTGAGCTTTCAACTCCTTCTGAGTTAGCCCACCTAGGGCTTCTTTTGACTCAGATCCGTGATGTCATCAATCAGCACTACGAGACAAATTTGTCCTTCAATGTTGACTAGATGAAGTAGGGAATTCTTGCCCACAATCAGCCCCAACTCTGCTATCACACCCAACCCTTGCTATGTGACAAATTCAATCTTTATAGTAACTTGGATGTGTATCAGAGAAGACCCTTAATATGCTGATCGATCTTGATCATGAATTTGATCGAATTACAAGTACCAAATCTGCCATAGTTCGCTGATGTATAGATCGCACTATATCTGCCTTAGATCTGCACCTCATCAATAGACAAATCGCCAAAATTTCAAGCCTTATTTGGACTATAAGGGCATAACTAATTCGCCACTAGTGTGGATGATTATTGTCACCAATACTGGTGTAGATCGGTCCATAAATGCTGGTTTGATTCGCTCCATAATGCTGAACTAATTTACTCATTAATTTGCTCCAAGCATTGATGAAGAGGATGTTCAAATGTTATGTTTTTGATGTGTTTGTCCTTCATCAAAAACTCCAATATATTTGAGAATCATTAAATAAACTCTTCCACCTGAAGGTGACCGACTTGGCCCTTCCCAAGTAATTTATTTTATTTATAATAAAAATAATAAATGCCTTATTATTTATTATTATAAACTCGCACTTCCACATATATATTAATGTACCAAAGGTGTGATAATAAAAATATATATCCATAATTTATTATTATCAACTTACTTGTCCTAATTGATCTTAGATGAAAAGGTCATAATATTAACACGAACAACATCAGACTTACTATAAATAGTAAATGTGGCAAAAGTATAGCAAATGAAGTCCAAATGACGCCAAACGAAAGCATACTGAATCTTGAATTAGATGCCCACTGAAAGAGACCCTTTGTCCATCTTCATTAGCCTATGAGGGTCACATGATGGGCTAATCCATCCATAGTCATGGTCACGCTAAAAAGGGAACATTATAGTCTGTTAGCAATATGAGTTGCATTAGTGTATTTCACAAACTTCATTCACATCGGTAAAGGGTCACCGGTCACTTACATTATTCTAGATACCACCGGTAGACTGAGAACAAAGTGTAGCACCAGTTGACTATATTGGTCGATACACCGGTAGACCAAACCAAGTACACAGTACCGGTCTTATGTTATATACAAAAACGAATCGGGTGTAAAGGGTATATTGGTCTAAACTGCAAGAAAGATCCGATCCGGAATTTATGGATCGGTTTGAGTTAAACGCCTAATTATACGGGACATCCACCGCTCAGGAGTAGAGTTAGCTTTTTAACAGGAGTGAGATTTAATTCTACGGATGATCTCAAGGTAAACTCCAGATCATAACGCATAGCTTTTATGTGTTGCATGATTTATGGGTAAATTTACAGCCTGACAGTTCTACGAGTCAAGAGGTTCACTCTTGTATAAGTGTGGGTATTAGGATGCAAAAAATGTTGTTGCTGATTATTGGTGATCGTATAGAGCAGAGGAGAGTCATCTTCTGAGACAAGAGCTACAAACATAGAGGTAGCAAAGATCAACGGCTAGGCAAACCGGGATAGAGGTATGATCTAGTCAAACATTCAGTGTCATATCAGATCATTGCTTTTATTAGTAGAGGAGGCAAATTGAAATCCCTTTATTAGGGTGGACCTAATCAGTTCATTGTAAAAATCCCCTAACAGGGTAACATCTTTGTTGATGTTGAAAGTCCTGTAACCAGGCAGCTCTTAATAGGATTCAGATCTTAACCGATCTTTGTAAAATGCCTTAACTGGATGGCACCTTAACCAATGCTTTGTAAGCTCCTAACAGGGCACCTTCATTTTGTACTAGTGAAGTTGTGAGCTCTGTCTCACTGTGGTTTTTTCTTTCTAACCGAGGGTTTCCACGTATAAATACTTGTGTTAATCTGTGTGATTCTTTTATGCTTGTGAATGATTGTTTTACTTTGTTTATTAGTCACAGATAATTGAACAAGTAGAAAATTGCATACAAACTTTAAGTAGTTGCTGATTCACCCCCCCTCCTCAGTAACCGGTTTAGTAGTAACAATCTGTATCAGAGCTTTGGTTCTCATATATAAAGCTTAACCGCTTGAGAGAAAGATCATGGAGGGTTACAGATTTCAGAAACAGCTAGAAGAAGCCAACGACATTATTGCCTCTCTGGAAAATAGGCTGAGGAAATCACTTGCAAAAAAAAAGGAGCTGGCTCTGTAATTAAATGAGAGTAACGAAACCATCAATGAACTTTCTGGTCAGAGTGGATCTAATGAGGCTGAGGAGGCAGTTTTTGAGCTTATGGAAAAGAACCAGATCCTAACCGGTCAAATTGCTAATCTCAAAAGGGAGAAGGAAGAGAATGTTCGGAGGATGACTAAACTGATTGAATAGAAACGGAAAACTGAAGGTGAAACAAACACAGCAGTCAAGTCATCAACAACCTCTGAAAAAGCAAAGAACCGGGCAGAGGAAGCTGTAAGGGCAAATGAACTCCTCATTGTGCAACTCTAAGAAGACATGCTAATTGTCACCCAAGAAAATGCCAATATGCATAAAGCATGGCAGGTTAGAGATGAAACATGCAAGAGTTTGGCAGTCGAGATATATCAACTAAAGGAGCAGATGAAAGAACTTGAAGATAGAAATGAATTCTTGAGAAGACACAATGAAAGCTTGGTCAAGCTTGATGAGCAACTAAAATCTCAAAGAAAGCATAAAGATCAGACCGGTCTTGGATTCACCAGTGTAGTCACCAAAGATAAGGGTGAGTCATTTGGTGCAAAGTCAAGCAAGAAGGACGAGAAAGATGCTAGCACAAAAAGGTAAGAAACCTTTAACATATCTTGTAGGCATTACGGAAAACTGGGACATAAAATCAATGATTGCAAAAATGCACCGGTAAGAACCAACAATAGTTACTGTAAGAACTGTTGCAAAAATGGCCATAAGGCCAATGAGTGCTGGTCCAGCCTCGTATCTGTGTCCTGTGGAAGCAGGGGAACCTTCAAGGGATATTGTTATGCATGCAACAAGTTTGGACACAAGGCTAAAGAATGCAGATCAAAGAGAATGGCATTCAAATCCCCAAGACCGGCATTCACCATGAAAAACAAGAACTGGAACACAATCAATTGTGCAAACTGTGGGATGCACAGTCGCAATGACTCATGGAGTAGACCACCCAACACAAGAAGGGAGAACCCATGGAAGGCAACAGGTATAATTTGCTATCACTGCAACAAGGTTGGACACCTAGCCAAGAACTGTTGGAACCGGTCATCCATCAAGAGGAAAGAGGAAGTGAAACCGATAAAGAAGATCTCAACCTCAAATGAGAAAGCCACCGAGGAAGAGAAGACCAAGAAAACAGTCAGACAAATTTGGTTCGTAAAAGAATCAAAGAGCTCTGTTGAGGAAAAGACAGAGGAAAGATCATCATCTGCTGATGGTGATATTTCATCAACAAACTGAGCTGCGAAGGCTTAGCGGGAACCGGTAGTGCAACTACCGTTCTCGGTAGAACTGGTGAGTGTTTATCTCACCCAGTCTACAGGTCAGACAGGACAGAGATGAGGTGATCAACCGGGACATGTCCAACTGAAAAAGTCGGACTACCGGTTAGCAAAAGTAGCAAGAAAGGTTAGGTAAGGCATTTAATGTTGTAGCCTTTTAACAATAGTTATCGTTTGGTAATTACCGTTATGCCCTAACCCTATAAAAGCAAAGAAGGATTACTCATTTACTTTTGCCTTGCGATTTTATGTTTATCGATTTTCTGCTTGAGTAATATTCTTGCAAATTGATCACCGAGCGAGATTGTCTGTGAAACCGATCAATCATCTCTCCAAGTAACCGATTAAGAGCAATGGCATCTTCGTCATACGAAGCTAAGTTGGTTCCAGCAAATCAAGCTAATCGTCCTCCGTATGATATCTTGCCGAATCAACACAGGGAGATCGACATGGCTGGTGCGCTCTCCTCAGTACCTAACAGAGTGCTCCTGACAAAAGATGTAACTGCGTTCATCCATGCAAAACAAGAAGAGTTGGGTGAGACGTACATACAAAGCGAGTATCGCTCGCTATGCAAAGATGGAAATTATCCCAATGGTTACGCAAAGCTGGTATCATCTGGGATTATTAATGGAGTCTCCTATCCAACCATATTTAGACCAAAATGGATTCGAATGGTGGTTAGTCGAGTGCACGAACCGGGATTTTGGCTCATGAAAGGAGTCTGGACTCCAATCACGAAAGACAATCTCCATAAGCTAACCGGATTATGCAATCAAGGGGAAGCCCTAACCCTGAGAACCATATCAAATACAGTGGTGGCCAATCTAACAAAATCAAAATCTGACAAGCAATTGATGACCGTAACTGATATTGAAGATCCAGTTGTTCGATTCGCATCCATTGTAATAGGTTACAAAGTATATCAATCCAGTAACCTAAACAACATACCGGGTGGAGGCATACGTGCAGCTTACAAAATTATACATGATAATGCACAATATAATATGTGCGGAATGATAAGAGGACATATTTTTGAGAATATGAAGAAGCTAGGCATCGTAAAAAGGAAATCACTGAAATTTGGCACACTTCTGGTATGTCTCTACTTTTACTATTCTAATTCCTTCCCTGGGATAGGAAAAGTAACATGGGCAATAGATCGACCGGTCATGATGCAAATCAATGATATGGCTAATCAACTGGGAGACCAGATTGACAAGGCAATGACCGATAATTTCAAAGCCTTTTAGCTAAAAATGCATGCCAGACAAAGAATTTTGTCAACCATCATTGACTTGTACAAAGAAGAGGTATGTTTTTTGGTATCAACTGACTTCTGCATCATTCAAGCAGTAGAACTGAGAGATGAGTATGCACCAGAGCTTAGTTATGAAATCGCTGCAAAGGTTGCAAAGGCGTATGCAGAGGCCCTATAGGAAACACACCTGGATCTCTCTGCTCAACGGTTTGGAACCTATGAGGAGATAGATAAAAATTTAAAATGGGGACCAGTCAAGAATGTTTATGTGAAAAGAACGCCTACACCAAAGAAGAAACTGGGAACTGCGCCACCAAAAGCACAAAAGGAAAAAGCTCAACCAGTGGTGAGCACACAGGAGGAAGGAGCTGAAGAAACCGATTTTGAGGACACAATTCCACTCATCGAAACAAAGATGAAAACCGGTAAACTAGCAAAGGAGGATCCACCAAGAAAAGGTAAGCCAACAATTGATGAATTTGTGTCAGGATTGAATGAACGTGGCGGAATGGGTGGTGTCAAAAGAAGATACAATTTGGCAAATGATGAATGTTAAATTATAGCATTGAATCGATTGATATAATTATATTAATCTAATAGTCGATTATATATATATATATATATATAGATCATTTGATATTTGTATACGTTACAATGTAGTTAATATTAACAATCGGTTATGAAGGGTCATGACCCTACGTAGCATAAGCCACGTATGGTCATGGCTCTTCAAGACGTGACTATCCAAGGATATAAATGTACATCGATGGCTGGTGAAAAGATCAATCACAATGGTAATCTATTTCACTACAGCACCCACATATATTCTCTATAGGACGGTCTCAATTTCTCAACATGGTATCAGAGCCTAACCTATAAGAGAATAAAATATATTTACAAGGAGTCGTTGATAACTTGACAGCGATATTGATCTTGATAAAGATCCATTCAGCTATGAAGATCCATAGCAAAATTGGCAGACATATACAGGTAAAGGAGGATATAAAACTATTCTGATATAACATCCATTCATGTGACGTGAAGACAAAAAGAAGTAGTGTAGAAGATATTAAGAATTAACGAAAGAGAAGAACAATGTAATCGAGAATAGAAAAATGGAAGAAAGAATTGAATTCTTTTCTTTAGTATTTGAAGTTCGGTTTTAGAAGATCTCTGGTTGTTTGGATCTGGATTTTATGGAAAAGTTTAATGGTTTATTGAATCGGGTTTAGTTGTTACTGGCAAACCATATCACAACGCTAAGTGGTATTCGAAATCTCTATTCCTTATAGCTCGATTTCAAAGTCTCTGCTTTGATTAATTTGATCTCGGTGTTGGTTTTATTGAAGTTGGATGTTTTATTGATGTCGTTCTGTGACAGTCCCGATTTGGGACATTAACGGTTGTTGTGCTTGGCAAGGTGTTGATAATTATTTTAAATGTTAATGATATCTCATGACAATCGGTTCATGACACCAGTTAGAGAGATGAACCAAAAATCGATGCCTCATTATTGATCGAATTCCATTTACGCATGTAACTTTCGTTCTTGGCTCATGTTCTTCTCTTCTTTATTTTGTTTTTCGGTGGCTAATGACTCAGTTGCTGAATCGGCTTCATATGCTTATGTGTTGTTTAATGGCATCAATGTGGAGTCTTCAACTATTTCAGAGGTTATACGGACATTTATTTGTCTATGCCATTTTTTGTTACGTAGCGCTATTACTCTCCATGGTGTCGTCGGTTCATTTTTTGGTGTCATCTCGCAACACTCTTTATGAGAGTGCCGTTTCGCATTACCTCTTGCGGTGGAGGTTTGTAACGGCAGGAGGCTTATCATTTACCAAACTCTCATACTTGGGTTGCTGCGATATTGTTTTTTTTTCTTATGGTTCATTCTCTTGCAGAGGATTTTTTAGAGTTCACCTGAGATTGTTGATATTTTCAGCATTGTATTTTTCTGAGAATTATTATCAGTGATTACATGATATACTGTGAATGTGAGCAGTATCGAAGTGATTTCTATATATCGTGTTAGTTCAATATTTTTGTATCATGCAGTATCTCTGATACTCTGTTGTTTATTCATTTTCGATCATTGAATGATCGATGAGCGGTATTGAGGCTTTTGAATACATTTATTCAAAGTTAAATCTAGGATTATTGACTGTCATGCTGTGGGTGTCAATAAGGAGCAGATTTTTGTAATTATTTTGCAATCTGAATAAAAGATTCATTTTTGTGAGCTGGGTTTTTCACCCTCCGGTGGAGGGTTTTACCAGGGTAATTGCTTTGTGTTCTTCTATTGCTTTGCTTTGCATTTGATTGTGTGCAGATTTATATTCTGGTTCAAATTTCAACAGGGCAAGCATTGTGTAAATTGTAAATAACCACTGGACTATTAGAATCTAGCATTTCAATGCTAAAAGTGCTTTAATGTGAATTATTCAGCAGTAGCATATAGATTAGACGAGCTAATATAAAGGGGTCATTACAGCAACCGTATCATTAGCTACAAGAGTTGTGAAGAAGAATTGTTGTGTAGGGCATCTTCAATATACAGGTTTCATCTACATACAGGGGATTTGAGTAATATCTTACACATGGATAGAGAAGAGGACTCTGTATCATGCCTGAACATATTCATCATATCTTGGTAACTTATACGTATTTGCTATGACACATGAAATCAGTATTGAAGAGTTTGCAAGCAAATCTGGAGACAATGTCAGTGAATTATGTCCCTAAATCAAAGATGCCAATCATATCAATTGTATGCAGAGAGGTGACAATAAAGCTATCACTCTTAGACCATAGTCAATAACCACAACAGACAGACAATGACGATGAATATTGGAGATCAGACCTAACAACTATTAAGTGTATTATGAAGACACTACTTGCGATGATGGTGATTATTATGAGTAATGATATTATACAGCCTTGATGAATTATCGGCACTTGATCATTTGTTATCTTAAGGATCAAAATGAAACCGATATGTTATAAAGAAGGACGATGGATACGAGTAACGTATTAATGGGTTCACCTTACAAAAGGAAATACTTGAAAATATTTGAAAAGGGTCAAGAAGTTGGCGAAATTTAGCTTCTAAGGAAATAGATGATTCGGTCAACTTGAACAAAAACGATCATATTGATTGAGAGGGAGTTCACTATTGAAGGTAAAACAATTCTGAGATTATAGTACTGGAAACTAGTGGACAAAATCGTTGATGAGATGTTGATTAAGGCATTCCATACATCATGAGACTACAACTCATTGAGATAAACATCATACTAGAGGTCTTTTCTTCCCTCAAGTCCAAGAGGGAGTGTTAATATTGTGGCCTTGGAAAAGATCCAAATGCGTCTTATAGCTAGCCGATGTAACCTTATGACTATTCAGTTTATTTGTATTGGTTCTCTCAGGAAGGAAGGTATGAAGTGACATCCTGCAGTGACACTGACTTGAAGGTATGCCTTTGTGACAGAGGGAGAAGCTAAAAGATCTGCATTAGTGGACATTCGAGGATCTTGATTTAGAGGGAGTGTACCATGTCAAGATGGTGTATACTTTGTAAGCTTAGTATTCACCATGACTATGAGACAGTACAACCAAATACAATTCAGTGGAGAACAAACGGCTGATGTTCTCACCAAAACCCCTTGCTAGAAAGGAGATTGTGTACTTTCAGATAACCTTGGTATGTTGAGGAGTAAAGCCTTAGCTGAAAAGAAGGTTTCAGCTTCTGTGATCCATCATTTTGTATATTAAATGATTCCTGTCTTTGATAGACAAGTCTAAGGTGGAAGTCTTGGTTTCCACTCTCTAGGATGAGCCATGGTCGATCCACCCTCTGAGAAGAGTCAAGGTGGATGTCATATGTGTGACTTTATGGACCCATTCTTTTGTGTTATATTATGAAAGGTGACGATCTTTCATATGTGTTGGGTTACTATTGCTAGGTGACGACTTAGACAATAGCTTAACCTAGTGTTAGGTATGACTATGTATTGTAGTCACTATTCCTGACACTAAATTTTTGAGTTGTTAAATCCAGTTTTGAATTGGTCGGGGATTATAACATGTGAATCAAGTTTTGATTCGGATTGCGCCGTATATCTTGATTGTTATCGCTAAATCTAGTTCCGAATTGGTCGGGGATTGCGATAACTCTTCTATTAGGATGAGTACATCATGATGATGTCCCAAGCTGTGTTGGATATCTTGATATGAAGTTGTGTAAGTTATCATCTAATCCAGTTCCGAATTTAGTCGGGGATCATGATAACCAATGGTTCAAGTTTTGATTTGGATTGCGCTGGATATCTTTACACCTATATTTATCATTAAATCCAGTTCCGAATTGGTTGGGGATTTTGATAAATTTCTTATCAGGTTGAATCAAGCTCTGGATTATGCCAGAAATCTTGATTCAAAGTGGTTATGTGTTATTTAAAAGAAATCTAGTTCCGAACTAAGTCGGGGATTTGAATAATACTCACTTCTTGTGAATATCAATCTCCTCTCGCTAAGAGGGAGTGTTAAATTATAGCATCGAATTGATTGATATAATTATATTAATCTAATAGTCGATTATATATATATATATATATATATATATAGATCATTTGATAGTTGTATATGTTACAATGTAGTTAATATTAACAATCGGTTATGAAGGGTCATGACCCTATGTAGCATAAGCGACGTATGGTCATGGCTCTTCAAGACATGACTATTCAAGGATATAAATGTATATCGATGGCTAGTGAAAAGATCAATCACAATGGTAATCTATTTCACTACAGCACTCACATATATTCTCTATAGGACGGTCTCAATTTTTCAACAATGAAGACCGAAGGAAAATTGAAGATGTTGTAGTTGAATGCCTATATAAGTTTAATTTGCATCCCGCGGAACTTGAAATAGTATTTCCTAAGGATCTTTTGGCTATTCTTCAAGATAGGTGGAAAGTTTCAATGAACAGAGAAAAGGAGTTGAGGATTCGGGCTCTGTTAGAAGTTCAGAATCATCTCACTCTAGAAGAAGCAACTCATCAAGCGGAACTGCATTAGCAAAATTTCCTGACAAAAAGAAGGATAAGCCTTTTGCTGATTGGAGAAACCAAGTAAGTACATGATGGAGTAGCAATCTGGACAAATCTTCTCCATACTCAGCAACAAGTAGAGGAAGCACGCCAAAGATCTACAGTTCCATCAGTTCCTGACATCAGGAAAGGAAAAGGTGTGCTCAGAGCAGAGAAACCGATCATTGTTGACATTAGTGATGAACCAAGCAATCCAACACTTTTAGTTTCTCTAGACAAAGGTAAGGCTCGCACAATGACTGTCAATGATATTGTAGTTGAAATTACAAATTTTGGAGAAATAGATAATGCATCCAAATGGTTAGTGTATTAGCTGAGGTGGACAAACAGGAAATTGAGAAAGCTCTTGTTGAAAGTCTACTAGATTTCATCACAACTCCTAGGGATTATCGGGGCAAGTTTCCTCCTGAGTTAAACAGTAAGCTTCAAACAAAATGGAGAACCGGTCTAGAAATAAACTCAAAGATCAATAGGGAAGCCCTAGAAAAATCTAGACCTGGTCTAAGTGACAAGAGAGTACAACTTCTATTAAAAGAAGCATCTATGAATCTGGATACAGAGTACAGAGTTGCCAAGATTCTCAATGGTTATGAGAATGAAGTCTTCAAAGAGACTTTAGATTTTTGGTAGCAGTATGACTTCAATACTCTTGAAGCAATAGGTCCTCAGGATCACACCGCAACAATTAAAGATCCACCTGTTCAGTTTACTGCAACTCAGACTCCAATAACTGGGGTACAAGAAGATCTAGCAGAAATGCTCACTTCTGGTGAACCGGTCAATTTGGGACAAACTTCTGTCAATACTCCCACTGACAGATCAGTTAAAGGACATGGAGGAATCGCTGTAGGTAATCTTCATTCCACTGAAGAGTAGCAACAAACAGAAGCCCCACCAGAAGAGCCCTCGCATCAAGAAGAAGATGCTATGCCTAAGATAGAAGTTCATCAACCGGAAGACAGACCGGAAGAGGGAAACAAACCAGATGAACAGGACAAAAGAGAAAATGAGCAAGCTCCAAAGGAACAAGAACAGGGAAAAGAGAAGGAACAGGAGTTCAGCCAAAAGGAACCGGAAACTCTTCCTAGCTCATCTAAAAGAAAGCTCTCATTTTCTGAAGAATTCGAAGCAAAAAGAATTAAGGCAACTGATACAATAGTTGACATCAACAAAACAGCTCAAAGAGCTTACTAAAAGAAAACAGGATATGGTTCTGAGAAAAGTAAAAGATATCCTATACAACTTCGTACCGAATGCTAACATAGATGAAGATGAACCGGTCATCGACCAGCTGGAAGTACTAGCTCAAACTATCGGAGAGGATCTAACTGATCCAGAAATAGTGGCAATTGACCACTATGAGAAGAAAAGAGTGGAGATTCTTCACAACCAAGTTGTAGATATAAAGGCTATTCTGTCAAACAATCTAACAGTTCTTCAACAATAGATACAAGTTGCAGGAAGTTTGATGAGCAGAACTTCAAATTTTGAGATATTCTTGCAAGATTTAGCTGAAACAGCTGCAAAGACTTCAGAGGACATAAAAGTCGTATCAACTCAATTTGACATCAAGAATAAATCTGCGACAACTTTTAGCAGAGAAATGACTAGTCTTGCTCTCATCCTGAGAAAGACAGCTGACAAAGAAAACAAAAGAATCCAAGACATCATCGGATTTCAGATGCTTCTGGCCCCAACACTTGATATGATGCACCAAACATCTACTTCTACAGATGCTCTAATCAATGAACCGGACTATAAAACTGTCGAAGATATGGACAACATCATTGTTTCTCTCAAAGTGGCACAAAAGAACATTGAATATGTAACCGGTCAATGGGCACCCTTCCTACATCTGCAAAGAACATCTACAAGGATATCTTCACAAAGCTACAATTGTAACATCCTAAGGCAAGCTTAATCCTTTGTGCTAAGGAGGCAAAAAGGGGAAGATGGTACAAAAGAAAAAAGAGAATAGAACGAGGAGAACAAAAAGAAGCAGTCAGGAAGTGGAAAGAGCAACACAGGACAGGACAGTGCAAAACATTTTGTTAGAGCACTCAGACAGGGGAAGTGTTCTACAGACAAAGAGCAGTCTACAATGTCCAAGGTATTAATTATTTGTTTTTTTATGAATGGTTTTGTGTATGGTTTTGCCACCAATGACAAAGGGGAAGATTGTTAGCAATATGAGTTGTCATTAGTGTATTTCACAAACACCATTCACACCGGTAAAGGGTCACCGGTCACTTACATTACTCTAGACACCATCGATAGACTGAGAACAGAGTGTATGCACCGGTTGACTATATTGGTCGATACACCAGTAGACCAAACCAAGTACACAGTACCAGTCTTATGTTATATACAAGAACGAACCAAGTATAAAGGGTATACTGGTCTAAATTGCAAGAAAGACCCGATCCGAAATTTATGGATCAGTTTGAGTTATACGCTTAGTTATACGGGACATCCACCGCTCAAGAGTAGAGTTAGCTTTTTAACAGGAGTTAGCTTTAATTCTACGGATGATCTCAAGGTAAACTCCAGATCATAACACAGCTTTTATGTGTTGCATGATTTATGGGTAAATTTACAGCCTGGCGGTTCTATGAGTGAAGAGGTTCACTCTTGTATAAATATGGGTATTAGGACGCAAAAAAAGTTGTTGATTATTGGTGATCGTATAGAGCAGAGGAGAGACATCTTCTGAGAGAAGAGCTACAGACACAGAGGTAGCAAAGATCAACAGCCTGGCAAACCGGGATAGAGGTATGATCTAGTCAGACATTCAGTGTCATATCTGATCATTGCTTTTATTAGTAGAGGAAGCAAATTGAAATCCCTTTATTAGGGTGGACCTAATTCGTTCGTTGTAAAAATCCCCTAACAGAGTAACATCTTTGTTGATGTTCAAAGTCCTGTAACCAGGCAGCTCTTAACAGGGTTTAGATCTTAACCGATCTTTGTAAAATCCCTTAACCGGGTGGCACCTTAACCAGTGCTTTGTAAGCTCCTAACATGGCACCTTCATTTTGTACTAGTGAAGTTGTGAGCTCTGTCTCACCGTGGTTTTTTCCTTCTAATCGAGGGTTTCCACATATAAATACTTGTGTTAATCTGTGCGATTCTTTTATGCTTGTGAATGATTGTTTTAGTCTATTTTTCAGTCACAGATAATTGAACAAGTAGAAAATTGCATACAAACTTTAACTAGTTGCTGATTCACCCCCTCCTCTCAGTAACCGGTTTAGTAGTAACACAGTCCTCCCTCCCCAAGATTTCTTGTCCTCAAGAAATCAAAGGAATCAAAGAAACGCAATGATCCACCTGGATCCCAGGGATAAATATGTATAATGTCCTTGGTGTCACCTGCAAACTCTTGTGATAATAACCCTATCCACATAGCTATCCCGAACATACTTTCATCATGCCAACTATGGCAACTCAACCAGTCACCAGTGCTAAGCCTATCTCCACCTGGATCCTAGTAGAGATGTAACTCACATCCATTCACAACTGGAAAGAATGGATATCCAATATCAATTGATAGATCAAATCTCCCTTCAAACCCTTCCAATCTACTCTGAGGATGAAGCCCATCTGTGCAACAGGGACTTGAACTCCCGAAAATAATTGTACCGGAACTCAAATATCCATGCTCTGCAAAACCGTCATTGATATTGTGATCCTGCGAGTCGTCTCCTGCTAACATGCAACAACTAACCCTATGAATTGAAGAGGGTGTAAGCCCATCCCATAAAGGATGGTATGAACCTGGAGCCAACCCACATGTGCTTGAAACCAAGTCCTCTACCTGTGGGTCAAAAGAGAAATGATGAGCACTCCTCACTGTGTAGTTGCGATAGAATGCTCCGACCTCCATCAGAGGCTCATCATCATCAAACTAAGAACCGAGAGATGAATGCAATCTCTATCTCCGAACAATTGGTTGGGCAGGATCTCGGGTAACCCTCTCATCATATCCAAACACAAGATCCCTGTGGGGGAGCTTTGTAGTCAAAGTCTCTACAATCTTTCCCACCCAAACTTGAATACCGTGAGAACCCCTGATGAGGGTACCCTCAAAAGATCCAAGTGGTCCCTCCTAAAATCCTGAACTCTCAAGCAGATACTCAATGAATGACTTTGTGCAGTAGAAGTTATATGAAGTAGCATGAACCTGCTCCCCTGCAACACACAACTGATCCCTCTGAATCTGTGGAACTACCAACTATCTATCGCTTTCAGCTGTATGAGATGAACTAACAGATTTGCCTCTGGAAGAAGGAAACAAATCAACATGATAGCTAACCACTAACCCATATCATACGCTGCCCATATCCTGTGAAGAAGATGGAGTAGTGTCATGAACTGGCACACATCTCTCTGATGAATCCACAATTACTACATCAAGACTCTCAATAACCTATTTTGTATCATCTGTCATCGTAATAACTACTGGAGGACCTAGTACAAGAGGAAGCTCTCTACACTCCTCCATTGATGCACTCATCTCATCTATAGCTATTGCACTCATATCAAGGATGGATGTAACTGCATCCTCATCACATCAATCATCCCTATTTGTGGAAGTCAACTCACCACCAACCACCACTATATGTAGCTGAACTGGATCTAGGGCTGGCGTAGACTATACATGCTCCAACTCCACGACCACCTCTCTCAATTGCAATTGCAACTCTTAGGAGAGCCAAGTGGGTTCTCTCGAACACTTCAAAAGTCGCCTCAAGCTCATGGGTGAGCTCAACCGCCTCCTCTTTCCCTAAGAATGTCTCGTAACAAGTGCTACCCCTCTCAAGAAGGTAATCCCTTTCAACTAGCAACTGTAAATAATTATGCTTCAAGATCTTGACAACCTCTCAAAGTGAATGAATCTCTGCTAGGGAAAGGCAACTACCACCCTACTCATCTGACATAGGGGCACCCCAACCATATACAACCAACATCTGTTGAATAGCATCATAATGCTCAAGAGTTGAAGAAATATCACTATCGCTCACCTTCAGCTGACTAGTCACATGATGTCTCTGCATACCCTGGCACCTACATAAGCTATCTGACTCACTAGCTGCACTGTGATAGAAAATTGTATCCTCACTGCTCACCACATGCTCACTAACATCATGTGCGCTAACAACTTCGCAGATGTCCATCAACAAGGTACTGTTGTTGGGTACCTCTGCGAATATCTTATCTGAAGGAGTGGAGGCCGCTACTATATCAAACTCCTCGCATTCCTATACTCCCCCCTCAACAATAAGTCCCCGTAAAGCGTGATACTAGAATCTATCATCATCCTATGACAACTCTGAGTCATCAGTCAACATATAGAATGTTAGACTAGACTCGTTGCAACATGCATCATCCACATACCAATCATTAGAGGTGCCCACATCACTAGTATCAACATCGTCTAAGACTCCTCTGCTATCTCCCATTGTTGTATACATGAGTCAATGTCATCACGTGAATCAACATATCTATGGCATAAATCTACATCGTGTAACTCCTCAACACTCAAATCGTGAGTGCCATCACTAGGTAGCTCCATGCTCTCACCCTCCACACAGGAGAAGATTGTTGTCTCTTGCACTGACCCAACACTATGACTACTGCCATAAAAATCTATGCTCCTCGCAGTCTTCAAAAATAACACTCTCATTAGGAAGGTCTAGACTTGCAGTGGTATGAATTACATCTTCTGTACTCGCACTATCCGCAACATCAACATACTCACATAACAGACTGCTGTCCTGAAAATCAGACCCTGTATAACTCATATCCCCACTACTACCAACTGATGTAAGACTGCCATCAAAGGTAGTTAGCACGTCCTTAGCATTTTCTAAATCATTAACTTTGGAATCCTTAAACTGCTGGAACTCAATGTTGTTGTCCTCGAATGAAATAGACACATCCACATGTCCTTGTTTAGAATCTCTAACATCATAACTGCATATAGGATTAGTGGCTACCCAACTAAGCACAGGATCATCTTCACCATGATCACTAGTTGTTGAAAATTCATCCTGAAAATTTGTTGTATGTCTCACCTGTGAAAACCTCTCGTTTCTCTTCCTACATTCTTCGAGAGGAAGACTTTTTGAAAAAGGAAACCATAAACCTAGTTGCCTTGTTAACAGACGTCGGATCTGAAAGTTGTGCGTTTAGCCTTTCTAGTGTTCGCCTCAATTTCTCCATTTCATTTTCCAAGGCACTTGTTTGTTTCCTAAACCGTGACACACTGCTCAATTGGCTTTCATATTTTCTTGGTTTTTTGTATTTATCCATGCCTGAAATAAAGCTAGTGTTTATCCCTCACAAATCAAACGTGAGAATTCAAGATTTCCAAACCCCACAGGATGACAGGAAACCGCTCTAATACCACTGTAATATCCCCAACTAGGATATTGTCTCAAATCTGATTTTGATTCTCAATTTTGAATGTTGACATTTTGTCAAACACTTAGCATGCAACCTCAATTTTGCTGTCTTTTATTTTCAGGTTGTATTTGCTTGCTTGAAATGATTTTAAATGAAGTTTAAATGCTAGCAAATAATTATTAAGATATCCAGACAAAGAACTAAAATGTAAATGCAATCTTTTTTTCCCATTTGAATGCATACATATGATTTCTACTTTTAAAATGCGCACTTACAGCCAATGGACATTTTAGCGAACACTTGGCATGTTAACTCCAAACTTCCTTTAATTAAAAGAGATGCAAGTAATAACAATGTAAATACTTGCATATATAAAGAAGAACAACCTGGAACGAATTGCAGGTCTGAAAACTATTATGACATCAAATTTTGGAACTACAAACCGGCAATCAAAGTCTCATAAATACTGTCCAACAAGTATGTAATCTGCACTTGACAAACTTTAACCATTGCTTGATATAAACTCCACGTGCCAAGAGAAAATTACTGTAGCAACTACTGTTCAAGGTAATGTAGCGTCACTGTTCACGGATGCTGTAGCAGCTATTAAATAGTTAAATCTGATATTGAATTGCTGTCAAGAATGAATCTCTAGGTCTTTTGTAGATATACCTTCCAATCCTTCAAACCCTAGATGAAATACTTCACATTTAAGCACAAATAGATCTCCTAAATGAAGCTCACTTGAATGCCAAACTCACTGGATATTTCACCAACTAAAATGACTGCAATAACATTGAAGAATTCTCAATTCTTCAAGCAAATGCTGAAACCCTTAGAAACTCCAAAGTCTTCACAAGAGCACAAGCAAAATTTCATCAATCACACATAATGAAAAAGAACTCATGTGAGTCTTTTATAACTTTTGTGAGAGAGCTCACACATTTTTCCAGCCAATGTGGGATAAATATACTTTTTCCCCCTTAATAATTCATTTACTCCAATACTTTAATTAATACCTTGGCTTAAGCTTCCATTAATTAATTTATTAAATGGCCCCTTCCAATGATGACTCAACCCTCAACTTAAGTGAAATTATAAAGTTAAATTATAACTTTATAATAAGCCATTTAATGATTTAATGAAAATTTGGCCACTAAAATAATAATAACTCCCAAAATACTTATCCTTTAAATATGTCGTTTGAAAATAGGAGTCACACCTATTATTTCCCCACGTGACCAAATACACTTTCCAAAAATAGAAGGGGTCTTTCTCGAACAACATCAAGCTTACTATAAATAGTAAACGTGGCAAAAGTATAGCAAATGAAGTCCAAATGACGCCAAATGAAAGACAAACGAAAGCATACTGAATCTTGAAGTAGATGCCCATTGAAAGAGACCCTTTGTCTATCCTCATTAGCCTACGATGGTCACATGATAAGCTAATCCATCCATAGTCATGGTCACGCTAAAAAGAGGACATTACAATACCCTGGGAAAACCCTTCTACTTGAGGGAAAAATCCAGCCACACCAAAAAGTACTTCTTTATTGAATAAGAAAAGCCGAGTCTTGGTACGGAGCTCACAAACTTTCAAGCCTTCACACACTGAAAAATTACACAAGACTCTCTTTTCAAATAATAAATCTGCAACTGAAAGAAATACTCATATGATGAACACTACATACAAGAAATGAACAAAAACTCCCTCCAACTCTTGTGAACATAATGCTTAATACTAAAACATGAATAAGCTGATCATCATCACTGTAGATTCAATACCACCCTACAGCTGCAACCTGATGAGCACAAAAGACATTGAATGAGCGCTTCACCAACAGGAAGCTCATCCACATTGCAACCAATAATCTTCAATACCCAATGAAAGACAACACATACGATTAACCAAATCGTGTCATGCTACAGGATGACATTCATCAATGCCCAATGGTGACTCTTCAATTATGTTTAGTAACGCAATATCCACGAACTCATGGCACTAGAAACAAAGACAGTTATTGAAATGGTGACTCTTAGAATTCTAAACACGACACCATAAAGGGGAGCTCTTCAAAAAAACTGAAGATGATATGAATGAAGTAAGACACTTGGAAGAAGTCTTCTGTAAGCATGAATCGACAACAGTAATATAATGTGCCATTCCATCTTCGCATAGCCGTTGCACGTGAATGGACTTTGGTTACCGTAAAGGATTTGTTTGATAAGCTGAGATTGAATAAACTTCATTGCCATTACTGAACGACTCCAAGATTACCATAAACACTATTTCCTTATCTAGAAGAGTATGATTTTTGTATACAAATATTCAAGAGTATCAAATGGAATTGAAGAGAAGCTGTTCAATCTGTCTATAATGGTAATACTCATAGTTGATAAATGAAATGTTTCAGCAAACAATAATGATCCTCACAGACATTTTAAAGTTGCAATTGTACTCTTATATCTCCGCCCCCTTTCTCTCTTTCTTTCTTTGTTGTTCTTTCCTTTTGTTGTTGGTGTTGTCTTTTTGCGGGCACCATTTGGTGTCCCCACTGTGAGCTGACCTCTTGTTTGTTGTTCGGCAGTCCCTTGGACCCTCTTTGTAGTCTTTTATTGGACATTAATAAATTTATCTTATGTTTTCTTATTTCTATGCATGAAATTCTTGGACATTAATAAATTTATCTTATGTTTTCTTATTTCTATGCATGAAATTCTTGCATGAGAAATCCTATGGCTTCCATTAATTTATAAGGAGAATCATTTGATGAGGACAAGGGGATCACGATTCTGTGATTTCTAAGATGTTTCAATTACATGCAAACATTTTTTAGGATTTGATTAAGAAGAAAAAAAAGTAAATCAAGATTCTTAGATTTCTAAAGTTCTTTTAATTACTTGTGGCTTTTTTAATTAATGTTTATGCTGACCATTTGATAAACACCTTTAGTAAAGAGTTCTAACTAGGATGCAGTTGCCATATTCTTTGCAAAATAGTTAAATCCATATGCACAGCTTTTTCAAATTTGATGCATTAGCTAAATTTTCCATTGAATATGTATGACAGATTACATCTCTTCTACCAAATATTACTGAATTACAAGAATCATTACCAAAATCCATGGGTCTCCTTCCTTTTGATGGAGGAGTTGCAGGTAAAATTTTGACATTATTTCAGATTCTTGGCTTTGAAACATTGAATGCCTTTATGTTGCTTTTTTTGGTTTGAAAAATGTTAAAGATGAACTTTAATTCATAATTGCACTTTTATAGCTATAAAATATTTGTTTTTCTTGTATTTTCTGATGACATGGAAATGTTTGGATGAGATGATCTCAATCCTGATATTTCTTTTTTTATTGAATCTGAATCCTGATATTACAAGTTTATTTGTTCAATGATTGAGGAGCTTTTTATCTTTGTAGTAAAATGTCGTCATTGAATGAGAAGTACATAATTGTAATCCCATTCTTTTTGGATAATCTATACTAAGAAACATATATCAAATTCTAAGGAAAGGAGAACTTACCTGATGCAGAGGCCCTAGGTGGACTTGCAACCATTCATGCTATGAGGGACTTCCCAAATGTTTCTACAACATTCATCAAGCATCTTCATTAGGATCTTCTCATTGATCCAAGCCACACTATCTCTCTCAGAGTGCACACCAAATCTTTATGCCACCATAGGCTCTACATCATTGTAATAATCCCAATGTCCCTCTATCCAATCACTAGTTTGATCTCATCCCTACACGATACCTAATCCTTTCACAAAACTTCCCCAACACATTCATGAAGGAAATTCATCACAAACTGCCCTGTCGCTGTCCCTTGCATAGACCCGAACTCAGACATTCTTAACTTTTTACCCTGATCAAATTTCTTTGATCGCTCTGGTCAGATTTGGCGCAACTTGGCCCTCTCAAACATATTTCAAATTTGGCCCGATCCAACGGTTTATTAGGGAGATATGTCCCCCGCACTGAGACTGGTTTTTCTATGACAGTCACTCCTCAACTTCCTTCAACATTGTCTGGTCCTCTCTTCAATCTCCCATCAATCCCTGCATACAAACTCATACTAACACATATTGTACAGGGTTTAGACTCTCCCCACAAGTCACATTGGCCACAGTAGGTGGGGGAGTTTAAGACATCATGGAGAATTCAAAACAAATTGCTGGTTACACCAATTAATGACAGAGACAGCCAACGCAAACTTGATGTTTCTTTTCTCAAAACTTATCAAAACAATCTAATACTTGCATAGAAATGAGATTAAAAAAAATCCATCATCAATACAACACATCTCCAATCAATATAGCATTGGAAGAAAGAGTTTTAGAAATCCAAAATACTGACTGTACCCTTACGGCAGTGAGTAGACAGTTTTAAGAGAATTAACTTTTATTGCTTTGAAAACTCTTTTACATTGCTTCCTTTCGACCCAAAACTATTCCAGCAATCTTCCCTACTAATCTCCCCTATCTTCCTCATGTTCACCAATGCAAATAAACTATTTCCCAAACCCGTTGCAACTTCCTAAACCGGTTACAGTCAGTTATTTGACTGTTAGACATTAGTTTATGTTGTCAAGTTGACAACAACTTCAACAACCCTTTATCCCATGGCTCTTATATTATTAAATCAACTTTATGAAGTCCTTCTAGGAACCAATCCAATTTCTAAAGACCTTAAATCACTCTAAAAACCCCCTATGAGCCTTCTAGGCTTCAGTTTGCCAATTTTAGGCAATTACATGGTTTTGGCACATTTAGTGCATTTGACCTCACATATTGGCTCTATTGGCCATATTACAATAATTAGGACCTTTATAGGTCATTAAACACATTATCAACCTTAGGATCCACAAATGACCCCCAAGGTACATTTTAACCCCAAAATGCCATTAAGGCTTACAATATTTGATCTCAATACAAAATGATAAAAACATATCAAAACACATTTAATGGACCATTATTGGTCTTATTACATCAAATGACCCTTCAAGGTCATGTTCCTTTGCTCCCTCCTAGAATTTATTCAGTGATCCCGGTTCCTTTTAGGCCTTTGTCCTTGGCCCTGGTGCTCCTGCACCATTACCAATCCCATTTATGATATGAGATGACAATAGAGAGCAGCAATAAAGGAACATAACTGGAAATGGTACCGGGATTTTGGTTTGGTTTTATGATATATGCCATTTAAGCTTTGAAGTTGCAGTAAACGAACATGCAAAGGGTAGATTGTTTGAACAAAAAGATTGTGTAATATTGGTATGTTAATCATTAGGTTCTTGAATTTAAGATGTTCCTAGAACTAGATTTGAACTATCTTACCGCGGCATATGAGATTTAGCTACTTGGCTCCAATATTTGCTATACCCATAGATACAAGACTCTGTGAGTCCCGAGCTGAGTTAGGCTTGCAGAGTCTTATTGAATCTGCAAGCTGACTCGGCCAAGTCCTATAGGACTTAGTGGACTTAGCGAGTCTTGTGCTCCGGACTCTGCCGGCTCCAGCACTCGTAAAAAGCAAAAAATAAATTTTTTAAATTATTTTTAATCATTCTTTTTGTGTTATATGCCTTCACTGAGATTGATGATCCTGGCTTCAGTGATGAAGATTTGGAATGGGTTGATCAGGTGGATCAAGAGGCAGAGGCAGTAGCAATGGCACAAGAGGAGGCTAGAACGTGAGGGGAGGACCCTGAGGCTGATAGTGAGGGATTTGAGGATGATGAGGATTATGATGAGGATGATGAGGATGAGGATGCCACTGAGGTTGAGCCTCACTCACAGGGACAGAAGATGGCTGCAGAATCTTTCATGACCTATCTTATGCGTACACGTAGGAAGATGTAGGGCCTTAGTCTGCTAGGCTCTATCTTTTATTTTGATATATGTTGTAATGTCCCATTTTTAGCATGACCATAATAGTGGAAGGATTTAGCCTATTACTAGGTCCTTGTAGGCTAATACTGGTGATTAGAGGACCTTGTTGAGGATTATAGTTTCGTTTGGTGGGACTTACTATATATAGTAAGTCAGTGGATCGTTCCGATGAGCTCAGATGAGTTAGAGAAGTTGAATGATGCTCTCAGTTTGTATTTTTGGCTTCCGGTTTGGGCTCCAAGAATCTTGGAGGGAGCATCTATTTTTAGTAAGTCATTCTATCGGATTGATTCGTCTTTCTTCATCAGGATCATGCTTGTGTTGTTAGATTTCGATTCTGATGCTTCTTCAATCATTTCACATGACAGGTGAATTATGATTATTATTTAATTAAATACACTAAGGTTGCTAGTTTTTCTAGTATTCTATATTGGTCACCTTAGTGTCATAGCTCGTTGGAATTGGGTTGAAAAGTTTTAAATCTAGGGCACAAGAAACAATTACCTTGTGTGTTAGAATATCATGATATTCATGAAAAGGTCATTTTTGGAGCCAAAGAGAGTTAATAAATTATATTATTAAAATATGTGCCTAAGTATAAAGCAAAGGGCATTTAAGTGGAAAGTGTGTTAGAGAAGCTATTTGTCATGGTGTCTTGAAGAAGATATATTTTATTATAAAAGAAAATGCTTTGTGCAAAACCAATTTATTCTATGCATTTGATATTATTGATTTGTGTGAAGAGAATTTGGCGACAAGGGTTTCAGAAGTTTCAGCTTGGAGAATTGGGAATTCTTCAGAGATTTCAGCACTTTGAATTGGTGTAATATCTAGTGAATTGTGCAAATGGTGATGACTTTATTCAGAGGCCATGACTTTACTCTGATATAATTGTTGCCATGCCCAGAGTCACCAAGATCCCAACGAAACCAAACATCAAACTCATCAATGCTCAAATCCCAAGCCAAGTGCTATGAAGAGCCGGATTCTAACTCTTCTAAATTTCTCAATGAAAATGTAAAGAAAATTTATATCTCATTGACAATGATATCTTATACTGAAAATGCTATTGATAAGAATTGAAATCTCTAATTGCAAACAAGTTTCTTCTTAATTCCCTCAATGAATGAACTTACAATTTAAATTCACACATTAACATAACAATTTTCCAAATCAAAGAAAGCACCTGTACGTCCACACAATACTGCTAGTGTGCCTGTTATAGCATAGACTTCCGCAATTCCCTGGATGCTGACCCGTAACTGATAACATTGGTGGCACGTGACTATATACTGGCCGCACGTGAAGGGAATAACACTGTCGACAAAGCTGGGTGGTAGGAGCCGGTTATGTATACCCGTTGGTAATCTCCAAACATTAACGTGAAACCAGAATTGTATTCACGCCTAGGACAACTCAGAAATCTCAGAAATAACCAATTCCGTATAGCTTGACACTCTACAGATTGGCAGATTTGACGTTTAATGCTAATATGGATTCCACAATACAAAGGAATTACATCTGTATTAAATTCGCAACTCCTCTTTGTGTTCACTTCTCAGGAATTCGAAACCTCCCATTATCTAATTTCAAAATTTCAACTTGAATTAATACGTCCTTCAACTATCTTATCAGAATATCGATTGGAAAGAATTCTACACCTCAATCTATCAGCATTCAAATTATAGATTCAAAACTTCATTGCATTGTACAATAAATACAATCTCTCCTGTAGAATTTTAACTCCAGAGATGAAACTTTCTCAAATCAATATACCTCAGCATTGAATTGATATTCAGAATAACCAACTATGAAATTCACCATTATCAGACAATGGCTCAAATCACGAGAGAGAGGAATCCGTCCTCAAAACCCTAGCCAGGGCAATTCTTCACAAACTCCAAAATAATAATGATTGCATAATGAATCCATGAAAGTGCTTTTTCGAGGAAAATATATAGCTTTTTCGAAAAAGCATTTTTTTAATATTTCACTTAATTGGCTTTATTAAATACTCCCACTTTATAATATAATATTATAATGTCATTAGTTATTAAATTAAATCAATATAATTTAATTTAATAACACTTTTAAAATTGAAGCCACTGATCTGACTGACTACAACCATCCAACTTCTGACAAAGCACCAGGACCAACTGCCCAGCCAAGAATAGACACTGCCCTGCCAGAAATAGCCACTGCTAAAAATAGACTTACTAAAAATAGTAAGTTTCTCAAACTGGAGATTCTCTGAAACCCAATCCTGAGATGTCTAATGCTTCGTGCAGGCACCCTGCCAATCCTGGCCATACTCGAAACCCCACTTACTAAAAATAGTAAGTTGGCCAAAATGACCCGAACGAAGAGCGGACCTGATAATCCGAATCTCCAGAATGGAATCCCAACGCTGGCTCCACAATCTGACCCCCTCCGAACACCCGATTAGCTTGCAAGGGTCGCTAAACCAAGCTAATCCCGAAGTCTGAAAAACGGGGACATTATAGTCCTCCCTTCCTAAGATTGCTTGTCCTCAAGCAATCAGGAAAAACAAGCAACATCACAATCCACCCGGATCCCAAGGGTGGTCACAGGTAATGTCCCGATCTGCACTAAACTCTTGTGGAGAAACAACTGACATCAACCAAACACACACCACTGAAAACAACAGCTGTAACCCAACTGTAGATGCCAATGCTGTAAACAACCCAACGGAACTCAACCCATCTGCAATAACAACTCTGTCAAAATCTAAGTCCTTGTCAATCCAATACTCACACCCAACTGTACTAGGAAAACAACAGTGACCAAATGTGCCTGGATTACTGTTATCAATTTTGTCACTTGAAAAATAGTCCTGAGTGTGTGGACACTACAAGTAATCTAACTTGCAACTGTCAAACCCATCAACAAACGATGGTGCTAATCCATCCCATAATGGATGGAAGGATACCAGAGCCCGTTTACCCCTACGTGAAAACAAATCTTCCACCTGAGGGTCAAAAGAAAAGTGACGAGCATACCGCACCTTGAAATGCTGGTAAGAAACCCCAATCTCTGTCAACTGCTCATCATGGCCAAACCTGGAATCAGGAGATGGCTCCAATCTCTGACTCCGTGGAACTGCAGGCTGGGTAGGGTCCTGGGTGACCCTCTCAGCAAACCCAACCTCAAACTCTCTGTGAGGGAGCATCATAGTCAAGGTATCTACAATCTCTCTCACCAAACGCCGGATCGCGCCTGTACCTCGGATGAGAACACCCTCAGAAGCTCGGTAAGATCCCTCATGAAATTTTGAACTCTCAAGAAGGTGATCCAAGAATGACTCCGAGCAGTAAAATCTATAGGAGGTAGCATCCAACTGCTCCCCTCGGAACCATAACTGGTCATCATGTGACTGTGACGTAGTCAGCTGCCTAACATCACCAGCTATGCAATCACTAACCACCGACTCAGGGGATACCCTACCTCCGTGCTGAGCAATCAAGGGAGTAGTGTTGTGAACAGGAACACTAAATGCTGACTGGTCCACTTCACTGCCTACAACGTCCTCTACTGTATCACCTGACGTACTGCTACCAACTGTAGTATCCATCCCAAAGTCTGACACACTACAACTCTCTACTGCAGTGTCTGACTCAACTGCACAAGTATCCGATGGAAGTAAATCTGCACCTCCAATGCTGAAATCAAGGGCAGATGTATCCCCACTGCTATCACATCCAACTACCCCGACTGTGGATATCATCAGATCATCAGACACCATAATATGTAACTGTACTGGATCTGGTGATGGGGTAGACTGAAGATGCTCCAGTTCCATAGTCACCTCAGCTAACTGAGCCTGTGACTCTTGGAGAGCCAACTGAGTGCTCTCTAATACCTCTGAAGTCGTTGTGAGCTCCCGAGTAAGCTCACTCACCTCATCCTCTCTATCTAACAGTGCCTCATAAGCTGTACTCCCCCACTCCACTAGGTGATCTCTGTCGGCTACCATCTGTAAATAGTTTTGTCTCAAAATCTTGACATTCTCACGCAAGGAGTGAATCTCTGTCAACGAAAGGTAACCACTGCTAGACTCATCAGTCATAGGAGTACCCCAACCATAAACAACCAGCAGCTGACGAGCGGCATCAAAATGCTCGAGAGTAGAAGAAATACCCCTCTCATCAACTTGCAACTGGTTCATCACATGATGACTCTGCACAGCAGGCCTCCTATGTACAACCTCAAATGCACTGTCCACACTATGAGAGGAAGTTGTATCCAACAAACTTCCGTCAAAATCACACTCTCTTTGTGTACTTACATCTGAGTACACCTCTACACTCTGAGTACAAGCATCGGACATGTCCTCATCTAACCCCGAGGAAGCTGCTGCTGAAACTGACTCAACACCATCTCCAGCTACCTCGTCCTCTGCAACCATCTGACAATCCAGATCCTGAGACACATCCTCATGAGTCACTGACGGAGTAACCCCCTCTACAGACAAGGTAATCCTGGCAGAAAAAAACTCTTGCCACTTTGACTCTACCTTGTCCTCATCTATGGATCCCGGCAACACTGAATCAAGGAACCCATCTCCACCAACCGTCGACGCTAAATCTATGCCCAAAGTCGGAAATAAAAATCCAAATACACTACAGCACTCATCAACCTCACTCTCAGCAACGAATACATCTGGAATGCTAGTGTACATATCCTCTAATTGCATCTCCTCTACTGACTCTGGCCACGAATACAACTCAATGTCAACCTGTGGGTAAACTTCATTGTAGCATGGAATGTCATCTGTCAGATCATCTGCAACACTCCCATCCTGAGTGTCGTCACTAGAAATCTCCATGTTCAAATCCTCAGCACAGGAATATAACACTGTCTCCTGTACCGAACCCATACTACGACTGCTATCATAAATATCAGAACTGTCAGAGCTCAAACTCTCCTTGCAGTCATCACCCAATATCATACAGGGGGCGTCATCACCAATACAACTCACAACATCCTCGAAAGTGTCCTCAGATGTGTCGATACTGTCAACTCTCACAACGCTTGCTGGAATCTCATCTGCGGACACGGGTCTCTGTACACCAGACTCAACGTGAAGCTGTACATCCATAATGCTAGAGCTGGAACTGAAATCAAGTGTCCCCGCTGTAATACCTTGATCTCCAACTACATCACTGGAAGACTCCATACAAGCCTCAGGCCTAACTGAGGAAACAACTACCTCCTGAATCGGAGTAACACTACTATAGCTGACATAGACATCTCCAATGACAATTCCCTCAGTGGAAGAATTTGAACACTCAGAGATGACCACAGCATCAGCTACCTCTATACAATCCACAATAACTGCTCTGGGAGCCTCAACCCAGTGATGCCCAACACTACTAACCTCCAGTGGCATTGAAACATCCACTGAAACTGGTGCAACAAATCTATCATCAGTACTGCGGATGGAAATAGCAGGTGCTGAACTAGATGAAGGTACATCAGCATCATGCTCAACAGTCGGAGAAAACTCAAGTCTTCTCCCTTGCGAACTCGGCGTCGGCCTTCTAAAGGCAGAAGTCAGATATCTTGCTACCCTGTCTACTGTAGCCGGATCCGACAACCTCTCTGCTAGTCGTTGCTGATGCAATCTCAATTTCTCGACACTTCCAACCAAAGCTTCTAATTCTGTTCTCTTTCCCTTACTGCTATGACGACTCCCTGAACTAGATCTCCTGTATCTATCCATAGCTAGAAAATAGAAGTGTTGATCACTTTTAAAATAACTTCATAAAATTTATGTAACCAGACCCCACAGGATGGCAGGAAGAAAGCTTTGATACCACTGTGAAGAGCCGGATTCTAGCTCTTCTAAATTTCTCAATGAAAATGTAAAGAAAATTTATATCTCATTGACAATGATATCTTATACTGAAAATGCTATTGATAAGAATTGAAATCTCTAATTGCAAACAAGTTTCTTCTTAATTCCCTCAATGAATGAACTTACAATTCAAATTCACACATTAACATAACAATTTTCCAAATCAAAGAAAGCACTTGTATGTCCACACAATACTGCTGGTGTGCCTGTTATAACATAGACTTCCGCAATTCCCTGGATGCTGACCCGTAACTGATAACATTGGTGGCATGTGACTGTATACTGGCCGCACGTTAAGGGAATAACACTGCCGGCAAAGCTGGGTGGTAGGAGCCGCTTATGTATACCTGTTGGTAATCTCCAAATGTTAACGTGAAACCAGAACTGTATTCACGCCTAGCACAACTCAAAAATCTCAGAAATAACCAATTCCACCTAGCTTGACACTCTACAGATTGGCAGATTTGACGTTTAATGCTAATATGGATTCCACAATACAAAGGAATTACAGCAGTATTAAATTCGCAACTCCTCTTTGTGTTCACTTCTCAGGAATTCGAAACCTCCCATTATCTAATTTCAGAATTTCAACTTGAATTAATACGTCCTTCAACTATCTTATCAGAATATCGATTGGAAAGAATTCTACACCTCAATCTATCAGCATTCAAATTATAGATTCAAAACTTCATTGCATTGTACAATAAATACAATCTCTCCTGTAGAATTTTAACTCCAGAGATGAAACTTTCTCAATTCAATATACCTCAGCATTGAATTGATATTCAGAATAACTAGCTATGAAATTCACCATTATCAGGCAATGGCTCAAATCACGAGAGAGAGGATTCCGTCCTCAAAACCCTAGCCAGGGCAATTCTTCACAAACTCCAAAATAATAATGATTGCATAATGAATCCATGAAAGTGCTTTTTTGAGCAAAATATATAGCTTTTTCGAAAAAGCACTTTTTTAATATTTCACTTAATTGGCTTAATTAAATACTCCCACTTTATAATATAATATTATAAAGTCATTAGTTATTAAATTAAATCAATATAATTTAATTTAATAACACCTTTAAAATTGAAGCCACTAATCCGACTAACTGCAACCATCCAACTTCTGACAAAGCACCAGGACCAACTGCCCAGCCAAGAATAGACACTGCCCTGCCAGAAATAGCCACTGCTAAAAATAGACTTACTAAAAATAGTAAGTCTCTCAAACTGGAGATTCTCTGAAACCCAATCCTGAGATGTCTGACGCTCCGTGCAGACACCCTGCCAATCCTGGCCATACTCGAAACCCCACTTACTAAAAATAGTAAGTTGGCCAAAATGACCCGAACGAAGAGCAAACCTGATAATCTGAATCTCCAGAATGGAATCCCAACGCTGACTCCACAATCTGACCCCCTCCGAACATCCGATTAGCTTGCGAGGGTCGCTAAACCAAGCTAATCCCGAAGTCTGAAAAACAGGGACATTACAAGTGCGGACGTTGGTAGTAATATCTGTTGAAAAGTCTGTGCTGCTGTTGGACCATATGCACATAGTTGGATTTAGTTGGGACGAGTTAACCATCATCAAGCTTTAACTGCGTCACTCTGGTATAACTATTGCCATGCCCTGCACTAGGATCCCAACAACACCAACCCATGAAATCTTTCACACCCTCATGTTCAACAATCTCTTCCAGCATGGGCACAGACACAGATGCTGATGCCAACAACACTGTAATGTTCTGAAGGTGATTTCTGCTCGGAGGTAATTTTGTAAGACGTCCAGAAAGCAATCTCGTCCCAAAGGGAATCTCCATCCGAAGGCAAACTCGGCTCGAAGGGGATCTCGATCTGAAGGCGATCTCGACTCAAAGGGGATCTCGATCCGAAGGGGATCTCGACCTGAAGGCAATCTCAGCCCGAAGGGAATCTCGATCCGAAAACAAACTCAGCCTGAAGGGAAACTCGACCAGAAGGTAGTCTCGGTCCAAAGGGGATCTCGACCTAAAGGCAATCTTGGCCCGAAGGGAATCTCGATCCGAAAGCAAACTGAAGGGAAACTCGACCCGAAGGCAATCTTTGTCCGAAGAGGATCTCGACCCAAAGGCAATCTCGGCCCAAAGGGAATCTCGATCCAAAAGCAAACTCGACCCGAAGGGAATCTCGACCGGGAGGCAATCTCGGTCCGAAGGGAATCTCCACCTGAAGGCAATCTCGGCCCGAAGGGAGTCTTGATCCGAAGGCAAACTCGACCCGAAGGGAATCTCGGCCCCAAGGCAATCTCAGTCAGAAGGGGATCTCCACTCGAAGGCAATCTTGGCCCGGAGGCAATCTCGGTCCGAAGGGGATCTCTACCTGAAGGCAATCTCGGTGGTGAACAAAGTCTCGACAACGAGCACAGCCTCAGTGGCAGACACAGCCTCGATGACGGACACAACCTTGGCAACAGACACAACCTCGAGGATGGACACAGCCTCGGCGACGGATATAGCCTCGATGACAAACAAGGCCTCGGCGACGGACACAGTCTCGGCGACAGACATAGCCTCGGCGAGGGACATAGCCTCAGCAACGGACACAACCTCGGTGGAAGACAAGGCCTCGGCGACAGACACAGCTTCGGCGATGGACAGAGCCTCGACGACAGACACAACCTCGACAATGGACACAGCCTTGGCCACGGACACAGCCTCGGCGGCAGACAGAACGTCGGCGACGGACACAGTCTCAGCGGCAAACAGAGCCTCGTGTAAACCATCACCTTTATTGCCATCATCAACTTTCTCCCACTTGTGCAAATGAGATATTAGTTTTTCTTCACAATGCTGGAATAGATTACTGACTAATCTACACGCTGCCATAAATGGAACACATTCTAGATTGCGAACAGCCCACAACATAGATATGATAGGTTGGGATATTTCATCCATCTCTTCAATGCACAAAATCATAAGGCTCTCCATAGCAACCGAAACCTTACTATCATGACATTCCTTGATTGTGACCAAGAAGTGATGAAACATATCATGGATCAAGTCTTGCAACTCCAGATCTAAGAGGAGGTTACTTACTTTGACATTTACACAATTCTCCAATATTGTAGCTCTCCTGCCAAAAGGGTCACTATTGAAGTCATCAAGACTTTGGAAGCCGTCAACAATCAAATGCAATATCTCTATCATGGTGTTGTCATCATACGGTTCTCTAGGGGCCCAGATTCTCAAGATCTCACTAAGACATGCTGCAGTTGCCAACTTCATTTCCTTGTCATGGTGTCTCAAAAGCCTGGGTTGACTTAGGGCATCCTTAATTGGAGAAAGGATCCTCTGTATAAATCTTGAAGGTAATTGGTCAACCTTACACAAACATACTTCCAATACATCTAATGGAAGATCAATACCCTCGCTGAGCTCTTTGCTAATTCTTTGTAGTACCTTCAACCACCACTGTCCATCACTATTGGGCGCCATAGTGTGATCCAAATCCCAAAATCTCTCAATCATCGGAACAGGCTGGCAAGATCACTAGCTCTGATACCACTGTAATGTCCCGAAGGAGATTTCGGTCTGGAGGTGAATTCGGTCCGGTGGTGAATTCTGTCCGGAGGTAAATTATGTCCCGGCGGTGAATGATGTCCCAGCGGTAAATTCTGTCCCGATGGTAAATTATGTCCCGGTGGTACAGCAGGTGGATAGGCCGTGCGGTACAACGGGTGGATGGGCTGTGAGGTACAACAGGTGGATGGGCGTCTGGTACAACGGGTGGATGGGCCGTGCAGTACAATGGGTGGATGGGTCGTGCGGTACAATGAGTGGATGGGTCGTGCGGTACAACGGGTGGATTGGCCATGCGGTACAATGGGTGGATGGTCGTGCGGTACAATGAGTGGATGGGCTGTGCAGTACAACGAGTGGATGGGCCATGCGATACAACAGGTGGATGGGCCGTGCGGTACAACAGGTGGATGGGCCGTGCGGTACAACAGGTGGGTGGGCCGTGCAGTACAACGGGTGGATGGGCCGTGCGGTACAACGGGTGGATTGGCCATGCGGTACAACAAGGTGAAGGAGATTTCCGTACGGAGGTGAATTTGGTCCAGTGGTGAATTCTGTCCGGAGGTAAATTATGTCCCGGCAGTGAATTATGTCCTGGCGGTAAATTTTGTCCCGATGGTAAATTATGTCCCAGCGGTACAACAGGTGGATAGCTGTGCGGTACAACAGGTGGATGGCTGTGCGATACAATGGGTGGATGGGCCGTGCGGTACAATGAGTGGATGGGCCGTGCAGTACAACGGGTGGATGGCCGTGCGGTACAACGGTGAGGGATGATGCCTTCCAGACGCCTGATTGAAGTCCACTTCTCCTTCGCAGATAATTAGATATGAATTTGCAAACACAGAGTAATACACCAACTAATATGATTGCCAAAAAGATCTTATTGAATTTATTGATGGAGCTTCGGATTTGCCAGATCCAATACAAGTAGAACAAGCAGAACAAGCAGAGTAGGGTGAGGGTTGAATCCCACCGAAACTGCAACAAACCAAATAGGGAGGGTCTTTCACCTCCGAAATGGCAAACATCAGAATCCCAATAGGAATTCGAAATTACAAATCAAATATAAATCTCAACATATCAAAACTAACCTACACACCGAGCATCAATACCCGTCGGGAAAACTCCCGAGAGTGCACAAAAGAGCCGATGGCGACAACTACACCTACGCCAACAAAAGAAAATGGGCCCGAGATAAACTAAATCGATCGGAACCCAAATACAATAATTTTATTAAAATTGGGGACATTACACACAAGATGCAGTAATCAGATTGAGAATCATAAGGATTCTCAAAAAAATCCATATTCTCATCATCTCCAACTGCTGCAAGTTCAAGATCATTTGAACCAAGAACGGTTCCACTTGTGCTAGATGCATGATGTGTTATGGTATCATCACCATCATCTGTGGTTGTAATGAGATCATGAAGCGTTGCATCCAAGTTTGCACACTCAGGGGTTACATCCCAAAGCTTGGTTGAACCTTGTATTCATTTTGGCAACGTGACAAAAGACGCAAGTTGGTATGAATGTAGACCAAGTCCTTAGCTTTCTTTGAGCCCTCAGCTTTCTTTGAGCCCAACCGGTTGCGCTTCACGGAATGGATATAGGAGTATGTACTCCAATTCCGTTCAGCAGCAAAAGAACTTGCAACCTGGATAGTGTTCACAAAATTAAACATACAAATGAAAAACAATTTAAAGAATGTTAAACACTAAAGTGTAGAATACAAGTGGTAAACAAAAAACAAAAAAAAACTTACTTGTGATAGGATCTTGATTGCAAGAGGTTGTAGTTGCTTGTATGGTTGACCATACATGTACCACCAAGTGATAGCTCCCAATTTATATTGGTCCTTTATTGCAAATGGAGAGTTTTTTGCACCCGAAGCAAACAAGCCAAATTCTTGCCTCACTTTGTCATGCATTTCCTCATCTGGGAAGTCTTGCAAAAGCTTTGTAGCACCCACTGGTAACTTCATCCGCATATGGTGCAACTCTATCTGGCATAGCAAGTACTTTCTCACTATAGTACCTCGGAGATAAGGCATATGCGAGGAGGTGCAATGGGGTAGTCATCTTCTCCCAACGATGATGAATGATATTTTCCACCTTAGTGCATAAGGCTTCACATTCTGTGGCGTCATTCTCATGCTATTGTATGGAAAGTTTTACCTTCTCAACCATGGTGTCCATGCCATCATACACATCGCCCAAGCAAGGTGTATCTGTATCGACAAAGTGGAGCATAGTCATAATAGGCTCCGTAAAATCCAATAGAAATTGTACACGAGCCCACCAACTGTCATCCAAGACCAAAGACTTGACCTTTTGGGCTCTTTTTGAATTTGAAGTCTTCCATATACCCCACTGGTTAGAAATAACCATTTGGCTTAATGCTGTTTGCAACTTCACAAGTCGTCTCATAACAATAGTATGAGACGCAAAACGGGTCTCAGCAACCTAAGCATAAAGCAAGTTAACAATATGTCAATAAATATTAAGCAAAGTTATATACAATTTGATAATTGAACATGAACATAAATAAATGAAATTTACTAATTTAGTAATTACAATTTGATTTTACCTTCAGCAACTCCAATTTGGAGAATGATCTAAATATGGATTGTGACATGTGGTGGTTCGTCACAAACATTTGTATCTGCTCCCCATCTTGGTAAATTTGCTTCACCCAATCAATTTGAGTGCCAATTTGTTGCATGATCAAGTTTAGGAAGTGTACTATTCATGGTGTCCAAAAAATATGGTCATACCGACCCTCAATCAAAGCACGTGCACCCCTACAATTTTTTGCATTGTCTGTAACCACCTGTACCACATTCTCACTCCCCACTATCTCTATAGCCTCAATGAGAATTCTAGAAATGAATTGTGAATCCTTCACCTGCCCTTTACAATCAACAGCTCTCAAAAACATTGACCCTTTGGGGGACATTGCAATCACATTAATTAATGGTCGATTTCTTGCATCTTTCCATCCATTAGACACAATAGTTATACCAGAAGTTTTCCAAGCATGTTTAATTGGTTGAAGAGATCTCTCTATACTAGTGCTCTCTTTTTGCAATAGAGTGGTACGCACCTTTTCATACCCGGGACTTACATAATCAGCTGGAGCTCTAAGTATGGCTTGCACCATTTCCTTCCAATATGGTGATCTTACCAAGTTGAAAGGAAGACCATTGGCATAGAGGCAACGTGCAATGGCTTCATCAGCAAGCTCTCTTGCCTCCATTTTAAATGCGCTGTCCAAAGGGCCTCTTTTGCGGGTGGTAACCTCTACTTCTTCCTCTTCCTCTCCTGGTACAGGTACTTGGAAGAATGGATGTTTGGAGGATGTAACTGGTTCAGTGGGTAATTGCATTTTGTTCTTTCCTGATGGAGGTTGATAAAATTTTTTTTTGATCTTTTAACCAAATTATCAGCCTCTTCTTGTTCTTTTACAAATGAAGCTATTTGTGCATCAGTCATCCCCTTCCTAGTTGTGCCTTTGCACATTGCAAATCCTTTACCAGCAAGGCCCATAAAATGAAGTTTGACCCAGTAATATGAGCTATTGAATGCTTTTCCTTTGTTACTTTGACAATAATTACACTTCCAAAGATACGAGCCACCTCCTGAAACCTGTGATATTCTTGTCGTATGTCTGCATAAAGGAGATCCAACATCAATATTAAAATTATCGGTTCCTTGTCCTCCAACTGAACTTTGACTACCGGTGGTGGCCATTCTTGCACAATATAGTCTAGTTTCTTGCTATAATAAGAAAATAAATAAATTTAATTTAGAAAAAAAACTACGAACATCAAGCATACAAGTGCAAAAAAATGATACAAATAGATAGCTAAACTTGATTGTTTATTTCTTTTATAAAAAAAAAAGTCGAAAAAAACTTCAAAAATTTCTTCACAAACTTGAAATTTTTTTAAAAAATCATCAAAATCTCAAAGAAATTCATTAAACAAGTTGAGAATGGGACCGAATGCTTACCTGGAATGTTTAAAAATGCTTTGTGAAAGCTCTCCCTTGCTCTACGATCGTTCCTCTTCGAAAATAACCAGGTTGCCTTCAAAATCCAGAAAATGGAGAGCAAATGAGAAAATGGAGAGCTGCAAACAATATGGCATTTAGCTGGTTGAATGGCCTCTTTTAGGGCCGTTTTAGGGTTTAGGTAAAAAAAAAAGAAGTTTAAAACTTCTTATTGGCACATGCTAATTGTTTTTATTAAGTGAAAAGCACTTTTTTTTGGTTTGGTTTTACGTCTGGCCCACGGGTGCTCTGTGGGTGCCACCCGAGTGCCTGGATGCGGGCGGATGCCTGCGACAGGCATCCATTCGCATCCGGGCACCTGTGGTGGCACTCGGGTGGCACCCACAGGGCACTCGGACCAGCATCGGCACCCGTCATCACCCGCCTCCGCATCCATGCTGTAACCGGACGCACCGGTATCTTAGCTTCCAAGTGTTGCCGTCCATCATTTTTGGGGCTGTGTCTATTATTCTGGAAAGCATCATAAGCTGCAAGCACGTGGATTGCCAGGTGCTCATCAAATTGAGGAAGTGTTTTATTTAATGTGTTATTTATTTTGGAACATACATTAATTATACAGTTATGCAGAGATACTTATTGTTCTAGTTTTGATATTTGAATTTGGAGGAAGTTTGAATTTAAATTGCAATTAAAAGTTTTTTCTTTGAACAAGTGTTTGCAAATATTTTAAAATACAAATTAAGTGGATTCGGAAGGAGCCAGTCAGGGTCTTTACATAATCAAATATTCCCTAATGACCTGCCTCTGTAACTGTTTCGCTCTGACATCCAAGATGGCCTTAGGTACTAAAATCAATTTTCCGTCATCATCTAGGAATGGTAAAACTGCAGAAGGAACAACTTTGTGTCCTAACGCCTTCTTCCATCGTGATATGTGAAAAGCAGTATGAACTCTGTTGTCTACTGGTAAATCTAACTCATAAGCCGCCTCACCAACTCATCTAACAATCCTAAAAGGACCATAGTAACGTGGCTTGAATTTCTCTGCACCACTCTTCTTGAGAGTGGACTGGCGACAAGGTTGTACCATCAAATACACCATATCCTTGACCTCAAAGGATCACTCAACCCTCTTCTAATCCACATATTGTTTCTGTTGGTTTTGTGGCTTTTGAATATTCTCCCTAAGAGCTCTGATAATGTCCTGGTTCTCTTGCAAAAGATTCTCAACGCTAGGCACTCTATTGTTACTTAGTAGTAGATCAAGGAAGCTAGGCACCTCATATCCATACAACACCATGAATGGTATCATCTGGATCGACATATGGTGAGTAGTGCTATAACAGTATTCACAGATATAAATCCATTTTACCCAAGCCTTTTGCTGTCTAGCTATATAATTTTTGAGGTATCCTTCCACCCGTTTGTTTACAATCTCCGTCTAACCATCTGTTTGTAGGTGGTAACTAGTGCTCGAAGTAAACTTGGTCCCACAAAGTCTGAATAACTCTTGCCAGAAATGACTTATGGACTGACTATCCCTGTTGCTGACAATACTTTGAGGTAAGCCATGTTGCTTGAATACCTCACGAAAGAAAAACTTTGCAATCTGTGCACCTGTATATGTATTTGTGATCGGAAAGAAATGGCCATAATTAGTGAGCCAGTCGACAACAACATATACGCAATCTCTACCTTTGGCCTTTGGAAAGCTCGTAATGAAATCCATAGATAAACATTCCCGTGACATCGGGCTACGAATAGCTCCCGTCCTCATGGTCGTCGGGGGCCACACCATCGACATAACTTCTGCGAAGTTTCATCCTTTGAGCAGTCAGGAGAAAAGTGCCTCCATTGGTTATAGACGCAACACAAAAATCATCGTTTGTCCCTTTGCATCATATTGGATCCGGCTCTGGCTATTATTAGTATTATTGTTACTATTGTTACTTCTCCCTCCACACCGGTTATTTCTTTATCTGCCAGATGATGCGTTAGTGTTTGTCTCTTGAGAGGTGCTTGTTGCTCCGGACGTGGAGGGCTGCTCCTGTGTGAAAAAGGACTTGTGGGCTCCTTGTTTTCATATTATATGGGCATTTCTTGGTGGAATGTCCCATAGGTTTGCAGATGTCGCAGAATGCTTTTTTCGGGCATGTGCCCTTTGCATGAGCCCCCTCCTTGTAATCCATGCACCATTACTCCCCCTCATCATTCTTATTGGCATTTCCCTTTATCGTCTTGAACTCCATCATTCTCTGCATATCTTTCTGAAGGGCTTGGACCTTATTGTTGAACTCCTCGTCACTGATGCTCTCCTCTGAGGAGTCGTCATCATCCGATGACCTATTCTTGTTTTTCTTAGAGGTCCTATTTTCACTTTTGAGGTCCCTGGCTCGATTGTATGCATCTGCGTATGATGTTGGAGGACCAATTTTCATTTTTTTCCTCGGAGAGGATTTTAGACCTTCCACGAACCACGTTTTCTTTAGGCCGTTTGTCGGATCGCTCTCCATTTTTTTGAGTAGTTCTTTTAGTTACCATCCGTACGCTTTAACAATCTTGTTCATTCCTTGCTTCCTACCATAGATCTTTGCTACAATTTCATTGTCATCCCAAAGCAACCAGAATTCACTTAGAAATTCTTTTCTCAAGTCATCCCCATGTACTTATTTTTGTTTTATCAATGTCAAAGTACCAATCTATGTGTAAGAACCCTTTTCAGGCTCTTGTTGTTGTACTGTTTGTTTTGATGGTTTTATAATGTTTTATATTTTTTTGCAAGGGTTTTTGACATAAAAAGCAAATAACATAACGCTGAAATACTGAATAGAAAATGAACCACTGCTGCCTTATTTAGTTCCTTTGAGCCAAATTCATTACAAATGATAATATTTGAATAAATAACAACAAATAAGATTGGATTCAATACATATTAAAAACCTCGGAATTTATTGATGAAAATCGCACTTTCCCAGCATAACTGCATCCCAGCATAAATGATGCCTGCTGTAGTATTCTACTCACGCTGGAAGAATGATGGCGTACTGTCTGCAATCCCACTTCTCTGAAACTATAAATCTATGCTGTAAATGCTGAAGTAAATCTCCGCTGAAGCACAATAGAAGTCTCTGGATGAAACCTCCGCAGGATATCAAATTCACCAGATATCTCACTGGCTCAAATGATGAACACACAGAAGAACTACGTTCTCCAATGGCTGCACTGTCAAACCCTTTCTCAGAGCTCAAGAGTAGAAGAAAATTTTATCAATAATGAAAACTGGATGCCCTTTTCTTCTCACGCTAAGCATATATAACCTTCCAAGTCTAAATCGCACCCAAAAAGTAGGAATTGCGATTTCTCTCAAGCAATTACAATTTAATGTTATAAACATTAAATTAATGATTTATTTTATCATTTAGACTTAGGAAGAAGTCAAATAAATTATTAATAAATTTGGCCCCCTTCTCATGATGTTAAGACCCTCAACTTAAGTGATTTTAATATAAAGTTATAATATAACTTTATATAAATAATTATTCTTCTTTAATACTTAGCCACGAAAAATGTCATAACTCCCATAATATTGTGAATCTGATCAAGCCGTCTGAACTGGGAGCTAGTGAAAATATTCTCCATGTGATCATGAGGTATTTCTAAAAATAGCAAGGGTCCATCTCTATAGCTCCAAAATAAGTCTAAAAATAGCCATTTCTGCCAAACAGAGCAGAATCCAAATAAGTGAGCCAAAAACCATCTCACAAGCCAACTGAGAACACTGAGCTCTGGCAAAACTGAACCATTAGAAGATCATACCTCCCCTGTGCCATTACTGACCCCCTATCCATGTCTACTAGCCTACGAGGGTCCACTGATAGGCTAACCATTAGCTAGCATGATGTCACTAGCTTGAAGGGGACATCACAGTCCGCCCTTCTTGAAATTGCTTGTCCTCAAGTAATCTCAATTGTGGATGCTATAGAAACTCCTCGCTCTCCCATGTAGCATCCTCAACTGGCATATCCTTCCATTTCACCAAATACTCTTTGATAGTGCGCCTCCTCAAATTTCTCTCCCTGAACTCCAAGATAGCCTCTGGCACTAAAACTAATTTCTCCTCATCATCCAATGGTGGAAGCACCGTGGAAGGAACAATGTGGTGTCCTAATGCCTTTTCGAGGCATGACACATGAAAGACATTATGGACTTTGCTCTCTGCTGGCAAGTCCAACTCATACGCCACCTCTCCAACTCTTCTGATCACTCTGAAAGGCCCATAGTACCGTGGCTTTAGTTTCTCGGCTCCACTCCTCTTGAGAGTAGACTGGCGTTAAGGCTGTAGCATCAAGTACACCATATCCCCTACCTCAAAATTCCGCTCAGTCCTCTTCTGATCCGCATACTACTTCTGCTGTTTTTGCGCCTTAGCAATATTCTCCTTGAGAACCTTAACAACATCTTGACTTTCTTGCAGTAAATTTCCAGCACTAGGCACACGACTGTCACTCAGTAACAAGTCCATAAAGCTAGGTGCCTCATACCCATATAATGCCATAAAAGGGGACATCTGTATATACATGTGGTGAGTGGAATTGTAACAGTACTCGCAAAGGTATATCCACTTGACCCAAGCCTTCTGCTGCCCTGCTATATAGTTCCTTAGATATCCTTCCACCCATTTGTTGACTATTTTAGTCTGCCCATCCGTTTGAGGGTGGTAACTGGTACTCGGAGTTAGCTCTGTCCCGCAGAACCTAAACAACCCTTGCCAGAAGTGACCCATAAACCTGCTATCCCTGTCACTGACTATGCTCTGAGGTAGGCCATGCAATCTGAACACCTCACGAAAGAACAATTCTGCCACCTGTGTAGCAGTGTATGTAGCCGTGATCGGAAAGAAGTGGGCAAACTTTGTGAGCCGATCGACAACTACAAATATACAATCCCTACCCTGAGCTCTTGGCAGTCCCGTGATGAAGTCCATGGATAAACACTCCCACTTCCTATCAGGAATCGGAAGTGGCTGTAGCAAACCGGCTCGGTAAGAGTGTTCCTATTTATTCTGCTGGCAAGTGGGACACTCTCTGATATATTGCAACACTTCAGCTTTGAGCCCTTTCCATGAGAAGCGCTCTCTAATCTGCTGGTAAGTTTTGTAGAACTCGGGATGTCCGGCCATAAGTGAATCGTGATAAACTCTCAACACCATCCTCTTCACCTCTGACCCTGGCACCAAATAAATATGCCCTTTGTAAATGATGAGCTCGTTCACAAGGGAAAAACCACTATCCTGAATGGATCCATCAATAAATCCTGCTGGCCATGTATCCTTTGCATACTCTGCAAGGATCAAATGTCTCCAGTCCTCTGCTATGTCTGTCATCATGCTCAGGTGAGGTCTCTGTGACAAAGCGTCTGCAACTACATTTTGTGTCCCCTTGAAATAGGTGATATCAAAATCATAAGCCTGTAACTTATTTACCCATTTCTGCTGCCTGTCATTGAGATCTCGCTGCCCTAAGAAATGTTTCAGGCTATTATGGTCTGTTTTGATGCAAAATTTACTATCCACTTAGTACTGCCTGAATTTGGCCAAGGCATGCATTATGGCCAACATTTCCTTATCATATATGCTGAAGCTCCTCTCAGGTCCCTTGAGCTTCCTACTCTAATAAACAATCGGGTGCTTATCTTGCATAAGCACTGCTCCAACACCCTCCCCTAATGCATCACAATGTAGCTCAAAAGGTTTGTTGAAATCTGGTAATGCTAATAGTGTGCAAGAAGTCATTAACTCCTTGAATTTATCAAAACACTCCTGTGCCTCAAGATTCCACAAGAAAGCCCCCTTCTTCATCAAATCGGTCAAGGGTGCTGCATGCCTGGAGTAACCGTTGACAAACCTCCTATAGAACCCACACAATCCCAAAAATCCTCTCAACTGTGTAAGGTTGCCTGGAGTAGGCCACTCAACATTAGCACGAATCTTCTTCGGATCCATGCGTACGCCCCGTACACTGGTAATGTGACCCAAATATAGTAACTCTGACAAGCCTAGATCACATTTTGATTCCTTGGCATACAAGGACTCTCTACTCAACGTGCTCAATACTGTATCTAAATGTTGTAAGTGTTCAGCCCATGTCTTACTGTAAACCAGGATGTCGTCAAAGAAAACCAGTTCAAACTTCCTCAACTGATGCTGAAACACCTTGTTCATCACAGACTGGAAGGTGACAGGTGCGTTGGTTAGACCAAATGGCATAACTACAAACTCAAAATGCCCACAGTGACATCTGAACGTTGTCTTCTCTACATCCTGCTCTTTGACCCAGATCTGATGGTAACCTGATCTCAAATCTATTTTGGAGAAGTAACATGCTCCATGAAGCTCATCCAATAACTCATCAATCCTCGGGATGGGGTACCTGTTCTTAATTGTCTTCTTATTCAGGACCCTATAATCAATGCACATCCGGAGTGTGCAATCCTTCTTCTTCACCAATACTACAGAGGAAGTGAAAGGAGACTTGCTCGGTCTGATATGGCCCATGGCAAGTAACTCCTTGATAGTTTTCTCTATTTCATCCTTCAATCTTTTCGGATGCCGGTATGATGTGATCATGATGGGTTTAGCACCCTCCTCTAACTCAATAATATGGTCAATACCTCTATCTGGAGGAGTACGTGGTGGTATGTCACTGAAAACCTTGTAGTGCTTGATTCTGAGTTCTTGTATGTCCGGATGGTATTTTGATTCTTGCTGCCCCTGTGATGGCATCAACGTGCAACGGGCTGCCCACTCAACCTGGTCATGACGCAACAAACTCTCCATGTGCCTGCAAGACATCATCCTGAACTCACTGTCTCGAATGGCCTTAAGTATGTGAGTTTTACCATCAATCTGAAATTTCATCACCATTTCTCTCAAATTGAGAGTGAACTCTCCAATATCATGCAACCAAGTCATGCCCAGTACTAAATCTGTGTCACCCAAGTTAACCACATAAAATTCAGGCTTGAATTCAAAGTTATTTATTTTCAATGGTAAACTTGTGATCTTTCTATCGCATTTGAGGATGTAGCCATCAGCTACCCTCACTCTCAAGCCCTCAAACTGCTCAGTCTGGATCCCACGTCTCTCAACCAACCTGGAGTCAATGAAATTATGTGTGGCCCCTATATCTAGCAATGTAATAACTCGCTGTCCAGCCAACACTCCTCTCATTCTAAATGATCCCTCCTGTTGCACGCTAGTGAGACGGGCCTCCTTAAGCCTACCTTCAATCTTCTCTTCATCGGTAGACATTTGTTTGAGCTTTTCATCCTCTAAACTTTCCTCTTGTTCATTGGATTCCTCATTTTCAGTTTGCTGGTTTGAATTTTCAAAATCGGAATCTTCATAGTAAGCCCACATAACCCTGTTTGCATTCCCCTTAGGTCTCAAAGGACCGTCATGCTTCATGCATAGGGTCCTTTGCAATAAAAACAGAGTTTTTTCTTCCTTAAATCATTCAATGTCTCTCTATCCAAGGGAGCGAATGGTTTATCTTTATTTTCAGTCTTTGTTTCATTCCTCTCAAGTTTCTTGAAGAATGGTTTGTTATCTTTGTAAGATGATGCACCTTTTGATGGAAATTTACTTATAGGGGCTGCTTGTTCCATACTTCTAGCCTTCTTAATTGCTTCTTGCAAATTGAATGGATCAAAGGCTTTTACCCAACCTTTCAGTGGTTCAGCTAATCCCTCAGTGAACAAAACAACCAATCTTCTATCTGAGATATCTGGCACCATAACAGATAGCCTTTGAAAGTCACTAATGAAATACTCCAATCCGCCTGACTGTCTCAACTGTGCCAACTCCCTGAAGTAAACTTCTGGATCCTTCTTATCAAACCTCTCTACCAACCTATCCACGAAGTCCTGATATGAAGTCACCTGGTTATGCTGAAAGGTAACCATCCCATGGTACCACCAATCATGTGCAACTCCCTCTAAATGTAGCGTCGCATATTTTATTGCCTCCACTTCTGTGATAGGTCTCAATGCTAAGAAGGTATCAAGCTTGTGAATCCAAGCCTACGCTGTCATTCTGCTACTACCATCAAATGTAGTTAGGGAAAGCTTGCCTGTAGCACGCTTTAATTCATTATTCTGGCCATGAGGTCTCCTATCCTGTCTCGCTGCCCTGTAATGCTCTCTCCTTTGATTAACAAACCTCTTCAATGTCATCCTCTCACGCACCTGTGGAGCTAATAATTCCCATTCGTCATTCACAGCCATGAGAATATCTGCGAACATCTCGTCTCCTACTTCTTCTGTAGGTGCAACCTCGGGCTCATCTCTAATGAAGGTAGGACGAGTAGGCCTGTCTGCTGTCCTGGAATGAGTCCTATGCGCTCTAGGTGATCCTACTGCACTCCTGTTATCCCCTTGATCCCTATTCTGCTTGTCAGGTGGATTCATCCGCTCCATCATGGTAGTCAGTGCCTGTAAGGCCTAGGCCACCTGCTGCTGCCCTGCTGCCATAGTTCGAAAAAACTCTCTGGTTTCCTGATCTTCATCATTCTTGTTTACTCTGGGTGGGCTACCTTCACGCCTGTCACCCATGATGACCGGTTGTCGTTCTAAAACCTATTCGGCTTCAAGTAAGGCTGTCCTGCGTGTATAATACCTGTGTGGACCAACTTCCTCTAGCTGCATGTAATAACTAAACCCTCAGGATGGCAAGATTTAGCTCTGATACCACTGTAAGAACCCCTTTCAGGCTCTTGCTGTTGTACTGTTTGTTTTGATGGTTTTATAATGTTTTATATTTTTTTGCAAGGGTTTTTGACATAAAAAGCAAATAACATAACGCTGAAATACTGAATGGAAAATGAACTACTGCTGCCTTATTTAGTTCCTTTGAGCCAAATTCATTACAAATGATAATATTTGAATAAATAACAACAAATAAGATTGGATTCAATACATATTAAAAACTTGGGAATTTATTGATGAAAATCGCACTTTCCCAGCATAACTGCATCCCAGCATAAATGATGCCTGTTGTAGTATTCTACTCACGCTGGAAGAATGATGGCGTACTGTCTGCAATCCCACTTCTCTGAAACTGTAAATCAATGCTGTAAATGCTGAAGTAAATCTCCGCTGAAGCACAATAGAAGTCTCTGGATGAAACCTCCGTTGAATATCAAATTCACCAGATATCTCATTGGCTCAAATGATGAATACACAGAAGAACTATGTTCTCCAATGGCTGCACTGTCAAACCCTTTCTCAGAGCTCAAGAGTAGAAGAAAATTTTATCAATATTGAAAACTAGATGCCCTTTTCTTCTCACGCTACGCATATATAACCTTCCAAGTTCAAATCGCACCCAAAAAGTAGGAATTGCGATTTCTCTCAAGCAATTACAATTTAATGTTATAAACATTAAATTAATGATTTATTTTATCATTTAGACTTAGGAAGAAGTCAAATAAATTATTAATAAATTTGGCCCCCTTCTCATGATGTTAAGACCCTCAACTTAAGTGATTTTAATATAAAGTTATAATATAACTTTATATTAAATAATTATTCTTCTTTAATACTTAGCCACGAAAAATGTCATAACTCCCATAATATTGTGAATCTGATCAAGCCGTCTGAACTGGGAGCTAGTGAAAATATTCTCCATGTGACCATGAGGTATTTCTAAAAATAGCAGGGGTCCATCTCTATAGCTCCAAAATAAGCCTAAAAATAGCCATTTCTGCCAAATAGAGCAGAATCCAAATAAGTGAGCCAAAAACTATCTCACAAGCCAACTAAGAACACTGAGCTCTGCCAAAACTGAACCATTAGAAGATCATACCTCTCCTGTGCCATTACTGACCCCCTATCCATGTCTACTAGCCTACGAGGGTCGACTGATAGGCTAACCATTAGCTAGCATGATGTCACTAGCTTGAAGGGGACATCACACTATGGCTACTCCGTGCATGGTTGCAACCTCACCAAAGGAATTATGTAGCCAATCATGAAAAGGCTTGGGTTAAATCATCGTATTCGGGTTAGCATTGCTATAATACCACTTGTCATATGAGTATTGGCATGACACCCTTTAGGGATTTATACAAATATGATGCCACTTCTTTTGTGGATTTGATTATTGTAGATAGTAAATCCCCTGAGGCTAGATATTGGATGCAAGGACATCAAAATATTATGAAGGCTCTGAAAGAAAACATTTAACAAGCGCATAATCCAATAAGAGATGTGTGCAGATAGGCATAGGAGTGAGAGGCTCTTTGAGGTTGGAGATATGGTAAACATTCAATTGTAGCCTTATAGACAATCCTCACTCAAGGGGAGTGGTGAGGAAAAATTGAAAGCCAAGTTTTATGGTCCTCATAGGATTATATAGAGGTCTAGGGAAGTCGCCTATGAGCTTGAGCTATTAAAGCACAATAAAATTCACAATGTGTTCCATACTTCTTGCCTTAAAAAGGCACCAGGACAACACATTACACCCTCTACAAAGCTACCACCATTGGATGAGGGAAAACAAATATTGATTCCAAAAGAGATAGTTGATGTCAGGGAAAAGAGGCCCAAGAATAAGACCCCAAACTTTAGCCCCCATCCATCCTTACACATGGCACCCCGCCCTCCAATTATCCTAGGTGAATTTCATTACATTTCATTCAATACCCCTCCACTAGAGAATAGGAATTGGGTGGAAGTACTTGCTTGCAAAAGATGCCACATGGGATGGGGAGTAGATTCTTCAACATCCAAATTTGCAATTGCTTGAGGACAAACAATTTTAGGGAGGGAGGATTGTAATGCCCGTTTGTCTTCTTAGTCATTTGAGAAAATGACATATTAGCCTATTTTATTATTTGCCTTCAAATGACAACAAATTTATCTCTACTAGCCTAAACCTTGCAAAGGTAAAATAATATTTTTCCCAGAATCTCTGTTTAAGCACAACTAGTAAGTAGTAAATAATTTATTTATCTCTGATTTTCCTAGAAGAAAACTTAGTGCAAATAATAAATTTCAGAAAACTTAGTGCACTGTGTGCAAGAGAAGAAAAAACAGTAGTTACTAGTTATAGTGCATTGTGTGGGGGGGAAAGATGATAAAAAACAACTATTAATTTTAAGCTATCTCTACCCAGTCACACACTTTAGAAGACTTTGCATGAGGCCCTATTGACGTTGTGCACTATTTTACTAGCGGCAATGCTTGTAGTAAAGTCCTTTGGACTTTTCAAACCCTTCAGTAGTGCTCTACAAAGACTATCGCAGCATTTAAAGCTTGCTGCTTCAAGGTTTACAAGGTGTCGTGACTTGTACCATCTCCAGGGGAACAGAGAAAAGGTTATGACTGTTGTACAGCTTTATAGATGGTCAATATTGCTGATTGGGAGCTGACTAGACTATGATAAGGTCTTCATAAGAGGTCAGCAGCTGGGTACATTAATAGTGGAATTTATCTAAAATCATTGTTGTTTGAAATTTTCTGAGCATATTATTTTTTGTCAGCAATTTAAAAGAAATATATGGATATTTTTGCTGATAAAGATAAGGATAAATCTATTAATGTCCAACAATAGACCACAAAGGGTCAAAGGGACTTCCAAGTACATCAAAAAGGGGTCAGCCCGTAGCAGAGACACCAAACGATGCCCAAAGAGGAAAGCAACAATTGAAACAAAAAGAGAAAGAAGAGTCCAATGGAGAAGAAAAGAAATCCTGCCGAACCCAACTAAGGGTTCTGAACCACCGTAAAGATCTTCCGAATTAAAGGATAAGCAATAGGACCAGTCAGAATCATGGGCCGCCTCGGAGTGACCTTGGATGAGGATGGCTGCTGCAGAAAGGAGACCATCTTGGGCCTCACAAATCTGGAATAAGTGGTGGGCCCAAGGCGACGCTTGGTATTGTGTGCTGAATGAATCCCTATGAAGAAGTAATAAGCTGATAGGGTGGAGGCGTCGTCACGGGGTGTTGGTGCTAAAGTGTGTGGTCCCAAAGCCTAAGGGCTTCCTAAAAGTAAAGGGCAAGGCATCTCTAGTCCGTATATTTGAAGAAGGTGGAGAGCGACCATGCCTCCCTAAAGAGGTAGTGGAACCTCCCTCTGATCTCGTAGTATATAGGACAGCAAAAGATGAAGTTCTCCTCAAACTCCACCTCCCCAATGCTGCAAAGCTGACAAATCCTATGTACTCTGTCAATATGATATTCGGTCTCGCAACATAGTTGATGCAAACCCACTTTGAAGGAGACCAGCGGGATCCTGAGGAAATGTGGCCAGTGGTGGGATAAGTAGGAAGGGCGAACAATGAGTCCGTCCTTCAAATCCCAAAAGTTCTCTGTATAAAAGGCCATCTTAGGGCGAAGGCCCCCATAGGGGTTAACCCAAAAAGTATGGATGAACTGCCTGTAAATGTTGTCTCTGATGAACTGCTGAGTATTTTTTATGCAATAAATTTGATAAATTTTATATGGCATTATCATTCTTATGGAAATTACATTGAATCTCTAAAAATTTCCATCAATACAAGTGAAGAAGATAACCAGAACAGCAGACATGCAAACTGTTTGATAAAGTTTCTGAGCATCAAAATTATTGTAAATTGCAAAAAGAATCGGTTTTAAAATTTAGCCCAGACTATTACATTTTCAATAAACCTATCAAACCCAAGTCAAACTGGGAGAAAAGAAATGCACGTAATTGAAAAAATGTGTTTAAAATGCATGCCATTGAGAAGAAAACACAATTTTTTTTACACAAGCTGTGATATTTTCATATAAATTGCTTCGATTTTTTTTTTTCTCATTTTATCCTTTCCCACAGCATGAGTCCTTTATATTATGGTAATCTATGTATATCAAAATGAATTAGTAATCCTTAAAGTAATGTATGTAATGGAGTAAATCACATAAAAAATGAGGAATATGAATACTTGTCGGTAATAGGTATACATGGGGCTAAAATAATAAGGAATATGTGTCATGGCTGAATACAGCTATTATATGAAGTGGACACTTTTTGCACGTGGAACTCTGTCCACTTCAATTAGTGGTCTGAATGACATTTTCATATTTGCTAAGGTTTTAACTTAATATCAGCTCTGTGACTAATGTCTGGAATTCATAAGAATTTTATTTTTCAACAGGTTTTCTAAGACATTTTCCTGCAAATGAGCGCCCTTATTTACATATCTATCTTGACAGGCTCAATCCAGATGGGTATTGGATGTGTCTAACATGTTAACACTTTAGGGTGATCGTATATTATTGAAACAGGGGTTTCTGGAGAATTACAAGGAGTATTGAGATCTATGGATGATATTGCATGGCCTGTGCATCAAATTCCCACACTACCATTGTTCTTGCACTTCTAATATATGGCAACACTTATATGTGTGACAGTTTGATGCCCTAACTCCTATTATTATATGTTACCTTGTTCATATGTCTAATCTATAATGTGATACGATTCCCTTTTTCATTTTATATCCTTAACATTGGTCACACTCAAAATAGAGATCTTTGATGTGTATGCCTTAGAATAATTAGAGATGCATTTTAAAGTAAGTGAATATCTTATGAATTTTATATGAAAGTTTACCTTTTTATATTCAAGAAGTTTCATGTGGAATCCAACTATATTTCTTTTAGAATTGTGTGATGGAAATGAACTCTTTTGATTTCTTATTGAACTGTTAAGAATATTATTTGTGGACAGGTTGTTTTAGGGTCATACAAGAGCAAATAACATGGGTTTCTAGTTATCAAAGAAAAGGGGAAGTTCTCCATTGTTTGAAGGAAATTGGAGCCATTGTTTCATGCATGTCTCTCCTAGATACAGTTTTGGTAAAGTACTTTCTGATCTGTGCTAAGATACATCATTTTTATTCTTGTGATTTTGCAGAGTTTATGAATAAAATAAAATTGTTCCTTGTCAAATATATAAGTACAATAAAATTCCTAAATAAACAAGGCATGTGGAAGATTGAGGAATATTTGCAGTCACAGCCATCTACATCATGGAAATGAGAAGGATTAAATAAACTGCAAGAACTTTAATAAATTAAAACAGTGTAAAGTAGATTAAAAAATTAAAGGAAAGAATAAGAATGATTGTCAACAAGATATGTGCAACCCATGGATAGAAGATGACATCCTAAGGGAAGTTGACTATTCTATTGAAGAACGCCACAAATTCTTTTGAATGCAATGTTGGGAAAGCCATTATAAACAACATTCCAATCCACCAATTCTTATCAAATGGGCTCATATTAAAATTGGCCATGTTATCCAAATAATAAGTTGGAGACCTTTATGATTGGGACAACATAAATTACTAGTAAGCCAGGCTATATTTTTAGATGAGGCTTCTTTTCTTACTTTTCTATATTTATTTGAAAGACTAACATGAAATTCGAATGATAAGCTTTACGAGGTTGAGAAAAACTGCATGATAACACAGACTCTCATACTTTTAGTTGTTTCAATCTTTTCCATCCATCCTCATTTGAATAAAAAATTAACCCCTCCTTTCAGACACTTGTTCAAGCTCAATATCGTGTTTATGTTCAAAGAATTTATATGTTGTATGCTTTCTTCCCATCATCAATCCATAACGGTTTAGGGTTAATTTAAGTACTCTTTAAAATGTAGGGCGTGACTACAAGTTTTTGGGACATTCAAGTTATGTGATTGAGTTTCTTGAGGATCCTAGAGATGTCCTATCATTCCCTCAACATCCTCATCAAGGGTAACTATGGTTGGGGGGCAGCAATGGACATCCCCTCTCTAAGGGAGATGTCTCCTACATAATAGTAGTGGTGCTAGCCTGGTGGACAGATGTTTCCCTGGTGTATAGTTGTCTTGAAAATGTCCCTGTCTCCAAAGACAACATTTTTTTTGGGAGGAGACACTTCACATTGAAAATCTTGCTGGATGAGTCACAATTTCTATTAAGTATTCTTATATGTTTATTCAATTTGCTTCTTGAACTTCATTTGCACCTCATCTTCTCTTAATGAAGAGTCCATGTGGAGAAGAGCTATTTTGAGTGGATAATATAGCATGTATTATGTACATGGAAGGGTATTAGTGGAGGAGTTACGTAGACTCCTTGATTTGTGTTTTGATCTTCTTGAAGGATGGTGCCACTTGAGGCAGATGTGATATGACAATTTGCACCAAATTACTTTGCATTGAGTGCTCTTGATTCCCTTGAGAGAGTGCAACCACATGAAGGAGGAGTTGCATTTGACTATCTTGGTGACCTATGATGAAGTTATAGAAAGAGAAGAAAGGAGCAGAGTTTGGGTTAGCTCCCTGATTGTTTCTTGGAGGTTGAAGATGATGGGAGATAATAAAGACGTCATTTTCCAAACTTAGGAGGAGGGTGTGGGAAGAGTTATTACAAGGTTACAAGTTAAGGACTAGACTTTTCAATTTGTCATTGGATTGTAGTAGTTGATTCAATTTTCAGACTTGAATGTTTGTAGGGTCATTGTAGTCGGAATCCATCGATATTGTATTAGGGAGGCTTTCACTAGATTTTCCCATGTAGTCTAATATAACTGTGATAGACTTACACAATAAATAAATCTTCACATTTCTCTATGTTGGACATATTATCATACATGTCAAAGGCACTTAGATGTTTGACAATGGAGATGATGGCAAGTTCATCATGATTCAATTAGCCAATCAAAGGAGTAATTAAGGGCATCACAAGAGGACCTAAAGGTGGAGGTGGGGTGCAGCAATGGACATCCCCTCTCTCAGGGAGATGTCTCCTACATAATAGCACTAGTGGTAGCATGGTGGATGAATGTTTCCCTGTTGTCTAGGTGTCTTGGAAATGTAAACAACATTTCTTTGGAAGGAGATGCATCACATTGTAAATCGTATTGGACAAGACTCACAATTATCATTATCATTATTATTTGAGTTAAATTAGAGTGCACCCTATGCAAAAACCCCACAACTAATTGTTCAGCTTTACTTAATTTTTTTGAAGTAGTTCATAGGTTGTATACTTTGCAGAGTTTTTCTCCCTCTGTCTCAGTTCTTCTATAATTCATGTAACGCCCCGCCAGGGAACCCGGGAGGACAAGCCATCTAACCATGAAAAAGATGCGAGTCATTTTTTTTTAACAAATAAGATATGCACCAAATCTAATACTTAGATAAGCACTTGTTTACAAAACTTGAAGGCAAGATTACAAACAAACCTAGGTCCCCATAGGCTCCCTAACATCGCTACTCAAGCAACATTGTTTAACCTATCCACCTTTAAGGGTTGCATATTGAATTATAAGTTTTACATACTTTATAATGCACCAAGGTATGTGTTACTATCTCATTAACATATTTCAATCACTTATCATCAATATTTGATTTACCAACTCAAGTCATTACTAATCATTGAAATCATAACATCTACAAAACTATCCTTTATATTAGTTTCATTTAAACATTAGGGTAGAGATAGACATCCATTATGGCATACACTATCCTATGGACTCTCATTACCCTAGATTCAGTTTAAGGCACCTAATAAATCTTCCTAGTTCATTCTTTTCCTTAGTCATAAATTAACAATATATTGTAACTAATCAATTTACTAAGTTTACTATCCCAATTCATATTGAATAATAATCTTTCCTTAATACTAACATTTCATTTCTCATTCTATTGATATATAACAATTCAATAGTTACAAACTCCATTATTATTCTATCAATTCCTACAGTTTCTTCTTATAAAGAAATCATTTATCTAAAATTACTAGTCAAATTACCATTTTACTTTGTTCAAAACATAACCACAAGTTCATTTATTGATCAACCATTTCATAATACTCTTCTTTGAACCTTTACCATCAAATCTTGCTTCTTTCAATACATCATTATAATCTAGGTCTACATCCATAAAAATGAGCTAGTAGTATAAATAACTTTTTATACCTAAGCTCATTTACTCTATAGAAGGGTGACAGGAGGATAACAATTAACATAATCCACTTCACTTAATGCTTGTAACATATACAAATTAGAGCATAGCTTTTCCATTTCATTTCACCTAGAACTACCCATTCTCATTACATTAATTTGAATCAATTTACATCATATACAAATATTTCCGTTTAGGAGCTTACAGTTACACAAATACATTTACATCAAATACATCTCAAAAAGATACGTGATACAATATAAAGTCTTCAACTGCAAATTTGGAAAGGAACACGTGCAAGGATCATCCATAAGACCACGAATAGTACCTCGATATAATAAAGATTAACCACCCAAGCACGTGGTAGTGGGACCAATAGGACCACTCCCTTGAGCCAGGAGATAGAATCCAAGGCCCACACCAGAGGAGACAATTAGGACATTCCTAAGGTGGTAAAACCCTTCCCAAAAACCAAGCACGTAACACAAAAGATAACAAATCAAAATAGGACTACCAGAGGCACAAGAAAATAAGGATGTAAAGACTCTAGGCTACAAGCTAGGTGAGTGTCATCACATAGCCATCACATTAGGGATCTTCTAGTAGTTCTGCGTTGGACCCCGACACTCAAATAGGCATATGTGGAACCGAACACCTTTCCATGAAGACAAGGTTGTCTGATTTTGCAATCACAAGGCACCTTCTCCCACTCCCATCCCTAGCCTATACAAGTACTAGCGACATGGGTGAGTCATCAATTAATCTTGATTAATGTGTTCCCCTCCCCTTTCCTAGGAAATTTTATTAATATTATCACTTGATTAAGACAACTCACCAATGGGATCTCCCAGCGGCCACTTTGTGCCCCCAACACCCACTATGAGCCACTCACCTAGTTTACCTAGGTTCTTTACTCGAAATCAACATCATAAATGCATCAAGAATCTCATTACATCATAAATCATGCCATCATAATAACATAGAAACATTTGATTAGGTTTAGATGATCATTGGTTGCGTTTAGTCCACTGGACAACCCTTAACCCTAATCTAGCATTCAAAATGTTCCAAAACACATAAGAAGGAATCAAAATGCACCATAGATGATATTACATTCACTATAGAGTAATCATAGATCAATTGACTCAAAAATCAAACCCTAATAGGCTCTGGTTACCAAATGGACCCTAAAATATCAAAACAACCCTAAAAACTTGCAATCTGGAAGACCTGTGCAGTTGGGGCCAAAAGTTGCGCACATCATGAGAAATGTGCACTTGGTCATGAGAGTTTCGCAGTTGGTGCCCAGAGTTGGGTAGTCGGCTCAAACAATGATTTTTTAAAGAAAATGCAAGGTATATTGAGTTTACAAACAAAACTGGGCAAAATCCAGACATTGGGAGTGGAATCTAAGGAAGACCCATTTGAGATCTCCTCGATTCCCTTCCGAGAACATCATTAAGAAACCCCAAAACATCAAATCAATGTATGTATTTTACCAAGAGTAGAAACAGGTCTATAGGGAAACATAAAGAAAGAATACACAAAACTCTCATTTGCATACACAATCACTTCCGGGATTCCAATTAAACCTCGCAATCATCAAGAACATCTTAGATATATATAAAACAACATAATTCTTACATTACATAAATTCATTAATCAACTTCCAATATATATCAAGATATACAAATAACACAAGCAAACATAGGCCAATTCCATTGGATCAAAGTCTACCTTTGGTCATGTGTAGAGTCCAAAAATTATGAAGTATAGGATGGTTCGGTCCAGTAGCAATCCATTCCAATAGTATTCCATTCCCAAGCAATCCAATCCAGCAACAACCACACTCTCTTCCTCTCAAATTCACAAGATATTCTCACAAAGTGATAAAATCTCTCTCAATCTTGAAAGGAAAAATTACCGGACATAAACATCAACCCGCCTCTGCAATTTCCAAACTTTCCTCCTCCCTTCTCTCCCGCAAAAACTATATGGAAATCATAAAGATTATTCCATATTAATTTGCCTTGGAAGGAGTTGTATGGGGGGAAGCAACCACCTTTCATAACCAATATTATAAATTATTGGTTAATTAGAGGACATGGAAACCATGTCTCTTATTAATTACCATAGTTTATAATATAACTACCTAATATTATAATTATCTCATATTTATGTAATATTAAATAAATAAAATACTATAAATGACATTTACTGATTTGATTATTTAAAAAATACAAGCCTTTTACTTAATACTTACCCATCTGGCAATATAAATAAATATCTATACCTATGTATATATATACGTATACATATACATATACATATATTTGTGCACCCATATATATATCCATATATATATTCAAAAGGTATTATTAATCCAAGATAGAAATAAATCACATTATAGAAATATTTAATAACAAGGCATTAATACCTTAGCCACTTAACCCCATAATATTATCATTTATATCCATTAAATCCGAACAATAGTAAGTGCAAATACTCTATTTAATCTGATGAAAATATAGGTCATAAAATCAATTATAAATCACATCTTCATATCCACATAATGAAACAAGGTCAACCAAAGTCAACATAATAAATCTAAGGATAATCTTGACCAATCCAAGGATCTCTTGCAACAAACATAGCAAGCTCAAGACGATCATAGAAAACATTGATCAATCCAAATGAATCTATCATAATACCAAAATCAAATAATTAACCCAACCAAAATGCCAACATCCTCAAACCGGGAAATCACTAACAAGCCCATACCGAGAGACTCCTAACCAAGCAAGAACATCCTAAAATTCATCAAGCAAAAATATCTCACATAAAGGACAAACAAAATCATCAGAGAGACCATAATTACGCCCAACCAGGAGAGGTAATTCAGTGTCACCCTGACACCTGACTAACAATGTAGGAATCCCAAAGTTCCTGAATCAGATAATGGCCAGGAAGGACTCAAGACGGGACCTTGGTACTATCTCTACAGCAACAACCATCAAGGATTTGAGGGCACACTCAAACCTGTGGAGCCAAGTGAAGTCGATGCCCAGTACCTACAAGCCTGCATCACAAAGTGAGTATACATGTGCATATATATGGACGACAGTGCAACCAATGATAGGGGTCGATACATCATTTGGACCTCACTAGGTGAGTAACTACGACTTCGCCCCTAGTCATACAAATAGATCATAGATACAAACACATATGTAAGCACGCATTATACAAAACTTTATTAATCAAATATCGAATAAGGGTCAGATGAAATCCATAATATAATCCATCTGGTGATTTGGGTTAGTCCCTTAACCAAAATCAATAATTAAAGAGATAATCATAATCATACATATAATCATAAAGGAATAATAATCATGCCAATGTAAATTAGAATCATAGCATATAAAGAAACTAATCGTTAAGGAGATATTGAATAACATTTATACAACAATTTGGACATAAACATAAAAGTATCATAATCAACTAATTTATCCAGGTGTACTCATAATTATTGATAAGGAGTTCCTCACACAATAAACATATAGATCTATTAGGTGAGCACATGACATAAAGGTCCTAAAATATCATGGATACATAAGAAGACATGAATACTCATGAAGGAATATACATGAGAACACTTATCATTGTCAAAACTAGAATGTGGAGTTATTATAGTTGAAATGGAATGGATTAGGCAAGCACCTTAGGCAGAATCACACTTTTATATACAACAACCAGAGCGTAAAAGTCTCTACAATGTTTCCAAACTTTCAAGAAGCATATCAAAACATGTTAGGGTTGGAGGGGTATTACAATTCAAACTTATGAGCAGCAACTGTAAAATTAACAGAACAGGAATATATAAACTACATCACACAGAGATATTGGTTTGACCTTAATTCGCCTTGAATATTCCAGGTAAAATGAAGACAAGTCATAACAGGTACCATTGGCAAGTGAAAAATATACAGTGAATGATGTTATTCTCCCCACAGTGACCGATTTTTGTTTCCAAGAAATAACTTCATATCCTACTGATGCACTGATGACTATTCACATAACTGGTAATATTGCCAACATTCCTCTTCATTGCATTTGGTGGTGGATGCTATATGAGCCCCATCTCACCACATAACTCTTGTACTACATAAGCCGTGCACTAAAATGCAATATCGTGTAAGGAATGAATTGACCCTCAGCCACTAGGTTAAAGAATATATATCAGAAGCTATTGGACGAGCTCAAGAATATATACCAAATGCAAGAGGGTCAACCCATTACTTTTGAAAGTTGTCAATTAAAGGGTAAGAATCAAATGAAGCCTATTTTTGATAAGAAGATGTTAGCTATTCTTCATGCAGTCAAAAAATGGCGGCCATATCTAATGGTAAGACACTTCAAAGTTAAGACAAATCATGATAGCCTTAAATATTTTTTGGAACAGAGATTATCTTCTGAGGAGCAACAAAAATGGGTGACTAAGATGTTGGGGTGTGAATTTAAAATCATATACAAGAAAGGAAAGGAAAATATTGTGGTGGATGCATAATCGAGGAAAGATGAAAAAGATGAGGCTTTGTTGTGTTTTGTAAAGAGCCCCGCTGGCTCTTTCTAAGAATTTATAATTTTTTTGTTTTTTGGTAGTTTTTGCAATTTTGGGGGGGTTTCTGTAATGACCCTTACCAATAGGCCACTAAAACCCCTCAAAAATGTAACTCAAAATGTAGATAGAAAATTATTTTGCAATATATGAGTTCGCTGTCCCAAAATTTCAGAATAACAGATAGCAAAAAAATACCATCTACAACACTATCAATGATGTAGGAAATTGCTCAAAACCATATGCCATTCATATATCAACAATTTGCAACAATGCCATACATATTTCAGCCAATAATATGATCATCAAACCCTAGGTTTGCAATATAGATAAACTGAAAATAACAATGCCCTTTCACTTGCAAAATCCTAGCCTTCCTTTGATACCAATAATGCCAAATGGCAAACAAAGACAAGTACAATGTAAAATAGTAAAGTGCTGAAGCTATATTTTGTACTCAGCTGAAAACATACATTTCTCATAAAATATGCCAAATACCAAATGAGAAGTGAGGAACCTGATTGTAGATGGCTGCGATAATTTTTTACCAGTGCTGAAGATGCCAACACCCAAGCCAAAGTCACCCCAAATCTGAAAATGTACTTTTTTGCAGATTTTTGAAAATGTCTAGGAATTTTGAAAATTCCTTAAAAATAAATCATGGTATTTTGGGACTCCAAAATGCACCTATCTTTATCTCCTCGATGATAGAAATCCGATGCAAAAATACCCAGAATGATATGCTGAGTAATGAGGAAGATATGAGCAAAAATGTGGTTCCAAAACCCTATCCTAAAATTCTGAAAACTGAATTAGACTTGTAGCAAAAACTTTTTCGGATTGCTTTTTTGCTCTGCTTTTTTGCTTTGCTTTTTCGGATCTGTTTTTTCGCTTTGCTTTTTCGGATCTGCTTTTTCGAACTGCTTTTTCGGATCTGCTTTTTCGAACTTCTTTTTCGGATCTGCTTTCTCGCTTTGCTTTTTCGGACTGCTTTTTCGGATCTGCTTTTTTTCCTCTTGCAATCAAAAACTCAAACCCTCAGGTAAGTCTGAGGACTCCAAATAAGCTCAACTTGAAATGGCTGAATACCACTTCCAAAGTGCAACCCTTCAATGGATATTTCACCTCCTCAATTATGCAAATCTTTAAGAAACTTCGTTCCTAAAGATCAAATGACAATCTGTAGACCAAGATGGCGCCACAAATGCTCAAAGAGAAAAGTAGTGTAAACTCGAGTCATGGGATGTCCAAATGAGAGGCCAAGCACTCTATTTATTCACTTTTCTAAGAAGCCACTAGAACTTCTAGAAGTATCCATAAAATATTCTTATAAAATCCCTTTATAATGCACTTTTATATAAAAAGTAACTTTATAAAATAAAAAGTGCAACTCAACTCAAAATTATAACATTTTGGCCCCACATAACACATTATAATAAAAAAATATGATAAACATCATCACTCCAAGAGCAAATAAGACCATCCAATCCCCAAATAATCATCAGAATGACTCTCTCACCAAAACCATCTGCCTACGAGAGTCCATGATAGGCAAATCCACTGAAAAATGACATGTCACTAAAGAGGGGACATGACAGTCCGCCCCTCTTGAAATTGCTTGCCCTCAAGCAATCTCAAAGCTGGGTGCTGCCAAATATCTTCTCCCTCCCATGTGGCATCCTTCTCAGGCAAATTTCTCCAGTTCACCAAATACTCCCTGATGGTCCTCCTGCGGAGCTACCTCTCTTTGCTGTCAATGACGTACTCCGGAACAAGAACCAACTTCCCCTCATCATCCAATGGAGGAGGAACTGCTGAAGGCACAACATGTTGACCCAACACCTTCTTGAGGCGTGACACATGGAAAACATTGTGTACCCTGTTGTCTACTGAAAGCTCAAGCTCATATGCCATCTCTCCAATACGCCTAATAATCCTGAAAGGACCATAGTACCTAGGCTTAAGCTTCTCTGACCCACTCTTCCCAAGAGTAGACTGTCTATAGGGCTGCAACATGAGATAAACCATATCACCAACCTCAAAACTCCTCTCTGTCCGCTTCTGATCTGCATACTGCTTATGCTAATTCTGTGCCTTGGCAATATTATCTCTGAGAGCATCAACAATGTCCTTGCTCTCCTGAAGCAAATCTCCAGCACGAGGAACTCTAACATCACTCATAAGTAAATCCAGAAAACTCGGTGCCTCAACCATATAGTGCCCTGAAAGGAGTCATCTGAATAGACATGTGGTATGTGGTATTGTAGCAATACTCACATAGATAAATCCACCTAACCCATGCCTTCTGCTGCCCTGCCACATAGTTCCTCAAGTAGCCTTCCACCCACTTATTTACTATCTCAGTCTGCCCATCAGTCTGCGGGTGGTAACTGATGCCAATCAATCCACCTGGATCCCAAATGTAGTCATGAACTATACTGCTATCAATCAACGCAGGCTCCTGCAATATCCTCTGCAATATAACCAAGAGGAATCCATAATCAAACTGACAAATATAGCTCAACCAAACTCCAAAATCACAACTGCCACAGTCAGGAACCCACGAGACACAAACTCTTAGAACATCAAAACCCAAGTAAAGTGGACAACTCAAACTGCCAACCTGTGACTGAACAGAATCTGGTAAAGACGGCAGTCGCTCTAACTCCATGGTCACCTCAGCCAAATGAAACTGTGAATCCTCGAAAGCCAACTGTGTACTCTCAAGAATCTCAGAAGTCACCTCGAGCTGCTGAGTAAGCTCACTCACCTCATCTTCCTTGGTCAATAATGCATCGTACGCTGTACTGCCCCACTCCATAAGATAATCTCTGTCGGCTACCAACTGCATATAATTCTGTCTCAGAATCCGGATAGCCTCCCATAAAGAGTGGATCTCTGTCAAGGAAAGATAACTGCCTCCCTGCTCATCACTAGTACGAGAACCCCATCCATAAATTGCTAACAACTGACGAGCAGCATCGAAATGCTGGCAAGCGATAGCAATGTCTCGCTCACTAACTCTCAGCTGACTAGACACATGATGACGCTACCTAGACTGTCTCCTACAATCCTCCTCTGACGCACTGTCCAAAGGAGTATCCTCAAGGTTATTGGTCTCTAGAGTATTACCATCCATATCCTGTGAATCAACTTCAAAGTTCATATCAACATATGGAGTATCAAAAACTGTAGCACCGCTGTCCAACTCCTTTGTACCAAAAGAAACTGCCGAGAAAACTAAGTCCTCACAACTGCCCACTGCATCCTCCTGGATGTCATCAATGCCAATATGATCTTGGGACTCATCTGTAAACACTGCCAAATATGAAAGATCATCAACACATTCCAGCAAGAATGGTCGACTGGATATATGAACAAGGCCCAACACTGGTGTATAAAAACTAATACTAATATTGGACAAACTGCTGGCACAAGAAAGGACAACACCGTGCAATTTGCTAATCAAATCCATGATAGCACCCAAACAATCACTGCTACCAAAAAGTGATAAAGATCTCCAGTCAACTGAATCCCAAACGCCAATATAACAATCTCGAGTCCATATCCGTAAACTAGAATCAGCTGGTAACTCAAGCAAACTCCTCACCTGAGTAATATGACTAATACCAACTAACTCCACATACCTGTCTGACACTGTCCCTGTATCTTGGATGTGAATGCAAGATGAACTCACAATATTATCAACGACCACATATGATCCGCTTGCCGCAAAAAGCTGAGTATCAGGTGTGCAAGATGAAACTAAACTCAACTCCACGCCATGCTCATCCCCATGTCTCTCCAAGTCCTGTAATGCCGATGGAGTATTCACCAAAGAAGCTCGAGTGTCCTCAAGCTCGCAAGAAAGCCTATCAACTTCCTCCGCCTTCCTCCTCAAGGCATTTAAATAGACTCCAACAAGGCTAAGAAGATGGTCACAATCTGATAGAAGATGTAAATAACTCAACTTCATCGTTCCCATTCCTTCCCTAATCGCCTGCAAGTCAACACAAGAAGACTCTGCCTGAACTCCCTTATGTCTGCCCTGTAACTGAATCATCTGGATGTGATCCTCTATCATATCCCGCATCCTGTCATAATGAGATAATGAAGTCACAATACTGTCTTTGCTCACCTTCAGCTGGCTGGACAAATCATGCGAAGTACTACCAGCCTCAACCTCAGGTGACAAAGCATCCAAATGTGCCTGGTACTCCCTCTCAGCAAAGTCATGAATACTCAATGTTTGCTCATCTCTACCAGGTATCTCACCATCGTGTGCAACATCCTTAAAATCATCATTTGAACCCTCTACGCTATAGTCACTGCCTGTCGTAAACAAACCATCCTGAGTACCTGTGACATCACCCTCTGGCGACTTGTCTACAACTATCTCAACTTGAGTATCAAGTTGACAGTTACTACCAATCTGCGTAATATCCTTCACCACTTCCTCCTGTGGCGGAGTAGAATCTGAGACCTCTGCCTGGCTGTAAGCTAGTTTCTTGAACTCCTCATGCAAGTTCCTGGTAATTGTGTCATCTGCCCTGTGAGAAGATCTGCCAAATAGAAATCTAGTCAACTTATCCACCTTAGCTGGGTCGGACAGCATGTCATTCATCATACGGTGGCGCTTAACCAACTGTTCAAACATGTCATGGCTTATTTTCTTAAGTTCATCTCAAATGTCTAAATAACCATCCTTTCTACTGTTTCGACTCTGGATCTTCCTACTTTGTTTATCAGCTGTCCAAGATCGTGTCCTTTGAGACTTTGTACTATACCTGTCCATTCTGGATAAAGTAGAGTGCTGATCACTCATACAAGATGGCTCTTACCCAACAGGATGGCAGGAAAACCGCTCTAATACCACTGTAATGACCCTTACCAATAGGCCACTAAAACCCCTCAAAAATGTAACTCAAAATGTAGATAGAAAATTATTTTGCAATATATGAGTTCGCTGTCCCAAAATTTCAGAATAACAGATAGCAACCAAATACCATCTAAAACACTATCAATGATGTAGGAAATTGCTCAAAACCATATGTCATTCATATATCAACAATTTGCAACAATGCCATACATATTTCAGCCAATAATATGATCATCAAACCCTAAGTTTGCAATATAGATAGACTGAAAATTACAATGCCCTTTCACTTGCAAAATCCTAGCCTTCCTTTGATACCAATAATGTCAAATGGCAAACAAAGACAAGTACAATGTAAAATAGTAAAGTGTTGTAGCTATATTTTGTACTCAGCTGAAAACATACATTTCTCATAAAATATGCCAAATGCCAAATGAGAAGTGAGGAACCTGATTGTAGATGGCTGCAATAATTTTTTACTAGCGCTGAAGATGCCAACACCCAAGCCAAAGTCACCCCAAATCTGAAAATGTACTTTCTTGCAGATTTTTGAAAATGTCTAAGAATTTTGAAAATTCCTTAAAAATAAATCATGGTATTTTGGGACTCCAAAATGCACCTATCTTTATCTCCTTGATGATAGAAATCCGATGCAAAAATACCCAAAATGATATGCTGAGTAATGAGGAAGATATGAGCAAAAATGTGGTTCCAAAACCCTATCCTGAAATTCTGAAAACTGAATTAGACTTGTAGCAAAAACTTTTTCAGATTGCTTTTTTGCTCTGCTTTTTCGGATCTACTTTTTCGCTTTGCTTTTTCGGATCTGCTTTTTCACTTTGCTTTTTCGGATCTACTTTTTCGAATTGCTTTTTCAGATCTGCTTTTTCGCTTTGCTTTTTCGGACTGCTTTTTTTCCTTTTGCAATCAAAAACTCAAACTCTCAGGTAAGTCTGAGGACTCCAAATAAGCTCAACTTGAAATGGTTGAATACCACTTCCAACGTGCAACCCTTCAAAGGATATTTCACCGCCTCAGTTATGCAAATCCTTAAGAAACTCCGTTCCTAAAGATCAAATGACAATCTGTAGACCAAGATGGCGCCACAAATGCTCAAAGAGAAAAGTAGTGTAAACTCAAATCATGGGATGTCCAAATGAGAGGCCAAGCACTCTATTTATTCACTTTTCTAAGAAGCCACTAGAACTTCTAGAAGTATCCATAAAATATTCTTATAAAATCCCTTTATAATGCACTTTTATATAAAAAGTAACTTTATAAAATGAAAAGTGCAACTCAACTCAAAATTATAACATTTTGGCCCCACATAACACATTATAATAAAAAATATGATAAACACCATCACTCCAAGAGCAAATAAGACCATCCAATCCCCAAATAATCATCAAAATGACTCTCTCACCAAAACCATCTACCTACGAGAGTCCATGATAGGCAAATCCATTGAAAAATGACATGTCACTAAAGAGGGGACATGACAGTTTCTGACATAGGAATATGCAACTGAATTCTAAACTTTAAGAACACAATTCTAATTGCAAACAAATTCAATTTTTGCAAACACACAAATATAAACTATTTGATTATTAATATTTCCAAGTCAAAATGCACCTTAGTGAAAATGCTAATGGCTGCCAGAAAGAGATGACAAATGCAGCCCTCCTGAATGAAAATCGTGGCTTCCTTGGTGTTGACGTTGCCACCTAGGAAGTTGATGCAACTCCCTCAAATGTTGATGCAGCTTCCTAGATTAATTATCACAGCCCAAGTATGTAAAACGTGGCTCAATTCAGACTCATGTAGCCACCAAATAAATTATCACAGCCTCCTTTGCATTGATCACAGCCTCTAAATAATTATTGGAGCCTCTTGAATTCCCCACGTGAGCCTCAAGAAAAATCGCACCAGCATTTGGGCCACGTTCCAGGCGGAAAAGCACATTATTGAACAAATTCGGTTTACAACAGCACCAAATTTGTAACCAGTAGGATCAGAATTACTTCTTAGAATTTCAAAGCACAATTTACCACTTAATCAAGTGATACAAAGTGCAAAAATGGGGGGGAATTAGTTCTCAAACCCTAGTTGAAAGAACTCTTCAACAATAATCACCATAAGTTAAAAAGCCAAGTCAAGAATGAATATTATTTTTCCCATAAAGCTCTTTTAAGACATGAAAGAAGTGTAGCTTCTCCAATACACTTCTCACTTAAGAGGCTTCTCGCACACACTTTCAAATTATAACATAAAAGATAAAGTTATTTATTAAGATAGACTTAATAAACAACTTAAAATATGAAGCTCCATCAAATAGACTCTATTAAATGCTCCTGTCGCTCAACTCCCTGTGCCTACACTGCACTACTAAAAATAGAAACCGCCCAAAATAGACTTACAATAAATAGAAAGACTATCACAAAGACCCTCAAATCCAACTGTCAGCTCACGAGGGTTGCAATGATGAACTGACCATGCCCAGCTACAGGAACCTGCAAATATTACTAGCAAATTGGGTAGAAGTTGCTTCTAGCAATCTCATTCAATAGTTCCAGAGTGATCCGAGTAGTTCAGATAAGTTTTTTTTGTAAGGGGGATGCTTTGTGGTATAAAGAGTAATTGTACTTATGTAAGAACTCCACTCTCAACAAAAGATTCTCATAGAACTTCACAAATCTCTAATAGGTTGTTGTTCAGGATATTTGAAGATATCGTTGAGTCAAGAAAGACTTCTTTTGGGAAGGACTAAAAGGGGATGTTCAAAAATTTGTGGCTGAATGTTTGGTTTGTCAAAGAAATAAAGGGGAGACATTTAAGATACCAGGTCTCTTGCAGCCCTTACCAATTCCTAACCAGCGTTGGGAAGAGGTCTCCATGGATTTCATTATAGGTCTATGAACATCTAAAGTAAAGATGTCATTATAGCAATGTTGGATTGCCTCACTAAATATGACCATTTTATTGCATTATCACATCCTTTTACAGAAAGTATAGTGGCAAAGACATTTTTGGAGAATATGCAAAAGCTACATGGTACACCTAAGGTTATTGTTAGTGACTGTAATGTCCGCAATCCTATCATGTCTCGGGAATTCGGAACAGTTACCTTGACTTCTCGATTCTTCTATGTATTACAATATTTGATACCACTTTTGTAACTTCTAAGATATAGATAAAGGCAATATATATGTTTATTTGATTACTTAGAGGATATTTGTTCTTATCACTATCATTACTATATCTGGTATAACTTGGATAAGATGATCCAATTACTTTCCCTGATTTGACAATGGGGGATGTGCTGTGATATGATTTGATAATCACTTATATTGAATTTGCTTTCTCTAATGCAGTCTTTGAAATATCCTTTAAGACTATGTTCAAATTTTATTTCAAATTGATATTAGTACTCTCTTCCTGATTATTGTTTTACTTCCCACTGCAAATTGTACTATGTTTCCACTGTATGAATATTACTATTACTTGAATAATCAAATGCTGTTTTGGATATTTAATTGCTGACTGTAATTTTGAATTATATTATGGCTGACTGTGTATTTATTAAATGCTGACTGTATTTCTCATGTGAGCTGATTCTAATATAAAAATTACTGAATATATTCTTATATTCCCCTTCCCTATGTCACTCCCCTCATTTATACCCGTGAAGGGTAAGGAAGGGAAGTGACTTCCCTTTCAAGTCGTGACACTTTGACTGAGTCACGAATGTATGAATTGGTTTTATATTTATCCTTTGATACATATTATATTATTTTATATATATATATATATATATTGTTCAGATTTATATTTGATATTATATTAAGTATATTTATATTATAATATATGATAACATATATTATAATTGTTTATCATATTATTTGATATATTATGTCTATTCATGCAAATGTGTGAATCTCTGGAATTGATACATGATTATGATGTTAATGATGTAATCATTTGTACTTGCTTTTCATAATTTGAATTATATCCTTTCATTATTGTATTAATATAGTTAATATATTAATATAATTTATTATTTTATTCATTAATTAGTTTATTTATGTTATTTATTATTAAATCCTATTCCAAAGTAGGGACATCACAGTGACTATGATCATATCTTTACGAGCAACTTTTGGACGGATTATTCTCATGTTTGGGAACTCAGCTCATAGTTCTTCATATCATCCTCAATCTAACAAACAAAGTGAGGTTGTTAATAAATGTTTGGAGGATATCTACATTGTTTCACTTCAGATAAGCAATCACAATGGGTAGATTGGCTACTGCTAGCAGAATGGTGGTCTAACACTTACTTCCATAGCTCATAAAAAATGTCTCCTTTTATGGCACTAAATGTATATCATCCTCCTTACATTACATCATTGTTGCAGGTTCTACCAAAAGTTCAAGCTGTGGACGATGACTTGCTTCATCAACAAGTACTTTTGGGACTCAAGAATTTGGCCATAGCACAAAATCAAATGAAGCAGCATGCAGGTCAATATCGTAGCAAAAGAAGCTTGAGATTGCAGCCTTATAAGCAAATATCACTAAAGAAAAAAACGAAGATTAATAAGTTGTCACTGAAATATTATGGTCCATACCAGATCATGCAAATGATAGGTAGTGTTGCCTACAAGTTGGAATTGGCACCAACAATGAAGATACATTCAGGTTTTCATGTTTCTTGTTTTAAGAAAGTACTAGGAAATAACATGCCTAGATAGACAATATTACCAGAGCTTGATGAAGAAGGCAGGATCATATTAGAATTAGAATTCATTCTCCAAACACGTACAAAGAAGCTATGGTCTAGAACACTCAAAGAATATCTCATTCAATAGAAGAATCTACCAGTTGAAGATGCCACATGGGAAGGTGAAAAGTTTATTACGATAATCCTCACTTAGTTGGCATCGAGGACAATGCTTCTCTAAAGAAGGGGGGCATGCTATGCCCTTAATCATAGAGTATACATATGGTTGTGAGTAGTCAACTTGTGGCTACCTTAACTCCTTGAGTCATATTATCATATTACATTGTTATTCAGTTAGTTGGGTCGGACATACTCATATATATTCATATTTAGGTTGGCCATGGTGTTATATTAGCATAAGATGGTATATATAGGAATTAGTTTGTCTTATTTTAACATATTGAGTACTGAATTCTTACTGAAGATTATTGGAGGTATCCCCCTTGAAGTGGATAAGGAGGTTGCTCTCTCAAGGTGGCATATTATTATCAAGTAATTGAACCATATTTCATATTAAACCTTCTATTGTGCAAATTACTTCTTTACATGAGTCTTCTCTAACGGTCTTGTTTGACCAGATTCAATCCCTTGAGGAGAACTTGAGGCATCTTGAGAAATTTCTTAACAAAGAGAATGTCCACCCTCATGTTGGCTCTACCATTGGTAATCTGAGAGAGATGCTCATCTTAGATCGGAAGGGCCTTGAGGTGTGATGGGATTAAGCAAATTTGTAGGTTCCCATATATCTTTTTCTTTTCTTATCCCCCAAAACACTCTATCCGACATCACTGGTTCCCAGATTGGGGTTGCTATGCCCAAGCTTTTGGTTGACATGGCGGAATGGTGTCCTAACATTGATCCTCTATCTGACATTACCATCCCTAGTATCAATGTTTCCACAGTTTCCTTAGGGTATTCCATGCCACTTTCTAGCTCTACTGTCTCCACTTCCATTGCATGTGCCACTACTAGTGGCATTGGTGTTGGCTCTAGCATTGGTGCTGCTGTTGGTGCCACTGGTAGTGTTGGCACTAGTGCTAGTGTTGGTAGCTACTCTACTGTTCATGTCTCTACTAGCATGGTAATCCGCCTCCACATTCACCTAGCATTGTTGTTCTCAACACCATACTACAACATATTGGGCAGTTGCAACAACTAATATCACGAGTACAACTAACTAGTCATCCCTTCCTCTATACTAACAACGCAGTCCATTAGTCTTGCATATCTTCAACATTCCCCAACCCCAAGGGCTTGAAATTCCAGAATTTGATCAATACAATTGTAATGGAGATCCTCATCTACTTGTACATTCCTTCACTACACTCTGCAGTGATTTCCACAATCCGGACTACATTCTAGTCAAGCTATTCTCTCAGTCTCTCAAAGGGATCACATTAGAATGGTATATATCTCTTTACCATATTATTCTATCCAATCTTTTGACTAGTTAGTGGACTTGTTTCTCAAATGATTCTAGGAAAACATTGGTTCTAAGGTCACTATCATTGACCTTGTTCATTGTAAACAACAACCGAATGAGAAATGGATTGACTTCATTTCCAGATATAAACATGTTTCTTCCAAAATCCCATATGCCTTGCAGCTGAGGACACATAAGAACTTAATGTGATTACTTGTTTACTCAACTATTTGATTGTTACCTAAGTGTGTTACAAAAATTATTGAAAGACGACCTGGTAACCCTTCATGAGATATGTGATGAGCCCAGCTGGCTCTCAATAGCAACTGGTTTTTTTTCTAATTTAAATTGCAATTTGTCTTTGTGTATTTTCAAAACATTTATGAATTTTATAAATTTTCTCAACATAAACAATCATAACAACAGCAATTTTCTAATTTCCGAATGCTCACAAGATTTAATTCAAATTTGTAATAACTCATAAGCAAAGCATTTAATAATAAATCCACCTTGATTCAAATGGCTGTTGGTCTACACAAGATAATTCCTTGACTGAAAGAAAATCAACCTCAAGCCAAATCGCAGCCTTCTAGATCATTGATGCAGCCTTCAACACTGTATCAACCTCCCCAAAATTACAAAAGAAACTCTCTTCTGAATGATAACGCAGCACCAGCAATTTTATTGAAGGCCTCTATAAATTTATGCCGCCACCAACACAATACAGTCACCAGCAGTTTCCATACAACAGCCAAGCTATTATCACCAATTCCGTACTGCAGACTTTGTATAAATTTGTTTTTTACAGTAACAAATCTGCACTCTAATTCCTTAGTATAGTCTCCAATTCTGATTGCATCAAGAAATCTGGAAGAGTTCTCTCCAAAATGAAGACCAAACTCTTCAAACCCTAGCTCTTCCTTCCCAATTTCAAAATCCTTCTTCAAGACACAACTTCACAATTTCATAAAATGACATAAGGTACATGAAATTGCTTTCTCAAGGCTTATTTATAAGCTTTTAATGGAGGCTTCTTCTTTACACCTTTCATTTAAGAGCCTTCTTCAACAGACAATCAAATTATAACATATAATTGCATAAGTTATTAAATTAAAGTAGACTTAATTTAATAACTTCAAATATAATGCGATGTTATAAAAACTTCTGACAAAAGCATCTAACTTTCTGACAACAGCATTCTGAGCTCACACTGCCCTGCCAGAAATAGCAACTAGACCAAAATAGACTTACTAAAAATAGTAAGTCTTTCAAACTGGAGATTTTGCAAAAAGAAGCTCTGAATCATCTAAAACTACTGCACAGACGCTCTGCTAAACATAGCAATACCAAAAATACCACTTACTATAAATAGTAAGTCGGCCAATCTGACCCCAACGAAGAGCAATCTTGGCATCTGAGATCTCTAGAGTGGAAACCAACCATTGGCTCCACCAAACGACCCCCCCCCCCCCCCCGGTCTGACAACTTGATTAGCTTACAAGGGTCACTGAAACAAGCTAATCCCAAAGGCTTGAAATCGGGGACATTACAAGATACGACCTCTCTTGGCTAATAAACCTTACCATTGTCGAGTATGATGGTTCTAAGTTGTATCCATACCTCTGTGTCCCTTGTCATGGAGAATGAGAATTGAATGCATTTGAGACACCTAGTCCAAGACCGTATAGTACTATAGACAATGGTGCCATCTGGATTAGAGATGGGAAACACGAATAAAACAAGTCTTTTTATAAGATTAATAGTGAGTTGCAAATCAACATTGATCTATTCCCTTTGCACTTGGCTAACTTTATTTTTGCATCATCTTCTCCTCTATTGAGTGGTTATCCTTATGTGAACATGGTCACTATCACTCCAATCTCATATTCGATTCAGAGAACCAAGACTATGGAAATATCATTCACATCTCTTGGCTCACCATACTATGGAGAGCACTCTCCTCTTTACATCCCTACAAAGATCAATGGTAATACCATCAGAGGTCTTATGGTTGATCCTTTGTGCAAGGTTAATGTGATTACGAAGGAGGTCCTCTTTGTTAATAGATTGCATCAAGCAAGAGATGATGAGTGTCAGGCTACCATCTGTTCGCATGGTCTTTCTATTCCCCCTATGGGGTGCACCACCTTAACAATCCTTATGGGACCCAAGGCAATTTCTACCACGTTCATTGTTATTCCTAAGACCAACTTATTCTGTGTGAAGCTACGCATTCCATGGCTAGTTTCTATGGGTGTGGTTCCCTCTGTGGTACATTAGTATTTGAAGCTTTCCCATGAGGGCACCGTGTACACTATCCAAGACACTCGGTACTAGTCACTGGTGTCATGTGAGGGCTTCACCCTTGAAGCAAAGGTCCAATTGGAGCAAGCCAAAAATGTCAACCTCTTTGTTTGCATCTTCACACGATCATTGACTCTTGCCTCACAAGAGTTATTGCATAAGCATGTTGAGGCAACTTCATCCTTGGCTCTTGTTGATGGCGAAGCACCAAGTGGTGTCTTAGTAGTTGTTCACTTTTGGGCTCTGGATTGGGAGGACAAGGACTTGTTGGTGGATAACTACTAGAGAAGTGTTCTTATACTTAGATTATTGTGTGTTTGTTTTGTGTTCCCTTGTGCTTTTCTTTATACTTTTTGTGCTCTCTCGAAGTACCTAAGTTACACCATAGGTACTTGAAAACAGAGGATAATATATATCGTACACATCTTCTCTTTGTTTCATCATTCTTTTTTTTGTTGTATCTTGACTTCTGACATTTGGGACGATGGAAAGCATTAGGGGCATTTAGGCCTTCTTCAGTGTTGACCCAAATTTGTATTCCATCTTTCACTTCATGTGACTTTCCTCATATGATTTGACCACTTCAAGGATATGATGAGTAATTCATGCGCACCTAATTTATGTGTCTCAATGTCACTGCCATGAATTCTACCGACCCTGAATTCTCAAATTCCCTCTGTCTCTTCTCCTTAGAATGGCTTTTGTCCCTCTCTATTTAAACATCTCATTTTAAGGGGGGCTGTCATATCTGCATTATCATTTTTATCTCAAAATCTTTTATCACTTATTTCTTTTTGAATATTTATGTATCCATTATCTTATCTTTTTCCTTGTGTAGGGGCCAAACCACTGCTATTTTTAATCTAAAATCATCTCTATATCCTTAATGTGTCTATCCTATAACATAGTTTGTAGTAGTCACGTGCTGACTAATCGTATGGCTATCTACAATAACACAACTTGCTACCAATACCAGCACTATCTCAATGATCTTGCATCATAAGGATCGTTATCTCACAATCTATGACTGATCTCAAACTCCATGTTTGATCACTAATCATTTTTTGTATCAAATTTTTTGTTTTAGTCTAACATGTTTGCCTACAGCGAACATGTTAGGGAGGCCATCATATCTGCTTTATCATTTTTTATCTCAAAATCTTTTATCACATAGTTCTTTTCAAAATATGTATGTATCCATTATCTTACCTTTTGCCTTGCACGGGCGCCAAACCGCAGCATTTTTTGTCTAAAACCATCTTTGTATCCTTTGTGTCTGTCCTAAAACGTACTTTGTAGTAGTCACTTGTTGATTGATCGTATGGCTATCTAGCATAACACAACTTGCTACCAATACCGATGTTTCAACAATCTCGCATCTTAAGGATCGTTATCTCATAGTCTATGATTGATCTCAAAATATTTGTCTGACACTAATCATTTTTCGTATCAAACATTTTGTTTTTCATTGAACATGTTTGCCTACAACTAACATGTTGTGATAGTGTAGCTCAATGCTATCATGAAGGTTTGACTCAAGTCTCTTCCCAATGGGCAACTCCACGTGGACAAAACACTCTACTTCCCCTTCACATCTAGGTATAACCTTCTCTACTTTAGCTAGCACTTCTTATGGTCACTAAGGTGGGGACAAAATGTAACATAGTAAATTACACCCAGTGCAATTACACGTCATATAAAGGCCTTTTCTTTAGCCAAATCAAAAACAATGGTCGAGTTTCATCTTCATCAACTCATTCAACCTACTCCACCACTTTTCACCACTTGTTCATCTCATCACTCTAGTCAGATTTATTCACAGACACATTTGCACCGCAAGGATGTGTGTGCGCTATGCATCCGTCCCATGAATCTCCCGAATGGAGGTGGCCATTGGAACGTTACACATGTTAATTCTGGTAGTGTAATGCCCCTTTAGACACCTACCAACTTCAGGAGAACACGCAATCTCTTTATCTCCCACCTGTTGCCTTCATTTTGGTCTCTTGGCTATTGACACAATCTCTGGATACGATTTGGCTCTCTCTTGATGATTTTCACAAGCTCACGACATAGTATCTCTTTTTCGGTTGCTTCTTCTATCTTCCATTATTGCCCATGTTGGAGCTTCACTCTCTTCCTCACTTTGGCAGGCCTTTTGCTCACAATGTAGAAGGGGAGTTCTTCTCTTTCACTTCCACTTCATCTTTGATCTTAATATAATGTTTTCATTCATGTTCATTTGTAGTTTCATTCTCTTTTCTTCCAATCTACCTTGGTTGTCTATGGAGGTGGAAACACCAAAATGGTGGCTTAAACTATGGCAAGCCTCCTAGCATTTTAGGAATAAGGACAATTATATGCATGATTAATTTATTATTCCATTTAAATGAGGAATAGACTTTCCGTTGTGTTAGAATATAAAGCTTACCTTTTGTAATAAATTCATTGTAATGATATTATCATGTGTAATAATATTAGCTATAATCATTAGTACATAGAATCTTCGACAAATAACATGTTTATTTACTGTTAGCTACATCTTCCAAACTCTATGTAAGGAGATGAACCTCTTTGTACTCATCACACCAATATCTAATAGTATTATAGTGTCATTAGCTCTTTTGCTGAATATGTTAATAGTATTCCATTGATCAAGCCTCAACGCTCACCAAGAATGTCTAAATCAAGTTTTGACACTTAGCAAGAATGTCTCTTGATAAAGTTTTGGTGCTCACCAAGAACGCACTCTGCCAAGAATGGCGATGCTCAGCAAGAACGCCCTCTGCCAAGAATTGTGACACTCACCAAGAACGCCCTCTATGGACGACATCACCAAGAATGCTCTCTATTAAGAATATCTTGGATCTCCAAATTCCCTTTATGAATCTCAACATTCATCATGAATGTTGTAGTATTTCTCTGTTACACATGGTTCTGCTCCTCCAAGAACGTCTCTTGATCAAGCTTAGACACTCACCAATAATTTCCTTGATCAAGCCTTGATGCTCACCAAGGTCTCTTTATCAAGCTCTGACACTCACCAAAAGTGTCTCTTGATCAAGCCTCGACACTCACCAAGAACATCTAAATCACGTTTTGACACTCACCAAGAATGTCTCTTGATCAAGCTCCGACACTCACCAAGAATGTCCTTGATCAAGCCTCGACGCTCACCAAGAATGTATAAATCAAGTTTTGACACTCACCAAGACTGTCTCTTGATCAAGCTCGAACACTCACCAAGAATGTCCTTATCAAATCTCGAAGCTCACCAAGAATGTCTAAATCAAGTTTTGACACTCACCAAGAATGTCCCTTAATCAAGCTTTGACACTCACCAAGAATGCCCTTGATCAAGCCTCGACGCTCACCAAGAACTTCTAAATCAAGTTTTGACACTCACCAAGAATGTCTCTTAATCAAGCTTTGACACTCACCAAGAATTCCCTTGATCAAGCCTCAACACTCACCAAGAACATCTAAACCAAGTTTTGACACTCACCAAGAATGTCTCTTGATCAAGTTTTAGCGCTCACCAAGAACGCCCTCTACCAAGAATGGTGACGCTCGCCAAGAATTGCGACGCTCACCAAGAACACCCTCTATGGATGACATTCACCAAGAATGCTCTCTATTAAGAATATCTTGGATCTCCAGATTCCCTTTATGAATCTCAACATTCATCACGAATGCCCTCTTTTAAATTTAGTACATATATCTATATAAATCTCATACTTATTTTATCGCATATATCTTCCTTGAATGATCTCAATATCTTCTTTATGCTTTCATTCTTTAGTATTGGTCTGAATAGATATTGCTGCAATAATGTGTCTTTTTTTTTAGAATCGTGACTTGTCAAACCTTAGCATCGTTTCCTTGTTTGATGTTGAATGACGACGTCCTTTCTCCTATGATTGAATGATAAGTATTCCCTTAAGTCTTCTCTTATTCGATGAATCCTTATTTATCTTTTACCCTGCAGGATGGCAAGATCATGCTCTGATACCACTGTAATGTCCCTTGTTGGGACCTTTCTTAATTTATTCTAAATTTCTCAATTAAGGTTTGGATTGTAATGTCCATGATAGGATTAGTCATTTATCTCATTAGATTTAGTTATCTTTAACACTCATATCCAACCTTATTACCATTTTAACTCCATGAAGGGAAGAGTAGATGTTATCCAAGGTGCCTAGAGACCAACTACAATGGGCTCCCTCAAATTTAACAGGTCCTAGCCCATATCCTATCTTGGGACTTTCCCTCAAGGCTTCTGGGGCGCTGACCCCTACCCTATCTTGGGACAGATAGCCATTGCTTGGATTTAGACAAGCCCCTCCTTGGTAACATTACAATCTTCTCTACTTAAGCCAAATAGTAAAAGAGATCTTGTATAATATAATTGATATAATTCCTATATATATGAAATAAATTAGAATATATATAGACCTCCGGTTTTGATAAAATGTAAATATAATATTTTGTTATTATCATCGATTCATAAATACTTTCCATAGTCGCAATCTTATTTCATCTTCTCTTCCTTTTGAAGAGTATCCATTATATTCCTTAATTAACTCTTCTATTTCCTAATTCTTTTAATACTAAAATATAATTCAGAATAACTAAAGCTTTGACATTTATTTAATTTAATATATAAATGAAATGGAACTAAATCCCATATATTTCATCTTACTAAGAGGACATACCTTTATTTTATTGTGTTGGTTTTCTAATCCCTAACACCTTCTTGTTCCTACGAAATGAATGAAATAAGTTTATTGCTTTTGTTAATATTGGTTTGATCTTGCAAGTAATAGTTTATACTTTATTTTTATATTTTCCTTAGGTGGTCCCAATGTAAGGTCTTAATATTTTCTTACTTTCCTTTTATACATTTTTCCTCCCTTGAGTTCCTCCTACATTTCCTCCTATATTTTCTCCTATCTTTTCTCCTTCATTTTCTCCTAGCATTTCTCCTTCATTTTCTCCTATATTATTTTCTACCAAGGTTTGCGTATTATTTCTTAGTGTCCCTTCCTTTTTCTCCGTAATTATTTTCTTATACCTTTTTTCCCAAAAGTCATGTCTTTTGGATTATATTATGTTCTTTTGTTTATTTATATTTACTGTACGAATAATATATTATAAATAATAATAGATTATAATTATAGTGTGATTACTTATTTATTATTTATTATTAATAATTTATTAATATTATTATATCGAATCATTAGTATATTATATTATATTAATATATCATATTTTTTTATTATTATTTTAATAATAGACTATATTATATCATTTTATTTATTAATTTTTTTTTTAAATTATTTTATAAAATATTAATTTCTATTTCAAAATGGGGACATTATAGTTCACCCTTCTCAAAATTGCTTGTCCTCAAGCAATTCCAACCTCTAGTGTGAGTGGTGTCTTTCTATGTCGATATCCCATCCAATGACCCTAAAATGGTAATTTCAACTTGAGGTTAGAACTGCAATACATAAATATAAGTTTATGAATGTCATGTCCCCATTTTGGCTGACATCGTTTGGCATGACGGATTTGCCTATCATCGACTCTCGTAGGCAAATGGTTTGGAGAGAGGGTCATTATGTTGATCATTTGATTGCATTTTGCTGACAAAGCCTACATCCAGTTTGGGCCTACATGCAGTTGTAGTGGAGCCTACATCCAGAGTGAGCCTACATCCAGTTTGAGCCTACATCCAGTTGTAGTAGAGCCTACGTTCAGTCTTGAGCCTACGTTCAGTCGTAGTTGGGCCTACATTCAGTTATGAGACATTTGGGCCTACATTGTTATAATTTTGAGTTGAGAAATGTACTTTATTATTATAATGTTATTTTATTATAAAGTACATTATAATTGGATGTTTCTAGAAGTTCTAGTAACTTCTCAAGAAAAAGAATAAATAGAGGGCTTGGGCTTTCATTTGGACATGCTTGGATTTGGATTTTCTTCTACTTCTTTATTGTGAAGCAATTTGTAGTCTTTGGTCTGCAAATTCTATTCGATCTTTGGGAACGAATCACGCCCTTGGATTGGCATAACTGAGGTAGTGAAATATCTACTGAAGGGTTGCAAATTTGGAGTTGGTACTCAACCATCTCATTGGTACTTCATTGAGAATTTGATGTAAGGGTTTGTTTGTGATTGAAACAGCATTTCAGGAGGCATTTTTAGTAGGGCCGAAATTATAGGAGGCAATTTTTAGCAGGTCTGAAATTACAAGCGGCCGTTTTTAGCAGGTCCGAAAAAGCAGTCCGAAAAAGTAAATCCGAAAAAGCAGACCTAAAAAAATTGATATTGAGGGTTTGTAACTGGTTGAATAAGGGTTTGGAATTCATCACTTAATTGGTGAATCAGTTTGATAAGTGTTGGAGATCATTTTGTGCATTTTCAGTGAAGTTTTTTATCAGGGTCTGAGACTCAAGTTTTTGCTCATATCTCACAAACCAAGTGGGTTTTGATTTTATGCATTGGAGGGGTTATATATTAACCCTAGGCATTTCAGATCATACCATTTTCGGCACCCAACACCTTGCAAATTATTTTATAGCAGGGCCGTACATGACTGCACTGTACGGCCAAGTACAGTACAGGGTACAACAGTGATTAGAGGGACAATTTGGGTCCAGTTTCGGGGCGCAACTCGTGTATCAATTCATTAGCATTCAGTCAACAATAAGTGCAGCATTCCAGGTTCTTTCATATGATTCGGATGTTGATATTTGATGTTAAAGTTGTATTGAAATTTGCATATAATTAGGTACTGTCGTAATAGCCCAGTATTTGTCATAGGACAGTCACTGTTATTCATTATCTGTAATTGGGATTGTCATAGTGAATGAGAATGCTTAGATAAGGTTACATTGTTCATATGTGGGAGCTGTAACAGTCCTTGTATTCTCAGAAATCAGTCTCTGCAATTGTATTCAGACATTGCTATGTATTGTAATTGGAATGGTATAGACATAAGGTGCATTAGAGCTCACTGTTTATGTGTGACAGTCCCTACATTTAGTGTCATTATTCAGTGATTGTAAACAGTCCATTGTATTCAGACTTTGCTATACATTGCCTTTGGATTGATATAATGGTTAAGGTGCATTGCTAGGGCATTGCCTTGTCATAAATCAGTGCTCATAAGTAATAGTTTGTATACAGTCCATGAAATCTGAACATTGCAATCAGAATTAGTGAAGTTCATTGTTGCTCAATTGTATTACATTTCAGCATTGGTATTGTTATCTCAATAACATTTGGTGCCCAAAACAAATAAACATCATTGCAAACAAGACCATTCAAGTGCATGCCAACTGTTTGACAAATTTACACGGATCAGATTTGGGGTTTTTAGTGATCCTACTAGTGAGGGTCATTACAATGAACTTGAAAATATTTCATCATATTATTCAATTTAAGACCAATTCAAAAAAAAAAACTTATCTTGATTTGTTGTAGTATTTCTCTGTTACGCATGGTTCTACTCCTCCAAGAATGTCTCTTGATTAAGCTCGAACACTCACCAAGAATTTCCTTGATCAAGCCTTGATACTCACCAATAAGGTCTCTTTATCTAGCTCTGACACTCACCAAGAGTATCTCTTGATCAAGCCTCAACACTCACCAAGAACGTCTAAATCACGTTTTGACACTCACCAAGAATGTCTCTTGATCAAGCTCTGACACTCGCCAAGAATGTCCTTGATCAAGCTTCGACGCTCACCAAGAATGTCTAAATCAAGTTTTGACACTCACCAAGAATGTCTCTTGATCAAGCTCTAAGACTCACCAAGAATGTCCTTGATCAAATCTCGATGCTCACCAAGAATGTCTAAATCAAGTTTTGACACTCACCAAGAATGTCTCTTGATCAAGCTTTGACATTCACCAAGAATGCCCTTGATCAAGCCTCGATGCTCACCAAGAACTTCTAAATCAAGTTTTGACACTCACCAAGAATGCCTCTTGATCAAGCTTTCACACTCACCAAGAATTCCCTTGATCAAGCCTCAACGCTCACCAAGAACATCAAAATCAAGTTTTGACACTCACCAAGAATGTCTCTTGATCAAGTTTTGGCTCTCACCAAGTGTTAATAATTATAGCCTTTCGGCTAAAATCAAATTGGACAAAAGAATTAATAATTAATTATTATTAATTACACCCTAGCTTGTGCAATTTTATAATAATAATGATATTATCATAAAATACAAGAGATTAAATATATATTGTGTTTATTAATTAAAAGGCCCTAACTAGGGCAGGTCAGCCCTCTTGGAGGGTGACGAAATTAATTTCATACACATATATGATGAATTGATTTTGGGAGAGAGATAATCAAAAACATAACATGTATCTCTCTTTCTAAAATCAGAGACATGCGAAATATTCTTCTTCCTCTTGGAGCAAATTTGTCTTGGTTCTTATTCTGTTCTAGAGCAGCGATTTAGGAGAATCATAGTGCAGATTGGAGTTCAACCTAGAGCTGGAATTCGGACCTGTTGTAGCAGCGCTCAGTCATTTCATTAAAGGCAGATCTACATTGGATTTCAAACAAGTTGGAGAACATATCGGGTACCTTCCTTCCATCTTGTTCTATGTTAACTAGTTTCAATTTTAAAGGCCATCTATAGATTGTTTTTTTCCTTGCATTAATCTGAAAATCTTAACATGGTATCGGAGCATAGGTAGAGTAAAGATTATATTCAGATTATTAGGAAAAACAGTCTCAAACTTTTAAAATTTGAAACATGGAGTATTCAGCCCTACATTCAGCCTTGTCCACCCAAACGTCAAATAAACACTCTTGGGTTATTGATAGTGGAGCTTCAAGGCATATCATTGGGTTCCGGGAAAACTTTGATACATTTTCAGAAAACATTAAGGAAGAAGTTACCATAGGAGATGACACCTCATATCCAATTATGGGTTTTGGGAATGCAACATTCAAATAAAGTCTGACATATCCTTGCAACTATCTCGAGTCCTATATGTTTCGGGCATAAAGAGAAACCTAGTTTCAATATCAACGCTTGAGGATAAGGGTTATAAGATTGTAACCTGAAGGATTTGTGACAAAGGATCAACAATCTTATGTGTGCAAACTTAAGAAAGCTTTATATGGGCTCAAACAACTCCTCGAGCTTGGTATGAAAGGATTGATCGCTATCTTCAAAATCTAGGATTTTCAAAGAACGATGCAGATCATAATCTCTATTTCAAGATATCAGATGGAGACTTATTGATATTAGTGCTATACGTAGATGATCTCCTGATCATAGGAGAAGAATACCTTATAGCAAATTGCAAGCAAGACCTTGCAAAGGAATTTGAAATGAAGGATCTAGGCCTTCTTCATTATTTTCTTGGTTTAGAAGTGTGGCAACAATCTCTTGAGATTATTGTGAATCAAGGAAAATATACTGTTGATATTTTAAAGAGATTTGTTATGATGGATTGTAAACCAATGTCCACACCTATGTAAACCAACCTTCTCAAGTTAAGAGAAGCCATGGCTAGTTCTGAGGCAACAGATGCTGGTTTATACTATTAGATCATTGGATCTCTTATGTATCTAGTTAACACTAGACCTGATATCTGTTATGCTGTAAATGTTCTAAGTCAGTCTATGGTAGAACCTAAACAATTGCATATGAGTGGAGTCGAGCATATTTTGAGATATCTTCGTGGGACCATTGAGTATGGTCTATTATACAAAAATGTAAAACTGAATCTTCATGGCTTTACAGATTCAGATTGGGCAGGATGCATTACAAACCGGAAGAGTACATCCAGATGTTGTTTTAGCTTGGAATCAGCTATGATTTCTTGGTTTACCAAGAAACAAAACTCCGTTGCTCAGAGTTCAACGGAAGCAGAGTATATTGCAGCTTCTCTCGGAGCTAGAGAAGCAGTTTGGTTAAGGAAATTCATAGTGGGATTATTTGGACAACCTATGGAACCTACTGTTATCTATTGTGATAATCAAAGTTGCATTAAACTTGCCATCAACCCTGTGTTCCATAATAGGTCCAAACATATTGAGATTCCTTATGACTATGTCAGGGACATGGTGGAAAGAAAGGCCATTCAATTGGAATATGTATGTACTAATGAACAAATTGCAGATATTCTCACCAAACCTTTAGCAAGAGGCAAACTTGAACATTTCAGGAATAAACTTGGCTTGGTGAAAATATGAGTTTGTTGTACTAACATTTCTTTTATATGGTAAAGTTATATATGAGTTCATTTATGCTTGCATGTGAATTGTGGCAGTTCACATTTATATTTTTGATGAATATCATAGAGAGTGATATTTTTTGGATTAGGGATCCACATTTGAATATTGGTGACATCATGGACTTGATGTCATGAGACCATCACTCCGAGTATATGGTGAATATCATGGACTTGGTATTCATTAGACCAATACTCGAGGATATCATGGACTTGATATCTCGTGGATCAAGGATCCACATCTAAGTAATTGGTGGACATCATGGACTTGATGTCGATAGGCCATTACTCCGAGCATTTGGTGAATATCATGGACTTGATATTCGTTAGACCATTGCTCGAGGATATCATGGATTTGATATCTCTTGGATCAGGGATCCATACTTGAGCAGATGGTGGACATCATGGACTTGATGTTTGGAGGCCATTACTCTAAGCTTTTGGTGAATATCATGGACTTGATATTCGTTAGACCAATGCTCTTGATATCATGGATTTGATATCTATTGAGTCAAGGTGACTCTTGGTTAACATCATGGACTTGATGTTTTTGTACATTTGAGAATTTGGTAATATAATGTTATCATGAATATCATGGACTTGATATTCTTGTGGACCTAATCAATCCACAAATCGGAAGGATAACGTTATGAAGCCAAATTATAATATACATATGGATTTTTGGTAGATAGGATCTACCCTCATAGATATGGAATCTATGACATCTCAGGATAGGGTATTCGAGATGGTTATGTTTTTGTTCTTACTATCAAGGATGATAGTTAAGGGTGTGTCCTGGAATAGATGGGATCTATAGTTTGATCTTACCCTCAAGACTAAGAGGGAGTGTTAATAATTATAGCCTTTCGGCTAAGACCAAATTGGACAAAAGAATATTATAATTAATTATTATTAATTATACCTTAGCTTGTGCGATTTTATAATAATAATGATATTATTATAAAATACAAGAGATTAAATATATATTGTGTTTATTAATTAAAGGGCCCCTAACTAGGGCGGGTTGGCCCTCTTGGAGGGTGAAGAAATTAATTTCATACACATATATATGATGAATTGATTTTGGGAGAGAGATCATCAAAAACATAACATGTATCTCTCTTCCTAAAATCAGAGACATAATATTCTTCTTCCTCTTGGAGCGAATTTGTCTTGGTTCTTATTCTGTTCTGGAGCAGCGATTTAGGAGAATCATAGTGCAGATTGGAGTGTGACCTAGAGCTGGAATTTGGACCTGTTGTAGCAGCGCTCAGTCATCTCATTAAAGGCAGATCTACATTGGATTTTGAACAATTGGAGAACATATCGGGTACCTTCCTTCCATCTTGTTCTATGTTAACTAGTTTCAATTTTAAAGGCCATCTATAGATTGTTCTTTTACTTGCATTAATCTAAAATCTTAACACCAAGAATGCCCTCTGCCAAGAATGGTGACACTCACTAAGAACGCCCGCTGCCAAGAATTGTGATGCTCACCAAGAACGCCCTCTATGGACGACATTCACCAAGAATGCTCTCTATTAAGAATATCTTGGATCTCCGGATTCCCTTTATGAATCTCAACATTCATCACGAATGCCCTCTTTTAAATTTAGTACATATATCTATATAAATCTCATAGTTATTTTATCACATATCTTCCTTGAATGATCTCAATATCTTCTTTATGCTTTCATTCGTTAGTATTGCTCTAAATAGATATCGCTGCAATAATATGTGTTAGTCTTTTTTTTTAGAATCGAGACTTGTCAAACCTTAGCATTGTTTCCTTGTTTGATGTTGAATGATGACGTCCTTTCGCCTGTGATTGAATGATAAGTATTCCCTTAAATCCTCTCTTATTTGATGAGTCCTTATTTATCTTTTACCTTGCAGGATGGCAGGATCATGCTCTGATACCACTGTAATGTCCCTTGTTGGGACCTTTCTTATTTTATCCTAAATTTCTCAATTAAGGTTTGGATTGTAATGTCCATGATAGTATTAGTCATTTATCTCATTAGATTTAGTTATCTTTAACACTCATTTCCAACCTTATTACTATTTTAACTCCATGAAGGGAAGAGTAGACGTTATCCAAGGTGCCTAGAGACCAACTACAATGGGCTCCCTCAAATTTAACAGGTCCTAGCCCATATCCTATCTTGGGAATTTCCCTCGTGGCTTCTAGGACGTTGACCCCTACCCTAGCTTGGGACAGATAGCCACTACTTAGATTTAGACAAGCCCCTCCTTGGTAACTTTATAATCTTCTCTACTTAAGCCAAATAGTAAAAGAGATCTTGTATAATATAATTGATATAATTCCTATATGTATGAAATAAATTAGAATATATAAAGACCTCCGGTTTTGATAAAATGTAAATATAATATTTTGTTATTATCATTGATTCATAGATACTTTCCATAGTTGCAATCTTATTTCATCTTCTCTTCCTTTTGAAGAGTATCCATTATATTCCTTAATTAATTCTTCTATTTCCTAATTCTTTTAATACTAAAATATAATTCAGAATAACTAAAGCTTTGACATTTATTTAATTTAATATATAAATGAAATGGAACTAAATCCCATATATTTCATCTTACTAAGAGGACATACCTTTATTCTATTGTGTTGGTTTTCTAATCCCTAGCACCTTCTTGTTCCTATGAAATGAATGAAATAAGTTTATTACTTTTGTTAATATTGGTTTGATCTTTCAAGTAATAGTTTATACTTTATTTTTATATTTTCCTTAGGTGGTCCCAATAGAATTTCTTACTATTTTCTTACTTTCCTTTTATACATTTTTCCTCCCTTGAGTTCCTCCTACATTTCCTCCTTTATTTTCTCCTATCTTTTCTCCTTCATTTTCTCCTAGCATTTCTCCTTCATTTTCTCCTATATTATTTTCTCCCAAATTTTCCATATTATTTCTTAGTGTCCCTTACTTTTCCCCGGTAATTGTTTTCTTATACCTTTGTTTCCATAAGTCATGTCTTTTGGATTATATTATGTTATTTTGTTTATTTATATTTACTATATGAATAATATATTATAAATAATAATAGATTATAATTATAGTGTGATTACTTAACTATTATTTATTATATTTAATAATATATTAATATTAGTATATTGAATCATTAGTATATTATATTTTATTATATCATAGTATATTATATTTTATATTATATTATTTATTAATAGTATTATATTGATTCATTAGTATATTATATTATATTATATTAATATATCATATTTTTATTATTATTATTTTAATAATAGATTATATTATATCATTTTATTTATTAAATTTTCTTTTATTATTTTATAAAATATTAATTTCTATTTCAAAATGGGGACATTACATCTTTAGTGTGTATATATGCCTAACTTTTAGAATTGGTTGGTCATATGGAAAGCAAGTACCATACTCATATTTGGTCTTTTATGGATTGAAATTGTTCCTGAAGAAGTTTGTGTGATGATGATGTATGTGAACCTCATTTTTTGTATTTGTTGTATACTGTATCAACAGAATTAAACGATGGCTTGTTATGTTAGGGTGCCAGGCTGATTTAATTGTTTTTGGAGATTTATTTATGAGTGACTGTAGATATTGTTATTAGTATATTGTTTGTCAGGGCTTCTATTGACTTCTAACAAAAGTGGTTTATCATTGCAGAGGGAAGTTGAAACGACACAGTTTATGCAAATAGCACCATGGTTGGGAATACTACCCGGAAAGGATGGCCAGGCCCAACAGATTCTTGCAGAAGATGGAAATAGTCCTCTTATAAGTCTTTTCAAATCTGCAACAAATGCAGTCATTTCTCTTCCAGATTGTTTAAGCCCATCCTCTTTTCTTACAATGTGCAAACAAGCTGAAGCTGCTGGTAAATATATTATATTTAAACAGAATACGTGTAGAATCTATGACAATATCAGATTCATTAGTCACTGTTATTTCAGTTCCCATACTTTTAAAATTTTGATCAGTTTAAAATTCTAAATTGGACTTGTATAAACTTTTGCCCTGGACCATAGCCATATAAATTTCAATCAATACTTATACTATTTCCAGGTTTGTTAATATCAAAGAAAATATTCGTGAGACCAGCAGGATTTTCCTAGTTGCTGTGATATAGCATCTTATAGCAATACTTACAAATGCTTTTCCTCACTTACGATATACTGGTGTGTAGTGAAAACTGGTATGAACGCAAAGAATGCTCTCCCTGTCCACCAAATCATATAGGAGTAGTAAACACCCAGAAGATTTATGGAAGCACAGTTAGGCTGAATATAAATTACAAATGACAAAGTGAGAAAAAAAATTTCTTGTATTTATATCTAGGCTGCATGAATTTCCTAAACCATTCTCCAAGGAAAAATGCATGCTAGGATTTTACATAATTATCTTTCAAATTCTGAAAACTATTCCTAAAATCTGAGATGTCGTAAATCACAAATCTGTAGTAGTAAGCATTTGCAAAAGTTTATCAAGTTTAATAGATTTGAAACATCCTTTCTTTTAGCCATGAAAAGGCACTAGAAAATCAAATGTGTGAGCCAACTCGGAGTCAGCACATGTCTCATTATTTGTTGTTTCCATATCAGCTCAGGCTAGAAAATCACTGCGCTTCAAGATGAGAAATACCTGAGATAATCAGGTAAGTGCCATATGGATAAGTGCTGCTATTAAGATTTTGTTTAGCAGCATTAATATACTGTGATTAGGGGATAAAATAACCCATAATGGACCAATCTTCTATATGATGAGCTATAACAGACTTATCTTTTGTTGAAATATTCCTCTGTTATACTGGATTAGTTTTCCCTAGTGAAAGAAGAATTGGCTGAGTTCTTATTGTTTCCATAAAGAAGTCATCCGCTTTAGTGATAAAATGAACAATTTGTTGCATTGCATCTTGGGAATGTCCCTAAGTTTTAAGTCCCATTTCCTAAGGTGAGATGGAAACATCCCCCCACTGTTCCCAGTCATCAAAAGATTTTGCAAATGTTTCTGAAATGACAATCTTTGCAGGTATGGCAGGGTGGTATCACTGGGACTGTCAAGGAATGTTTTGTCTATCCCTGGGATAACTAGATTTCTCTTATAGCCCAGTCAACATAAAAAACAAATTAAAAAAAACTGAAAAGAAGGATAAAGGGGCACATGAGGACCACCACACTCCTTTACGCCAACCCCGATGCTAGAAAAGCAATGCTGATAAATAAAAATAAAATTCAAACTCATTTTGTGTAATGTCCCCGTTTTTAGGCCCTTGAGATTAGCTTACTTCAGTGACCCTCATAAGCTAATCAGGTTGTCAGAGGGGGTCATTTGGCAGAGCCAGTGGTTGGTTACCACTCTGGAGATCTGAGATGTCAGGATCACTCTTCGTTGGGGTCAATTTGTTAGACTTACTATTTATAGTAAGTGTTATTTTTGGTGATCGTCTTGATTGCTATGTTTAGCAGAGCACTTGTGTCTTGGTTTTAGTTCATGCGGGATTGCTTATGCAGAATCTCCAGTTTGAGAGATTTGCTATTTATAGCAAGTCTATTGTTGTCTGGTTACTATTTCTGGTAGGACAGTGTGAGCTCAGCATGTTGTTCTCAGAAGATTTAATTATATTAGATTATATTTGGGGTTATTAAATTAAGCTTGGTTTAATTTAATAACTTATGCAATTACATGTTATAATTTGATGTTGTGTCAATGAAGCTTCTTTAGTGAAAAGTGTAAAGAAGATGTCATGCCCAAAAGTTGAGCAAAACACAACTACAAATTTTTTAAAAACCTACTAGCCATCTAAACTAAACACACTTACGCAACTAGGAAGTGAAGCACTATCTAGCACAAGACCCTATGTGCACGCAAAACAGTGCAAAGATAAAATGGACAACTGAAATAAGAGGAGAGTTTGACTATAGTTCAAAGGTCAATTAAAAAGGTTTGACCCAGTTTGACCAAAAGTCAAACTTCATCAAACAATACTAAAATAAGCTACAAGGTTGCCCTTAAGCTACTGGCTTTGACTAGCACGCAAATCAAGACAGTTGACTAAAAGTCAACCAATGTTGACTAAAAGTCAACTATGCTCTAAATTACTTGGAAGAAAGTTTCTAGGGCCTTCTAAGCTCTTAGGAAGGCGTATGCACGCTAATCGAGACAATTGACCAAAAAGTCAACCATCACCGAATGGTGCGAAACTGAAATCTCAAGTTCTAAGGGGTGAAAGAAACACCCGGATCGAAATTCGAGGCAAACGAAGACAATTTGACCATCGTTGACTAAAAGTCAATTGTGCACAACGCTGGTCAAAAATAGTGATAATACCCTCATGATAATTATTGCGAAGATAAGGGATTGTTATGACCCCCTTATCCAAAAAAAATACGTTAACTAAGTTATAAAAAAAAAATTATTTATTTTATAAAACGAAATATTCACCTATAATTTATATCCAAGTAGTTTAATAAAACTACTCTTAACATTTAACCTTTATTGGGATAAAACTATTTAATGCAATACTTAATCCCTAAAATAGTTAAATATTCACTTTGAATAAATAAATCTATTTTACAAATTATTAATAGAATAAATCTATCCAACTCGCAATACTAAAAAGAAATATACAATCCTATACAAAAATAATAATTTATTACCGATATTCCAAACTTACATTTAAATTGATACGAATTTTGTATAGAGCTATTCTTATAATTACATCAATTTAATAAATAAACTTAATAAATAAATCGTGCAACAAGAAAAATATATCGTTCCTTGATTTAAATAAAATCATTAACTAAATTCATAAAACCTTAACACGAATTAACTATTAAAAAAAAAATTAACTATAACTTAAACTTCCTACTCTATTGTTTCCAAACGAAATCACATGAAGCAGTAAAAGTAAACCTAATACCCAATGCAATTGGGTATGCTCTAACCCCCAAACCCTCTGTCCGAGCAGAGGTGGCAGCGAAGGCCAGTCTACCCACGTGCCACCCCGGAGTGGTGGGCGGGAGCGGCCACGACGCTGCGGCGTCTCTCCCCACCACTCGCCCTCCGTTCCACCGCTTCCTCTTTCCCCTCCGCTCAGCCATTTCTTCCGCCGCCTCAACCCTTCCACCCGGTTTCTCCTCCCACCGCCGCTGCCGTAAACCACCGCCCGCCCGCCACCGTAACCCTCCTCCACTGACGCCTCCTCCCTTTCCTCCTCTGCGCGCGGGCATTCAAACCGCCGCCGCCTCCATTTCGTCCGCCTCCTATTAGCACGCGGGCCTACATAGAGATTATTCATTTAGTGTGTTTTATAAAGCCTTGAGAGAAATCGATTTTCTCTATCTATTGATCATTTGATTAAAAAATTGAAAAGTGTGTTTGGAGAAGGAAATCGAACTTTGAGAAGGAAAGCTAGGGTTTGAGTTTGGTCTTCAACTTGGAGAGAACTCTTCGAGAATTTTTATGTATCTTGAATTGGAGGCTACATCAATGAATTGTGAGTTGCAGATTTGTTATTGCAAATTTTATTCAAGGACTGCCGTACGGAATTCATAAGAGCTGTAGCAGATTCAGGGGTATTGCGGTTGCATATGGTGTTGATTGCTGTTGTTTATTGGAGGCTGCGTGTTCTCTTTAGGTGGCTGTGTCAATTTCCCAAGGGTGGCGTATCTTAATTCATGTGCTGCGATTTAATTTTTAATGAGTTGCAAAGCCCTTGTGTGCTGTGTTTCAAGGAAGTGGCTGTGTCATTGTTTGCAAGGCTGCAAATAACTTCCTCATTTGCTGCAATCTCTTCCATTGTGGCTACATTGATTGTTGGGGAAACCGTTTTAATTGTTAGAAGGCTGCGGACCACATTCTCAGTGGCTGCGATTTGATTAAAGATTGATGTTTTCTATCAAGGCTTGTCTTGTGTAGACAAACAGCTGAATTATCCAAAGGTGCCATTTATATCAAATATTTTGCTTATGATTCTTGCAATTATTGAATCAAATCTTGAGAGCATTTGAAATTAAAAATTGTTGTTATTCTTATTACTTATGTTGAGAAAAATTAAAAAAATCATATCTGTTTTGAAAATACAAAAAAATTGCAATTAAATTAGAAAAAAGAAACTAGTTGCAATTGAGAGCCAGTTGGGCTCCTCACAATGGTATCAAAGTTTGGATCTTGCCAGCCTGGAGGTTATGAGGGGTTAGCTATGGCATACAAGTTTGTGCTGGGAATGCATTATACCCACAGGGGTAGAGCTTCACCCCCACGAGAGGGAAATGAACAAGGCCCACAGGTTGATCGTCCGGGTGACAGGAATAGAGATAATATTGGCAATGATGTTGAGAAGGAAGCCAGAGATTCCTTTAGAAATTTAGCAGAAGTTCAACATCATGTTGCAAATGTTTTGCAACAATTATCAGATACTTTACAACGTACCATATTACCAGGTGATCACACCAGAGACATAGGTACGAGGAGTGCTTCAGTCAGGTGGTACATATTTATCTACCCGAAGGGGTGTGACCAAACGTCACCACCCATCCCAACGCCCTTTGGTAATAACTAATTCCCGCCGGGACAACATAACTAATACATGACATAACATAAAGTAGTCTTTCCAACTAACATCATCCCCCCCAAAAAAAGAAAGTCGTCTTCGGCGACTCACAACAAAAGGGAGATGAAATACATGTCATACAATAAGAAAATCAGTGAGAAGAAGGGGCGGAGGGGCGTCCCTGAAGAAGCTGAAGTGCCGCCTTCACCATCAATGCTGCTTTGAGTAGTTCTTTTTCTGTCACATCACACTCCTCCCATGCCTGCACCAAACTTGTCTCCAAAACATGTTTTTTAGCTGTAGCCTCCACTAACTCTTGTTCCAACGATACTGTCTCCCTAGCTAATTTGACCTCGATAGCCACTCGTGCCACCTTCTCCGCTTCCAACTCCTGGGTACGCTGAGCCAAGTGGCACTCTACTGCCTCCAACCGGGTGGTCAGCTCCCCCTGAGCTCTCTATGCATCCACCAAGGCAGCCTCACGTCCAGCCAAAACCTACTCTGAGCACCTTAAAGCGTAGTACCCCTCTCGAAAGGCTTGCTCCAGTGCTCTCTCAACTTCTGTCGTGCATACACTCCATGCCTGCAATAACTCTGGGTCCCATTAACTAGTCACACTCCCTAAAGCTTGATATTTCACAATTGTAGTGTACCTCAAAAATAAAATGGGGGTCTAGGGGCAATGCCCCCAGCGGGATCGAGGGGCAGCGCCAAGACCAAATCAGCACCTTCAAACTCTCACAAAATTCCATGGGGCACACCATTTTCGTGATTTGCTTCCAATGTCGTACTCTTTCTGCCAACCGCTTACAGTGCCTATGCAAATAGCCAATAACTATATTTTCTTCACTATCTGCTTAAGTCCTTCCCTTCGGTGTCATACGCTATTCACTGTGAGTTGTTCTTTATTTGTCGTCATTTTTTATTTTTTTTACAGAGCCTTCCCCTCTGTGGAGTGTAGAAAAACCTGCGCCATGTACCATACCATACAAATTTGCCAGACTATTCCTTCCTGTTGATATTTAAAAATTTCCTGGTGGTTGTACGGTTGTAGTTTCCTTGCGACTATACGGTCTTCCTTGCTATCCGTACGAAAAATGCAACCTTCTGGCTATACAGTCCTCTTCCTGCTCATATGGTAACAACAAACTCACACCCTTCTCCTTCAATGCAATTTGTTTTCATACGGTCTTGTTTTTCCTTGCGTGCGGTATTTTGACCATACGGTGTTTTCCTGCTTCTTTCTCCGTACCCCGTAAGGACTCCCCTTGCTCACACATGCTAATTCATTGGAGTCCGTACTCCTCTGCACAAGTTGTACGGTATTCAGACCATACGGAGCTCAATGCCTTGCGTTTTTTCTTCCTCTGGAATGTCGTACGGTGTTTCTTGTGTGTGTTGTTTCCTTGACCATACGGTGTCTTGGCTTGTGTTCTGTGACATACGGTAGTGCTTCTTTGGCGTGCAATTTCCTTGGTTGTACGGTCTTTAATACCGTATGGTAATGTTATGCTGCTTCTTTTTCGCCGTACGACTGTACATGTTTTTTTTCTTTTTTCTTTTTTTTCTTTTTCTTTTAATTTTTAGATAAATTCCTAATCTAATTACCTTCCGGATGCTTCTCTGATCACCCATATGGACTGCTCTCGGCTCGCTTGCCTAACCTCTTGAGACCCTTCCCATCCTCCCGAGTGCTCTATCCCTCCTCTCTGGATTTTGAAGGCTGTCGTCTTCCACTCAGGATTCCAATCGTCACCGATAGGAATGATCTTAGGTTCCTCTTCCTTGCCCAGATTCATTGGTTTGACAGACGACTCCTTATATTTCATGGGGTTTTGCTCATCAAATTTATGCGTCGGGACTTTGCTTGCTTTTGCATCCCCTTGTATTCCCTGCACTCCAGGGGAAATGTTCCTGGCTCTTCCTCAATGTTTAGTACATTGCATGCTGGTCGGAAGAGTTCGTAGTCCTCCATTTGCCAGTGGAAGAGATCATTCAGTGAATTTGCATCATCCTCTGAGTATTCCCCCAATCTTAGCACACCTCCACTATTTGGTTTCATTTTGTCCCTTCATCCCTTCGATCGTTTTCACTGTCAGATTTTGAGTCTGAAGAAGAGGCTATCTCTTCACTCACCATCTGGGTGCGAAGGTCGATGGTGAACTTCCTCCCCCCATTCTCCATTGAGAGGGTGTTTTTCTTCCAATTGTGGTTTAACTTCGCCGTGACCAACCACCCTCAACCCAGAATGGCATCGTAACCCTTCTTTTTCAAAGGTATCACCACAAAGTCTAGTACAAATGGTTGTGAGCCAATGGTGACCTGTTGTGCCATTAGTGTTCCGAGGGGTTTGATACCTTGTTGATCAACACCCAATAAGTTGAATGTTGGGGGCCACAAGGTTGGCTTACCCAATTTCTTCCATGTCTCCTACGGAAGAACGTCCACTCCTGACCTTCCGTCCACTATAGTGTCTGTTAGGATGGTGCCAAGGATGCCCATCTTGACGACTGTCGGGTACCTTTCATTGTTTACAGCAAGTATCATCGGGTCAGTTGCAAACCCTCCAGGGATGTCTGTACGAATGGTATTTGGCTGCGTGGCCAAGTTCCCCAACAGTGTCGTTCCCAAGTGAGGCATGGTGTGAAGGAGGTCCTGGAGTTTCACCGGTACCTCTAAATGTAATATTTGTCTCAAAATGTTTTGTTCTGCCTTCCTCCAGTCCGAGGTAGTGGCCATCTCCCATGTTTCTTTTTGTGCCTTCATCGCCTTCTCTATTTCTTCCTTAGCCTCTCATGCCCTTTGTTTTTCTATTTGAGGGTTCAAATATGTGGCTTGTCTTGCTTGTGCTCATGTGATGGCTAGTACCCCGTCATCACTTCTCCTTCCCTTGATGTTGAGCAAGTTAACCCCGTATTTTGGGCAGTTGGCATCCTCGTGGTTGCCAAGACCACACTAGCGACATAGCTTCTGCAGGGTGTCGCCCTTGTCGCAGTCCCTTGCAAAGTGGCCCCACTGATTGCAAGCTCGGCACTGGATCATCGGCCGACCCTTGGAGTCATATTGTATTCGACTTGTTGTGTTGGTGTTGTTGTTATTTCCCCTTTCGCCACCGTGTCGGTTGCCTCCGAACCGCCCGAGGATGCATTATTATTAGTCTCTACCCCCGATGTAGATGGTTGCTCTTGGGTAAATAGCTGTCATGTCCCCTCTTTAGTCTGACTAGCAGAGTTATGTGAGTTAGCCTATCATGGGGGTCTCGTAGGCTAGCAATTGTGGTTAGAGACTCATACAAGATATTCAGTGACCGGGCTTGGCTTTACAAGCATTTTGGGAGCCAATTGGGTGCAGTTCCTTGATTTTAGGGGGTATCCCTACATTTTAGGAGGATGTGGCAGTTTCCAGATGTGGGGTTCCATGGGACCATTCCATGGTTTGAGTTCCAAGATGACTGGGTGTGTTCCCTAGTTTCTAGGAGCATCCCTAGATTATAGGGAAGGGACTGCCAGTTGACCCATCTCGTCCGGTATCAGTCATAGACAGGTGACATGGTGAGTTTCATGTTTACTTGGTTGATTTGGGCTATCAGAGGCAAAATGGGGAATAATTTTAATATATTTAAATATTTCCTAAGTTAGCAATTAAATAATTTATAATAAGGCTATTTATATAGCCATTTTGGAGTAATAAGGGGAATATGGCTTCATTTGGTAAGGTGTGCCCTTGTGTTATAGCTCGCTGGAAAGATCTCGAATTATTATAAACTATTTTCACTATCCAGAGACTTTTTGGTGCCTTGGGTTATGACATTTTAATAAAGTAATGTTTTTCCTATAGCTTGGACGCTTTTATTTGGAAAATGTTATTTTATTATAAAGTGCAAAGTGTAATTCTCATTTAGGGTTCGATTTGCACTTGGGAGGAGTTATAAGGAGATGAAGACCTAATTGTTCATTATCTTTTGGAAATGACACTTGTGAAATTGGCAATTGCTTTGGTGGAGCGATTTGGAGGTCTAGGACGTAGCCCTCAGCAAGGATTGGGATTGTATTTGTTCATTGTGCACACAGATTGTCAGAGAAAAGGAAACGTCTTCTTCATTGCAGATACATTCAGCTAGGAAGTGAAGTTTCAGCTTCTGCATATTCTTCTAGGCAGCTCAAGTGGAGGTTATTGGAGGCATTTCCCTCTTGCATTAGACGCCATCGATTGCAATGTGGACATTGGAGGATTGTCAGCAGGGATTCTTTATATCGTTGACTCATGCCAAGTATTCTTCTATAGCTGGTGTCAATACCTACTATAGGCAGTATCACACCATTGCATTGGACACATTTTAAAATAAAAATCTCAAATTATGTTGCTGGTTCGGTATGTACTATTTCAGATTTAAAGTACTGATAATTTCTTAGCATTTTGCCCTTGTTTCTAGCTGGATTTTGTTTACTATTTTTATGGAAATATTTGTTATTCCAAAAACCCAAAAAAAAAGTGAATATTAGAGAAAAAACAACAAAAAAAAGAAATATATCAGAATTTGGCACTAATCCGAGTAAGGGTTTAAACGCTGATCCAAGATAAGTTCTTTAAACAAGACAGGTATTTGCCTTGAGGACAGTTTGGGATCTTTTAGTGGTATCAGAGCCATGATTCTGCCAGCCTGTGAATTTAATTAAAATTTCTATGCATCCGGGAAGAGCTGACATACACAAGTATTACACTCGCAGGAGAGCTCGGTACGAGTTAGAATTTGGTCCAGAACAGGAACCCATTATGGCAGATGCACAGGGAGGTGCCAGACAGAACCAGCAGGAGGAAGAGAGAGTTGATGCGTACTCTCATCACTACACAACCCAGGATAGTTCAGACCTTAGACAGGTTACAGGATGCCTTGGAGCGGATGGAGTTGGATAGACAAAAGAGGCAGACAAGGGTTGAGCAGATCCGCTTTAGTTGCGGAAAGTCAACATAGTCATAGATCCCATGCTTCAGTTGAGAGCTCCCTTCATTCCTCTAGACAGGAACGACACCATATACCTGCTATAGATCGACCTTTGCTTCCACAGTTTATACCAAGCGAGCAGCTAGCACAGGTAGATCTATGATGAACCTATCTTGGCTCAAAGTCTCACAACTAAAATTTTCAATAAATTGGTATTTCCTTGTTTATTTAATTTCCACAAGTATATGAAAATTGATATAATTTATCAAATTATGAATTGCAATTTATAATCAAACAATTTTCAATGTGCCACTTTTGAAATTTAAACATTTTTAATAACAAAACCTTTTTGCAAACATTGAATCAAATCAAGGCACCTTTTTAAAAAATTACAGCTATTGTAGGAAGAAACGCAATAGTCATGAAAAACGTGCCAACCTCCAAACAAATCGTGGCCTGTTGCTGGCTTCAATGGCAAGCCGCAACTTTGCAGGTCCTTAACGGCAGCCAAGACTAATCTCGTGAGCCCCCTAACACACTTGGTTGGCTGCAACCTATGAAATCTTTAGTCACATGCAGCTTCAAATTTGGTAAAACGTGCAGCCCTGATGAATTTACGTACGGCCCTAGTGTAATTCTGAATGGTTTGCTGAATGTGATTCCCAAATGTCCAACCCAAGCCAGTCACCTTGCACAGTTCATTGGCATCAAAACAAATTCAAAATGCTCATTCTCCAAGAGAAATTCTCGATTCTCTAAGATAAATATTCAAACCCTCATTCAAACCTTTCTCCAGCATTAAATTAAATCAATAATCATAAGCATCTAAACAACTAACAATCTGGCATTCAAGAACTGAATGAACTCTCTCCAAAAGCTGAAGACTAAGCTCAAACCCTAGCTTTTCCAAGCCAAGCAGAATTCTCTCACAAAGAATTTATCAAAATCATCAATCAGTAATGAAAGTGCTTTTTCGAATTGAATATATAGTTTTTTTGGAAAAAGCTTCAATTTCACTTTTTTCACTTAAAAAGCTTTTTAATGACAACTTCATTTTATAACATTAAGTTATAAAGTCATTAAGTTATTAAATTAAAATAATTTAATTTAATAACGATAACTTTAAAATAAAAAGCCACTGTAACCCACTGACTGCAACAAATCCGTTTCTGACACCAGAGCCTCAAACTTCAACTGCCCTGCTAGAAATAGCCAACTGCTAAAAATAGACTTACTATAAATAGTAAGTCTCTCAAACTGGAGATCCCCTGAAACTGGATCCTGAAACATCTGACACTCCGTGCAGATGCCCTGCTAATCCTGGCCATACCCAAAATACCACTTACTAAAAATAGTAAGTTGACCAAATTGACCCGAATGAAAAGCAGACCTAATAATCTGAACCTCCAAAATGGAATCCCAACACTGGCTCCGCCAACTGACCCCCTATGATCGCTTGATTAGCTTGCGAGGGTCACCAAACCAAGCTAATCCCAATAGTCCGAAAAACGGGGACATTACAAGATCCACCTGAGACGGGATTCCTGGAGTTAGTTATGGAAGCCACAGCTGAGTGGAGAGCCCTACCCCGAGAGGTTAGGGATGTTTTTCCTCTTCCCCAGTATTGTGCACAGCGCAGAGATACTGCCAAGTTTAGAGGAGATAGGGGCTATAGACCACAGCAGAACAATGATCTCAGTAGAGCTACTGGGAAGATCACACTGGCTACTTATGATGGCACTAGCGGTACGAGTGCACGAGCTTGGGTACTCAAGCTGGACATTTATTTATCCTTGAGACCCATGCCTGAGAGAGAGGCTATACAGTTTGTTGTCTTGCATTTAGATGGGGTTGCTTATGACTGGTGGCACCAAGGATTAGTCACCCAGGATCATGCCATGGTCCATTCCCATGCAGATTTCACCATGCAGCTCATTGCCAGATTTGATCGCAAAGACACAGAGCTTTACTATAGGGAACTGGCACATCTTAGACAGTCGGGGCATGTGGAGACTTATATTAATGAGTTCCGGCGTATTGCAGTCATGGTACCTGATATGCCTCAAAGGCGTAGTGTGATGCTTTTTATAGAGGGATTGCAGGACAGGCTTAAGGGGTTGGTACGAGCATTCAGGCCAGTCTCTCTCAAGGAGGCCATTGATGTGATATTGAGACTAGACACCATTCCTACTTATCAGATTCTCAGCCTACAGAAAAGGCCAACACTTCCCAGGGTAGAGATGGACCATCACCTCGACCTCCCGGGATGGACCAGGAGACGAGGAATGATTTGAGAAGGAGAAAGCTATGCTTCTCCTGTAAGGAGCCATGGGAGTCCGGACACCGTTGCCTTGGTAAAGGAAAGGTTCATTTGATTGAGGTGACATCCGAGATGGGAAATGAAGAAATTCCTGACCTCATCTTCCAAGATGTAAAATTAACATCTCCCTCTAGCCTATCTTTGGGTCTAATCCCGGTTGACATGATAACCAACTTAGTTGAAAGAGTTAGTTTGAATTCCTAAATCTGAAATGAATCTTTTCTCTACCTAGGCTCTGATACCATGTTAATATTTTTCAGATTTATCTAGTAATGTTTAATCTATAGAGATCTTTCAATGCTAAGCACAGAATAAAAGAAATGATTAAGAACAAGGAGAGATAGTACCCAGATTGTGGTTCTGATATAACCCTCAGGTCTGGTCCAAATAGTTCAGCCTATCTAGGTCTTCCCAGATGTCTTCAATTTGGTCTAATATCAGATCAATTACAATATAATTCTGCCTTGAATTTTGCTCCAGAATTCGCTCCTAGGTCTGCAAATAGAGCTGTAATTGGGACTGAGATTCGTTGTCCCTTAGTGGTGAACTTGCTGCCTTCATAATGGTGTTCCTTGCTGCACTAGAGGAATTTGCTGCTCCTGCTGCCCTAGATGAATTCGCTGCTGCTATAGATGAATTCGCTGCTGCCCTAGAGGAGTTCGCTGCTGCCCTGTTGCCTTAGATGATTCTTGGGAGGGAAGAATGCATGTTATGCTTTTGATGATTCTTCTCTCAAGAATCGTCCCTCTATATATATGTGCCAAAGGGAGAGTTATCCAAAGGGGGCCGACCTGAATGAGCATCCCAAGAAGGCCGACTTTGGGCCCAAACAAATAATGCAAAACAAAATCAATTTTCATATAAACAATAGATATTAAATATACAAGATATTTAATATCATTATTTATACATCGAAATATATGTGCTAACAATTTAATCTCTTGTTTGGTACAAGTGATATTTGCCGTCAAGGCCATAATATCAACAAGTTCCTCAGATTCGGTTTCAGTAACTCTTTCCTCAGCAAGGTAGCACTCCTTTCCTTTATTCTTGAATTGGTTGTACTTTTCTTTATTTTCATTCTCAGGACACATGGCCGCAATGTGTCCTATCTTATTACATGAAAAACATTTCAGTGGAAATTTACCTTTCTACTTCCCTTTTCCTCTGGGAAATCTCCTTGCGATGAGTGCTTCAAACTCATCATGTTCTTGTTCTTCTGAGAGCAAATTTTCAAGGAAATGACCAGACCTTGCGATAGAACTATTACTAGTCTCTCTTCCGTTCTTAGTGGAAGCAACATTTACAGAAGACTTAAAGGCAGCATCTATCATAGGTAAGCGACTTGTGATGTGCTCACTGACCAGACCTCGTAGTAGAACTATTACCACTGGTATGCTCTCCTCAGGTTACTGCGCTTCCTTGCACACTCTCTTCCTTTTCTTCTCTTCTTCTTTTCCCTTTCTTTTACAGTAGCTTTGATCAGTGTACTATTTCACTCTTTCTTCTTGGCATAATGATGGCAAGTGATTCTCTTCGCTAACTAAAGAATATATACACTTCCTGCAAAGCATAGGACAGCTGTATAGTTGAGAGAAAGAAGCACAAACCACTCAAATTCAATTTCAAAAGATCTTCCCGCTCTTTGCCGTTGCGATCTCCATGAAGATCTCTTGTGAATCTACCATCCAGTCGTGTTCCAGTCTTTAAAGGAAACATCGGATGCGTGTCACATGCTTTCCCTTAATATAAAATCCTCCATGAATCCACCATCTAGTCGTGTTTCAGTCTTTAAAGGAAACATCAAATGCATTTCACATAATTTCCCTTAATAGAAAATCCTCCATGATTTGTGCAACAAAACATGGTCAAAGAATCTCCTCAATATTCGTTAATTGAAACCATCTTCTTTGGTCAACTATGCCTTTCACCGATCTCAACAAATAATAAACATACATCGGTCTCAATGATATCTTAACGATCACTATAGGCCGGTTTACACCTTTCCTTATGCAATGTTCTGGTCTCTATCTTCACCAATCACTTCTTTGTTCTCTGTCTACACCAGTCACTGCTCCAGTCATTGTCTTCATCGGTCACCAACTAAATATTATCGGTGGTCTCTTTACCGGCTACATCCTTACCGGTAATGCCAACATTGTGATCATAGAGATCTATGAAGTTTTTTGTTCATATGTTAGTCATTTCTTATTTGAAATCTCAATTTAGCTTTAATGCTATGTATTAAGGTTCTATAATGTTTATGATGAATGCGATGTCAATGTTAATCTATGAATATTTGAAAATTCCTATATTTTTAAATGGTTATCTCCTATTGTTCTCTAAAAAAAGACCTCACAAAAAATCTCACATAAGAACTCATTATCCTATTCGATGCCATCCCTATCCTAGGAACTTGGTGTAACATAATTTTTTCATAATTTTTATTATATTTCCATAGAGTTTCTTGACATAAGGATGCAAGGACACAGGGGATGGGTTTTGGGGACCAAGGGCCTATGTTTGGGGACAATTGAGGAACAATGGCAAGACAATGGTATTGGAACACATGTAGTACTTGAAAAATAGTTATAGAAGGATGTATAAGAATTACAAACAAAACTTTGGAAAACTAGTAAAACTTAAAAGCTACTAAACTTTGAAATGATGATTAACAATTTAACATTAAATAGTGAAATGTTGAGTTTGAAATTTATATTATATTCAAGATTTCATAATGATGATTACAATGAGTATATTGATGATTATAAATATTTGAAATAACAAAATAGAGTTAAGTGAGTTCTCTAATCATCCCTAAACTAGTCCTGATCACCCAAACTATTTGGACTCCACATGGTCATGCACCTCCAAACTAATGCCAACCAGGCCCTATCACTCATTTTCTTACTCCTCAACCCGCTTGCACTTGCAACTCTAATTCTCACACTCGCCATATTAGTTTCTTGTTCATTTGTTTTTGTGAGTTGAGATGAGAACATGAGGGTGTTTTATAAAGTTTGTGGGATTTGGCTATGGCCCACATGCCATTATGAGCATGGTTATTAGAAAAATATTTTTTTTTAAATTGCTTTTTGGCCATCTAGTTGTAGGAGACTGTGGGCATCATTGAGATGTTAGGAGATTCTCCCAAGAGTCCCCCGGATGTTTTGACATCCCTAGCATCTTGACAGCATCTCTAAGACAATGATGTTGGTGGCAAGATGGCGAGGGAATGATTTTTCCAAGTCCTTACATCCTTGAGATGTCTTCATCCTAAAAATGTGAGGTTTTTGGTGTTAACCCTAACCAGTTACTAAGAGGAAGGGGTGAATCAGTAAATTCAATTTCTTGTAATCATTTTATGTTTCTTATTCCTGTTAATACTGAAAATATAAAGAATGCTTAAACAATCATAAACAAAAATCACATGCACATGCCAACACAAGATAGATATGTGGAAACCCTTGGTTAGAAGGAAAAAATCACAGTGGGACAGAACCCACGAAACTCCACTACTGCAGTAATAAAGCTGCCCGGTTAAAGGCTTACAAAGCACTGGTTAGAATGCTACCCGGTAAAAGGATTTGAAAGAGATCGGTTAAGATCTTGACCTTGTAAGGAGTCGCCTTGTCAAAGGACTTAAAAATATCAACAAAGATGTCACCCGGTGAAGGGATTTATACAACAGTTACTGTTAGGGTTCACCTTGATTAAGGGATTTAAATGTGCCTCACACAATAAAAGAAATGATCTTCTTTGACACTTTATCTATCGATCAGATCATACCTGTTCACTCCTTGCTCTTCTTGGTTGTTGAATCTTTCTCTCTTTCACTCTCAGTGACTGTATCCCTTCTCAGAAGGCTCGACTCTTCTACTCTACTCTCTCTACGCTCTTGATTTTCAACAACAACACCTCTAATGCATGATGACCTGTATTTATAAGAAATTTCTTATTATTACACCAATCAATGCTGCCAAGCTGTAACTCATCCAAAAATCTCACATGCAAAACTCTTGATCAAAAAGCTTGCAAACAGATCTTCAGTTTACCTCGAAACGCTCGCAAGAAAAAAAATCTAACTCCAGTTCGTTTGAAAAATGCTCCGTAAAATCCGGATCGGATTATAAAGCACTGACCGGTAATTTGCAATTCTAAACGCAAACCGGTATGCAACCTATTGAGTCATCTGCCTACTGTGGTGTCCTACTGGACCTGTTGGACAAGACCGGAACGATATTAATGTGACCGCTTAAGTACACTATTTACCTAGTAGGTCTACCGGTTCACCACTATTGCTCTGAACTTGAGTACTGGTGTTTTTGATGTTTGCCAATGATGACAACTAAGCTTTATGCCAAAATTTGGTGGGGGATGCATTCTCGTGGAACACGGATTTTTAATATGCTATCTATTTTTTCTCTTTCACAAAAAGAGAATTAAGTAGAACTCCAAGAAGAACTAGGAAAGATGAACATCAAACTCTAGAACATGGTTGTTGTAAGTCATAGAGTTTGTTGAATTTTGGCTGTGAAGTTTGAAATTTGGACCTCAAAGAATTATTCAAAACTCATTGAAATTCAAATCATATTTGTATAAATAAAATGGAATAGCTTTTTTTAATAAATATATTTCAAAAAAATGCTCTTTGGGGGTTTCGGAGAATTTTTTCCACTTTTTTAGGGTTCTTTGAGATTTTTTTGACTAGCATATAGACATTTTGAATTATGGTGCTATTTGAAATTTGAACTAGATTCTAATCTCCATAGGTGTTTCTAGGGATTCTACAATGCTTTGTGTAAGACCATTTTGCACTCTTGAGCATCAATTTCTAGGTATTCTACAATGATTCATGTGTGTACTTGTCAAGCAATTCAAAAGCAATGAGTCGAGTCCTCTTTGTATTGAGGAAAACCTGTGACACTTGAAACACAAAAGTTTTACTATTTTTAATTTAGGAATTCATTAGTATTAAATATTTTAACATTTAATACAATTATTTTCAAGTGCAATATTTCAAATTTTTTAATATAATATTACTTGTGTTTTAAAATATTATATGTAAAGCTCAATATTTTTAATATATTAATATAATATTATATATGATCAAAATTTAATATCATATAATTTATAATTAAATATTAAAATTTAATTTTTATGGCAATTTTTCTTATTATATACATAGTACATGCTATGTATGTGATATTCTAAATTAATTTATAATTTTACACTATAAATATGTACATATTTATCATTTTATATGTTTTGTATGGACAAATCCTAAGTTGCGGGTACGGGTTCAGGTTCAAATACGGGTTCAAGGAAATAGTTCACTAGTACGGCAAAATTTTGAAATGGGGTTTGGGTTTGTTTGGGTTCAGTAGTACAAAAACATGTTTGATATATATATATATATATATATATATATATATATATATCTTAGTTACCGGGTTCGCCCCTGGACCTCTCCGAACCGGCCTGGGTACGAACTAGTACGTGGTCCGGTCCAATTCGCCTGTGGGTCCAAGCAGGGTTCGAAAATCTGGGCCCAGTTCGAACTTCTGCCCCGGGCAGACCAGCTCACCAGAAAACCAACCCATGGCAAACTTTGGGGCACAGATGTCACTTTAGTGACATTTTTTTGGAAATTTTATAAATTTTTGACATCCGGAACCCTAAAAGGTGGATATGAAAGGATAATTTTTTTTTGTTCATGGGCGGGAGGATTTATACAAATATAACATTTAAGTATAAGTTTGATTTATTTAATTTCTTATACTTTAAGTTATATTTGTATAAATACATTCTAGGATGTTTGAGATAGGTTTCAGCTTCATAGGAGTTAAGATGCAAATTCTAGATTTTGGGGGTTTTCAAAAAATTTCAGACTTAGCCAAATTTCAGGATTCAGCAGGGTTACCTCCCACAATCCATCATGGCTTTCTAAGGTCAAACTGAAGCTAGCAAAATGGTTCTCAAAGGGTTTTAACTCATTTTATCACAAATCAATTGGCTTCGACCCCATCTCTATGACAAACTTAGCTTAGCTCTCGCCCAAATCCCAGACAGACATGACTTCCCAACAGGCCAAAATCACTCAAACCTCATTTGCCGGACCTAGGGACTTGAAAACAGCCACCAACAAAGATGTAAATGTTAGATATTGGTCCTTTTGTGTTGGATATACATGTTAGATATAACTTATATGACTATCTAACATTTATATCCAACACAAAAGGACCAATACTTCAACACAATACTTTTACATCTTTATGTCTTATATACCCCCGTCCCCCCATCCCCTAGGGTGGTGTAACTATGACTTGAAGTATATGATGGTATGATCACGATTCATGATGCTATGATTACAAGTTTATGGTGTTTTTGTTGTTTAAATGTTGTTTTTATGATACTATGTGACATTCTTATTTTTACTCATGCTTCTAGGCTTCATATATATATATATATATATATATATAGAATTTTTAAATTTTTACATGTATTTTCGAACCCGAACCCAAACCCCTTTTCAAAATTTTGTCGAACTTGCGAACCAGTTCTTCGTACCCAAACTTCGAACCGAACTCGAACCAGTAACTTATATATATGTATATAAAAGCATGAATTAAGATTAGAATGACACATAGTATCACATAAACAAAAAAAATACCATAAACTTGTAATCATAGCATCATATACTTCAAGTTCAATATCAAAAGATTAAAATATATTATTTTCAAAATATACAAACTAGTATTGTCACTATTACTCGATATTCTACAACCACTAAATTATTTGTCTAGGACTCTAGACAATTTTTAAAAAAATTAGATCAATAAAAATAACTTCAATAAATAAGTTTAATAGATACCTTAAAAAGGGATCTATGAACCTATTTTATATATATATAGTTGTTTTACTTTTAAAGATAGATAAGCTAGTATTACTGGATGTTGTACAACCAGTAATGAAGGATGAAGAGAGGCAATGGTTCGTTGCCTTCATATATTTAGCTGCCTCAATTGGGCTTCTCAAATCCACAGATTACTAAAATAGCTTTGGCCATAGAAATATTATCATAAACAAGATAGGCTTGTTTAAGCTTTGTGAATAATCTTTTTCATTTTCTTGAAATGGTACATTGCACGGAAGTTTTCTGCTAAAAAAACAAAAAAACTTGTTTTATGCACTTTTTTGCCCCGATTCACCATCAATCTGCCCCAGTATGCCTAGGTTTGTCTTGAGTTCGTGCCGGGTTCATCATGGATGAGCGGGTCGACCTGAGAGCAAACCCTGGTCAAACCAAACCAGAACCCATACCTGGTTAGAACCTGACCGGTACCAGACCTTGGGACTGGGGAACCCGGTAACTTAGGACAAATCTAAATCTGTTTATCAATTTTAAACTATTTTGATCATTTTTGTGAATATGTTATTATTATTTTTTTTAAATTAAATTTATATAAGATGATTTTAATCATGAATTCTTTTTAACAATTTTCCCCTTAACCGAGCATCATCCAAATTTTTATTATTGCCAAACACAGACAGAAACTCGAAACTTGTGAGATAGGGAGCAGTTAATATCACTGATAAAACTAAGAGAAACTATGACCTGAGGTTTACAACAGTTATTCTTATACCATATTTACCAATTCATATACTTCATTAAACGTATACAACATCCTCTAAACTTTCCTTTTAAAAGCTCGGGAATTTGGAGAGCACACATGATAATGAAACAGAGTGCCAGTATACAAAAATTAAAATAATCTTGTTGATAAATCAAGTAGGAAACTACACACACATATAACACATGACAACAAAATTCACACATGATAATGAAACAGAGTGCCAGTATTCAAAAATTAAATTACTGTTGTTGATAAATCAAGTAGGAAACTTCACACACAAATAATACATGACACCAAAATTAAATATTCGATAATACTCTATTCTTTTATTCAAGTATAGCAGTAACAAAAAATAGAAAGTTTCAATTGCACTGTTTAATGTTTTCATTGTGATGAAAGGCCAAACGGATACAAAATCATAAATGAAAGTGTAATTGCACAATACATTTCTTACAACTGCATGCTTTTATTTGACTTATATATGATTCCACTTTACGTGGTACAACTGCATGCAATCATGCCTTTGATCATTCTATACCTGTATGCTCTCATTTTATAATTGCTTGCACTCTTGCAGTTGTGTGCAGTCATAGAAGTGCACACTGATGAAAAGGGTAACACTGTATGTTGCCATTCAACAGGGTTACTTTTTCATAATTGCAAAAATAATGACTGTTAATGATTTGCCTTTTGGAAAAAGGCTGACATTTTTTAAGAAAATATTAGAAAGGGAGACATATTCTGGTTTTCCGTAGAGTAAAGGGAACAGCCAGGGGACATCCCCTGCCGTTGCTGTGACAACCAGCTGGCAATGGGGACAGGGATTCAGGGCTAGGGATGCAGACATACCCATGTATCCCTGCTTTTTAATTTTTACTAGAACATATATTGTGAATTTTGAAGCCTGCTAGAGCTCAATGATCTTCACATATTTCTGCAGATTCATTTTACACAAGCAGTATACAAACGGGAAGTGTTTTGGACTACACTCTTGCTTTCATGAGTGCGTCCTTGGATACAGTTCGTGGCAAATGGGACCCAACTCCAAAGACAGGTTTCATAGACATTACCTCGTCAAGGGAGTTCTCTCGCATATACAGTGGTCTTCAGTTTGTAAGCATCTCCCTTTTCTGGTTAATTTTTACATAAGGTGCATAGAGAAAAGAACTTGAGATTAGAGATTCTTTATAATTCATATATGTCATAAGGATTGAATTGTAAATCTTAATAGATAGCTCAAGTGATACTTATTTTGAAACTAGTGATAGTATTTATAATTTTATTATGTTCCTAGAAAGACCATATGGCTGGGGTGGAATATATTTATTATTGTTTTATCTGAAATGATTGCCATCTTGTGTATAATCAAGTCATAAATTTCTTAGGAATTAATTCCTCAGATACAAAAGGTAAACAGCAAGAAGTGTAGAAGCAAGGTAGCTCTATAGAATACAAATCGGTAGAACAAAAAGAAGGATAATAGCCAATTTATTTACAAATTTGCAGAAACAAAAGAAACATGATGGATTATTGATAAAAATAAAAGGAACTGGATAAAAGAAATCTCACTGTGAAGTTAAATGTGCTGTAAGTAATGTGGACTGTCCACCCTTGCACAGTATATAACAAAGAGAAAACAATCACTCAATGGGGTTCCACAAAGAAATTCTAATACACCAAATTGTTGTGTTGCTTGGTAGTGATGTAAAATTCTACATAAGACTACGTCATTTAATGCACAGAGTAAACAGGAATATAACTTAAGCACATAGAATATCAGATATACATTTAGTTTCCAAAAAGATACATGTATTCCATACCAATCATATGTTGTGATGTCCCCATTTTAGCAGGCTCCTGGAGCTGGGCATGGTCAGTTCATCATTGCGACCCTCGTGAGCTACCAGTGAGATTTGAGGGTCTCTGTGATAGATTTACTATTTTTAGTAAGTCTATTTTGAGCAGTCGCTATGCAAAGACGGAAGTCTTCTTGATAAATACGCGAAGCTGGTGTCGTCTGGAATAATCAACAGAGTTTGTTACCCAACCGTCTTCCGACCTGACTGCATTCGACTAGTTCTTAGTTGTCTTCATGAACCGGGTTTCTGGCTCACAAAAGGAGTATGCAATCAAATCACGAAGGAAGACCTGCATCGCGTGACCGGGTACAGTCTAGAAGGGGAAGCACTCACCCTAAAGACTATCTCCAATGTTGTCGTCACTAAGTTGACAAAGTCGAAATCTAATGGTCGACTTATGACCGTAAATGACATCGAAGACGAAGGAGTTCGGTTTGCATCTACTGTGATAGGTTACAAAATCTATCAATCCAGCAACCTAAATAGCATACTGGGAAGAGCCATTCATGCCGCTCACTGGATAATGCATGACAATGCTCAGTATGACATCTGCTCAATGCTACGAGGACATATATTTGAAAATATGAAGAAGCTCAGCATTGTAAAGAAGAAATCCATGAAGTATGGAACCCTATTGGTATGCCTTTACTTCTACTACTCAAATTTCTTCCTAGGAATTGGAAAGGTGACATGGGGAACCGATCGATCGGTTATGCACCAGATAAGCGAAATGGCCAACCAACTGGGAAACCAGTTCGGTAAAGTAATGACCGAGTACTTTTAGGCATTCCAACTGAGAATGCACGCTAGGGGGAGAGTGTCGTCAACCATTGTTGACTCATACAAAGATGATGTATGATTTATGGTATCCACTGACCATTGCATCATACAAGTTGTGGAACCGAGAACTGAGTACGCTCCAGAACTGGGTTACGAGATCACCTCCAAGACAGCTGAGGCATATGCAGATGCCTTGACCGAAGCTGACCTAGATCTCTCTGCGTACCGGTTTGGTACCCATGAAGAGATCCAGGATAATCTGAAGAAAAGGGCACCAATCAAGAATGTGTATGTCAAGAGGACACCCACGTCAAAGAAGAAACCGACGACAGAACAACCCAAGGCTCAAAGGAAGAGAGCTCAACCAATACCCAGCACTCAAGGGGAAGAACAAGAGGAAACAAAAACTGAGGAAATAGTTCCTCTAGTCAGAAAGAAGAAATCTGGTAAACCGGTGAAGGAGGATCCACCGAGAGGAAGAAAGCCCACAATTGATGAATTTGTGGTAGGACTGAAAGAATCCGATGGAATGGGTTCTGTCAACAGAAGATATCAATTGGCCAATGAAGAAGATAGGAGAAAAATAGAAGAAGCAGTGGTTCACTGTATCTACAAATTCAACCTGTCTCCTATTGAACTTCATAAGATTGTGCCTGATGATCTCCAAGAAATTCTTGAAGCTAGATGGAAAGCCTCAATGGACAGAGAAAAGGAGCTGAGGATTCGAGCTCTGCTTGAGGTTTAGAACCATCTCACTCTGGACGAGGCCACTCACCAAGCCGAACTGCATAAGCAAAATTTCCTGACAAAGAGGAGGATCGGTCAAATGCTTATTGGTGAAGCTGATAGGATTCATCAAGGAGTAGCAATATGGACCAAACTTCTTCAGACCCAAAAACAGGCAAAAGAACACCAAAGGACAACTGAGCCACCGGTTATTGATACCGGAAAAGAAGTACTTGGAGCAAAATTACTAGTTAAAGATAAGATTCCTACCAGACCTGTCATCGTCGACATCATTGATGATAAAGGCAGTGATCCAGCTTGCCCAACCGTTCTTGTTTCTCCAGAAAAAGGTAAGACTCACACCATGACTGTCAATGATATAGTCAATAAGGTGATGGATTTTGGAGAAGTAGATAATGCAACTAGATGGTATAGTGTGCTAAGAGAGGAAGAAAAATAGGCAGTAATAGTAGCTCTAGTGGAAACTTTTATGGATTACAACAGAACTCCAAGGGACTATAGGTCCAAGTTTCCCCCTAAACTCAATTCTAGGCTAATGACAAAATGGAGAACCGGTCTAGGCACCAACACTAGAATTAATAAGGAGACATTGTCAAAGGTCAGACATGGTCTCAGTGAAGAGAGAATCAAGCTTCTACTAGAAGAAGCATCAATGAACTTGGATACCAAGTATAGAGTTGCCAAGATACTCAACGGTATGAAAACGAAGTCTATAAAGAGACTCTAGATTTCTAGTAGTAGTATGATTTCAGTGCTCTTGAGGGAACAGGTCCACAGGATCAAACTCAACCAGCACAAGAACCACCAGTTCAATTCACTTCTCATGAAGAACCTACAACTGGTGAGGAGAATATTCATACAAAACAGTTCACATCTGGTGAACAAATGAATCTGCGAGAGTCATCAGTCAAGATGACCACTGACAACACTATAGGTGTTGAAGAAATTGTTGTGGGTGATCTACATACAGCTGAAGAGCAGCACAAAGAAGAAGTCCCACCGGAAGAGCAATTTCCATAGGAAGAGGATGCTCAACCAGAAGTTGAGGTGCAACTAGAAGTGGAAGCACAGATAGAGGAAGAAAGCCCAGAAGCAGAAATCCTACCGGAGAATGAAGAAAAACAAGATGAAGAGGAACATGAGTTACCTATGCAAGATCAACCGGTATAGGAACCACGACAAAAGGAACCAGTAGATGTTCCAAGCTTGTCCTCATCTAAGAGGAAGCTATCTTTTGCAGTTGACACAAAAGCCAAAATGAGCAAGGCTACCGATACCGTGGTTGACATCAGCAAAATGTCAACAAGGCAGCTAAAGGAGCTAACTAAAAGGAAACAGGACATGGTCCTAACAAGTGTCAAAAATATCTTGAGCAATTTTGCACCTGATGCTAACATCGATGAAGATGAACCTGTCATTAATCAATTGGAGGTATTAGCACAAGCGATCGGAGAAGATCTCATCGATCCAGAGACAGTAGCAATTGATCACTATGAGAAGAGAATAGAAACTCTCCACAAACAGGTTGAGGAAATAAAGGTCACAATAGCTACCAATTTAAGGGTACTTCAACAACAGATTCAAGTTGCAGAAAGTCTAATGACTAGAACTTCTAATTTTGATATGTTCATGCAAGATCTGACAAAGAATTCAACAAAGACCTCTGAAGATATAAGAGTTTTGTCTTCAACATTTGATGTCAAGAATAAATCTGCAACAAATTTCAGCAGAGAAATGACAAGTCTAGCTCTCATTCTAAGAAAGACTTCTGAAGAAAAGACCAAGAGAATCCAAGACATAATTGGATTTCAACTGTTTCTTGCCCCAACATTCGATTCAATGCAACAAACAGCAACTTCGGCAAAAAATCTAATCAGTGAACCGGACTACAAGACTGTGGAGGACATGGAGAACATTATTGTCTCTCTAAAAGCAACACAGAAAAACATTGAATATGTAATCGGTCAATGGAATCCTTTTCTTCACTCGACGAAGAACATTTACAAGGATATCTTCACCAAGCTCCAAATGTAACAATAAAAAGTGAAGCTAAACCCTTTGTCCTATGGAGGCAAAAAGGGGAAGAAGAAGAAATAGGAAAGAAGAGAGATCAAAACAGAAGGGAAGAAGGTCAGAAGGTAAGAATCTCATAAAAGCTACAGGACAAAAGAGCTAAAGCATTAGAACAGGGAAAGCACCAGAACCGGGAAAGTCTGCAAATAGAAGAGAGAAGAGCTGAAGTGTACAGTACAAGGAAGCAGTCTACAGGTCAAAGAATCAATTGTGATAAGTGAGTAATGGTTTTTCCACCAATGACAAAGGGGAAGATTGTTAGCAAATTTAAGTTGTCATTAGTGAAGACAAATGCAAACACCATTCCCACCGGTAGAGGTTCACCGGTAGATCACTTGTATTACTTTATAGGCACCGGTAGTCTAGAAACAAAGTATATGCACCAGTAGACTAAACAGAGGAGATGAACCGGTAGACTGAACAAAGTACATTGTACCAGTCTTATATTGCATACAGGGATGGACGGGGTATAAGATTGATACCGGTCAATAGCATGTCTATCCGCACCAGTGAATGCGGAGCTGTTTAAGTTAAAAACAGAATATGCGGGGCATCCACCGTTTAGAATTGAAGTTAGCTTTTTAACAGGAGTTAGTTTTATTTCAACGCGGATGTTTCAAGGTAAACTCAAGATCAAAACACAAAGCTTTTTGTTGTTGCATGATTTATGGTCGAGTTTACAGCCTGGCGGTTCTATGAGTTAGGATTTCATTGAGATGAAATTTTGCATAAATACAGGTCATAGGATGCAAGAAAAGTGTTGTTGATAGTTGATTATACAGACTAGGAGAGAGTTATCTTCTAAGAAGAGCTACAGTCACAGAGGTGAAAGGTAGAAAGGATCAACAGCGAGGCAGAACAGTAAGGTCAACAAGTATGATCTAATCAGACAAAGAGTTTCAATTCAGATCATTGCTTTTATTTTGTGAAAGCATATTCAAATCCCTTCATCAGGGTGAACCCTAACAGGTTCTTTGTATAAATCCTTTAACCAGGTAACATCTTTGTTGATGTTGAAAGTCCTTTAACAAGGCGGCTCCTAACAGAGTTAAGATCTTAACCGATCTTCTACCAAATCCCTTGACTGGGTAGCACTCTTGCAAGTGCTTTATAAGCTCCTAACAGGGCGTCTTTATTACTATAGTAGTGAAGTTGTGAGCTTTGTCTCACCATGGTTTTTTCCTTCTAACCGAGGGTTTCCACGTATACATGATGTATTGATCTGAGTATTTCTATTTCTATTTGTGAATGATTGTTTACATTCTGTTTATCTTGCAAGAATCATTGTACAAGTGTGAAATTGCCATAGAAATAGTATTTACCGATTCACCCCCCTCTCAGTAACCGATTAGGAATAACACTATTATGTTTCGGCTGGACAAGAGACTGCATTGGTGGCTTCAGAGTGAGCTCGGGAGGATCTGGCCGCTAGGTTGGCAGCAGTAGAGCGAGACTTAGCTCAGACGACACAAGCAATGGAAGCCGAGAAGGCATCCCGAGTGGCCTTGGAGGAAAAACTGGCAAGGGAGATAGAGACACTTGCCCGACGGTTATCAGTAGCGATCGAGGAGAGGCATACTGTGGAGGCTAGTTTAGTCAGAGCTCAGCAAGAGGTGGTGGCGCAGCGGAAGGACCTTAAGGAGGCTGCAGTGATGGTAAAGTGTACCTTGGAAGTCCAATCAATCATCGAGCAGAAATTGGCGACACAGACGGCACAGCTATATGAATTGCATTCTCAGTTAGTGCAGCCGACCTCTTCTACTGTGGGTCACCCAGCCACTTCAAGGATGCCTCCTTTGCCCCCTACTAATGTTTAGTCATTTATTTTGTCATTCCCTCAGTGTTGTTACCGTCTCGGACATTTTGTATGATGTCGTTCGAAGACGACTTTCTTTTGGGGGGGGATGATGTTGTCGGGAAAGTTGGGTAGTTAGACAGTTGGTCCGTCCGCGGGAGTTACACGAATGCGACGATTCGCCTCACATCCCTTCGGAAGTTATATGTATGTATTCGTCCCTTTGATGAGGACACGGGGAGAATGTGGATTACGACTCTTGTGAATATATGAATACAATGCTCTTTTATATTCTATGCTGAGTACTTATTCCTCTGTATGCAAATAATCTATCTTACCCCACAAGGGTAAACAAGTTTTGAGAAGCCAAATGAGCAACTGAAAGCTCAGAGAAGGCACAAGGATCGCACAAGACTTGGGTACATCGGTCAAGGCACCAAGGAAACCGGTGAGTTCTCTAGAGTCAAGGGAATCAAGGAGGACAAGAAAAAACCAACCGAAGACAAAGGTAACAGAATCTCCAAACCTTCTTGTAAATATTATGGCAAACCGGGTCATAAATCTAATGACTGCAGGAATGCACCAGTGAAACCTTTCACCGCTAACAGTTACTCCAATAACTGTTATAAGTATGGTCACAAGACCTTTGAATGTAGGTCACGATCAAACAGTGTGTCTAGTGGAAGCAGAGGAAACTTCAAAGGTTCTTGCTATGCCTGCAATAAATTTGGACACAAGGCTGAAGAATGCAGGTCTACAACCATGGCATTCAAATCTCCACCGAGACCGGTATTCCACAACAGGAATGCAAACCGGGGCACATCTATGTGTGCTACGTGTGGACCATAGAGCTACTGAATGCCATTCACCCATGGACAAAGGGAAGAGAGTAAATCCATGGAGAGGAACCAGGATGACTTGTTACCATTGTAACAAGATTTGGGCATTTGGCCAAAGACTGCAGGAATTGGCCAATGAACAAAGGTAAAGGCCCAATTAAACCAATTAGGAGGAACATGACTCCCAATCAAAAGGGAAACACAATTGAAGAGACTAAGAAGGGAGTGAAGAAGATATGGTCCAAAAAGGGGACAAAGAGCTCTGAAGGAGAGAAATCAGAGACAAAATCATCATCTACCGATGATGATATCCCTTTATCAAATTAAGCCAACAAGGCTTAAGGGGTAACAGGTAGAAATGCTACTGTCCCAGAGTAACTGGTGAGATTTACTCTCACTCAGTAGAGGTTGATACTGAGAAGCACACGCCGGTCTAAGACCAAAGAACCGATCAAAGGAGTAAGTTGTGTGGTCTGGTCAAATACCTTCTCAGTGATATGTTGATGTTACAGGGTCGATGTTTCAACCGAGAATGTTGCGGTAAACGGGTAAAGTGTCGGTGAATCGGTTGATAAAGGTTAAATTAGGTAAGGCTAATTAATAAGTTAACCGTTAACAAAAGTTATCATTTGCTAATTACCATTGCAACCCGAGGATATAAAAGGGAAAGCGGATTACTCATTTCACTTTACTTTGCGTTTTGTGATAATTTTGCTTAAGCTTGAGTAATCTTTCTATCTGTGATTCACGATATTTTCTTTTCATATTCTATAAAATTGATAGAGCTTTTTGTGTATTCCCTTTCTAACGTAATGGCATCATCATCATTTGTTGCAACCCTTATCGACACCAATCAACATGAGGGACCAGAATATGATATCATGCCAGCGCAAAACAGGTCAAATGATATGGCTGGAGCCCTATCATCAATTCCAAACGGTGTATTGTTGACCGAAGACATAACTGCCTCCATTCACAGCAAACAAGAGGAGTTGGGAGAAACCTTCATACAGAGCGAATTTCTAGCTCTCTGCATGGACGGAAATCTCTAGGTGAAATACACTCGAGTGGAAGTAGCTAGATTGACTAATCGGGTCAAATACCCTTCAGTGTTTCATCTTGACTGGATTCAATTGTTACTCAAACAAGTACACGATCCAAGAATATGGTTGGTAAAAGGTGTTGTTACTACTTACTCCAATTACAAAGGAAGATCTGAGGAGAGTAACCAGGTTCAACATCACAAGGGAAGCCCTTACCCTAAGAACAATTGCCAACAGTGAAGTGACTCGACTCATTAAATCAAGGTATGATAGTTGTATGATTGACTGTAATAGACATTGAAGATGAAGGTGTTTGGTTTGCCACTGTGGTAACTGATTACAAAGTTTATCTGTCTAGCAGTCTCAACAGCATACCTGGTGGAGCTATTCATGCAGCCCACAGAATCATGCACAACAGTACCCAATACGACATATGCCCTATGTTGAGAAGTCAAATCTTCGAGAACCTGAAGAAGTTGAGAATGGTCAAGAAAAAATTCCTGAATTATGAGACGCTGATGGTATGTCTTTTCTTCTATTACCAAAAATTATTTCCAGGAGTTGATAATGTTACTTGGGTAACAAACAGACCAATTATGGTCCAGATAGGAGAAATGGTTAATAGTCTGGAAAATTGGTTTAATAAGGTGATGTCTGATTACTTTGAAGATTTTCAAATTAGAATGCATCAAAGGGAAAGGATTCCATCTACAATTGTAGATGAGTACAAGGATGATGCTTGTTTCCTTGTTAGCACCGATCACTGTATTATTCAAGTTGTTGAGTCAAGAATTGAATTTGCATCAGAACTTGGCTATGAAATTTCATCAAAAAGTGCCAAAGCATATGCTGAGGCACTTCAAGAGAGTAATCTAGATCTCTCAACCAACCAGTTCGGCACTTAAGATGAGATAAGTGCAAATTTGAAGAAGAGTGCATCTTCAAAGGCAGCAAAGAAGGTAACTGCCAAACAGTCTCCTACATTGAAGAAAAGGAAGGCAACCGTGCCAGAACTCAAAGTTCAAAAGAAGGCATAATCAGTAACAACCGAGCAATCACAAGGAGGAGACTCACAAGAAACTAAGACGGAGAAGACCGCTAGCTATATAAGAAGAAAGAAGACTGGGAAACCGGTAAAGGAGGAACAAAAGGCTAGAAAACCAACCATTGATGAAATGGTTGAAGGCATAATTCTAACAGGTGGATTGACAACAGTTAAAAGAAAATACAATCTAGCAAATGATGAAGAAAGAAGGAAAATATAAGATGTAGTATATAGCCTACACAAGTTCAAGAGAACGCCTACCGAGATTCATGGCTCAGTACCTACAGAATTACAAGAGCTTACTAAAGGAAGGTGGAAGTCCTCAATAGCAAAGGAGAAAGAACTAAGAATCAAGGCACTGTTGGAAGTGCAAAGCCACTTGAGCCTACAAGAGGCAACCAATCAAGCAAAGGCATATAAACAAATTTTTAAAATCAGAAAAAGGATTGGTCAAGTTCTAATTGGAGAAGTTGATGCGGTTCATGGAGTTGCAATCTGGACAACCATTTTGGAGCAACAAACACCAGGCTAAAGTTGAATGTCAAAAGACCTCTCTAAAACTAGAAAAGGACACCGGTAGAGGCAAAGGCATTTTGGGCGTTGATACATCGATACAACAAAAGCCTGCAACAGAACCGGTCATTGTAGACATCACTAAAAACACCAGTGGTGATCTAACTCCACCAACTATTCTTGCATCTCCAGAAAAAGGTAAAGCTAAAACCCTTACTTTTGATGACATAGTTGATGAAATATTAGATTTTGGTAAAGTTATCAATGCTGCTAAATGGTTTAGTGCCTTAGAAACTGAAGATAAAGATAAGATAGAACTAGCCCTATTAAAGAATTTTCTTGATTTCAACCGGGGACCCAAGGACTACAGGTCCATCTTCCCAGCTGAACTCAATAAAAGACTACTAACAAAATGGAGAGGAGTAGCAAAGGATGCCAAAATTTTAAGGGAAGTTCTAGAACAAGTAGAACCAGGTCTTGATGAAGAATCAATCAAGATTCTCATGGAAGCAGAAATACTAAACCTGGATACAAGAGATAGAGTGGCCAAAATTATAAATGGCCAAGAACAAGAAGTGTATGAAGAAACAGTTCAATTATGGAAGAATCGTGACTTCAACACTCTAGCAAAGAGGTAGGAGAAACTTGCATTGGAACACATATCTACAGAGACACCTCCGTCAACAGGTCCTCGGGATACATCTCAAGGTCAACAGGCAAAGGACACGGTCCTACCTGAACAATTCACAACCGATGAACAAGACACATCTAGTGAACAGGACAAAACGGATGTACAGGCTACACCAATCAAAACGGTAGAACAAGAGAAAGGGGAATCATCAGCAAGAATGGCTGACAAAAAAGTTACTGATAAAGTTGAGATGGCCAAAGTTGTCCAACAAGTTGCCGGAGAAGAAGAAGAAGAAGAAGAAGAGCAACAAGAAGACAAGTAAGAAGAAGAAGAAGAAGAAGAGCAACAACAAGAAGAGATGGTGGAAGCAGAGAAGCAACCAGAAGAACCAATAAAGGTCACTGCACAGAAAGGACCAGCAGATATACCGAGCTCATCTTCACTGAAAAGGAAGCTATCATTTGCAGCAGACCCTAACTCCAAGAAAGGGAAAGTAGAAACTCCACCAAAAGGGGACACATTGATTGACATCAGCAAAATGTCAACAAAACAGCCCAAGCAGCTCACAAAGAGGAAACAAGAGATGGTTCTCAACAGTGTAAAGAATATTCTGTATAATTTTGCTCCTGAGGCAAATATTGATGAAGAACCTATTATTGATCAGCTAGAAATTCTGGCACAAACAATCGGTGAAGACATAACTAATCCAGAAACTGTAGCTATTGATCACTATGAACAAAAGAGAATCAATATCCTTCATGACCAGATTGAAGCGATCAAAGCAACTGTGGCTACAAGCACCAGGGAACTAAAGCAATAGGTTCAAGACACTGGAAAAATAATAACAAAAACTTCAAACTTTGAAGATTTTGTGAAAGATATAACAAAGAGAACTAATCGGACAACACAAGAGCTGAAAGAGACAACATCACGGTTCAATCCTAAGATCTCTTCAACAACAGAGTATAGTCGTGGGCTAACCAGTTTAGCTCTCACACTGAGAAAGGCATCTGAGGAGAATCCAAGATCTCATTGGATTTCAGTTATACATAGCTCCCACTTTTGATCTAATGTAGAAAGCAGCAAATGATGCTGATACACTTCTCAATGAGTCAAACTATAAGACAATTGAGGACATGGAGAACCTAATTGTCTCTCTCCAAGCAAGGAAGTATAACCTAGACCAAGTCATAGCTGCATGGAAACCATTCCTAGTTTCCGCCAAGAAGATCTACAAGGATATCTTCAACAGGCTTCAATTATGAGTTGTTCACACCCTTTGTCCCTTGGAGGCAAAAAGGGGAAGAGATTGGAAGAGAAACTGGTATGGACAAAAGAAAAGAGACTATACAGTAAATGTTGGCATTAACCGGTAAGGATGCAACCGGTACATGGCAAAGAGGTATTGTCATTGATTGGCAAAGAGGTGTTGTCATTTATGACTAGGGATGCCAACAATGTTCAATCAGGATAGGTACAACTGACAATAATAAGCGCAAGGAGAGACTGGTTTGGAGACCGGTGACACGTAGTGAGCAAGAGGAGGCACTTTCTCTGTTACTAATAAAGCTCTAATTGATCATCAGAGCAACCGGTAACCATGGAAGGTGTAATCGGTAATCAAGGTTTCAGTACTATGACCGATAAAGTGTATAACCAGAACCGAGGATCCAACCGATACAAACAAAGAAAGGAATGGTGATAGGTGAAGGTTTTTACTTGTGCACAACCTAGGGACATAAACCGATTAGTGAAGATATCATCAAGACTGATGAACCGAGGAAAGTCACAGTCGACAAACACTTGTGTGACTCTTTGACCGGGATTTGTTGCACAAAATTCAGATGACTTTGTGTTATCAAGATCGGTGCAAGACGCAATTGAAGGTTTTAATGCCAAAGTTTGTGGCATTAAAACATGTAGAAATCTCTAGTGAAGGAAAGCTTCCGGGACGCATTTGTCATTTCCTTTATAAAGCAAAAAAAGCACACGGCATGCATTGGATGTTTCCTCAATGAACTGAGACTCCACTGGGTGATGAATCCAAAGGAGATTTTTAAATAGGTCATGCATGTAAAAAGCAAAAAGGGAAAGAAGACTATATATTCTTCAGCCTGTGAAGAATATTGTTTGCCTTCATTCTGCCAAAGAAAAAGAATGAACTTGTAAGCTGAAAGAAGCTACGAAAAGGTGAAGAGAAGAAGAAAAGAAGAGTGTGCAAAGAAGAACAACAGCCAAAGGAGAACATACCTGTGGTGACTAGTGATGACTCTCAATTGAGAAGCACAGCGATCTTATCAGGCTCAGCAAAGCCATTTCTTAAAGATCAAACCCTCTATTGCTCTCTGACACTTGCAATAGCAAAATCTTAGTATTTTGGGTGGACATTAACAGGTCCCTTGTATTAAATCCCTCAACCGGGCGACATCTGTGTAGATGTTTTAAGTCTTCTAACCAGGCAGGTTCTAACATGCCTTATTTCCTAAATCCCTTAATTGGGTCGCATCTAACAGTGCGTTTGTAATCCTATAATAGGGAAGGCTCCTTACAGGGCGCACTTCAGAAGAGTGCAAAATTTGTGAGGTTTCCTCACACCGTGGTTTTCTCCCGATTTGGGTTTCCACGTGATAAATTTGTTGTTGTTTATTGCTTGATTGTGTGATAGCTATTTCTGTGATAAAATCTATTTTGCTTACAGTTTTAGTTAGATTATATCATATTTTGTTACTTAAGTTTTAGTGGGTGTTGATTCACCCCTCCCCTCTCAGCACCGGTTGGGACCATCAGTAAAGACAGGGGAAGCATCAGTTGACAGGATGATACCCGACAAGGGGAAGTATTCTGATGAATGAGAGGCAAGTAATGGCAAGCAATGATATGTGTTATGATATGTTTTTCCATCGATGCCAAAGAGGAAGATTGTTGAGATCCAGATCTACCAGTCTGTGCTTTATAATCCGATCAGGTTTTTGTGGAGCATTTTGAGAAGAACTAGAGTTTTTCTGCAATCGTTTCGAGATGAACTGAAGATCAATATGCAAGCTTTTTGGCTTGATTAAGAGTTATGCATGCAAGATTTTCGGATCGCTTTCTATAACAACAGCATTTTGTTGGCATTATGTTTAGTTGTCATCATTGGCAAACATCAAACACACCGGTCCTCAAGTTAGAGCAATAGTGATGACCCATTAGTTGTCCCAGATGACAACCATTAGACTTATTAGGTAACCAATGTACCTTCACCGGTCACATTAATACCAGTCTTGTCCAACCGGTCTAGTTGAACACCACAAGAGGCAGATGACTCAACCGGTAGCACACCGGTTTTCTTTCAAAGTAGCAGATCTACCAATTCGTGCTTTATAATCCGATCCGGTTTTTGCAGAGCATTTTGAGAAGAACTAGAGTTTTTCTGCGATCGTTTCGAGATGAACTGAAGATCAATATGCGAGCTTTTTGGCTTGATTAAGAGTTCTGCATGCGAGATTTTCAAATCGCTTTCTATAACAGCAACGTTTTGGTGAGTTACAGCTTGGCGCCACTGTTTGGTGTGGTAAAGAGATCATTATATATATGGATCCATGTATTATTAAGGGTGTTGTTGAAAATCAAGAGCACAGAAAGAGAGCCGAGCAGAAGAGTCGAGTCTTCTGAGAAGGGTTACAATCACCACGAGTGAAAGAAAGAGATTGGACAGCCAAGCAAAGCAAGAAGAGAACAGGTATGATCTGATTGACAGAGTGAGTGTCCAAAGAAATCATTTCTTTCATTGTGTGAAGCACATAAAGTCCCTTCATCAAGGTGAACCCTAGCAGGTTCTGTTGTATAAATCCCTTCACCGGGTGAGATCTTTATTGATGTTTTTAAGTCCTCTGGCAAGGCGACTCCTTACAAGGTCAAGATCTTAACCAATCTCTATCAAATCCCTTGACAGGGTAGCATTCTAACCAATGCTTTTTATGCCTTTAACAGGGCAGTTTTATTACTGCAGCAGTGAAGTTCGTGGGTTCTGTCCCACCGTGGTTTTCTCCTTCTAACCGAGGATTTCCACGTATATATCCTGTGTTAGCTTGTGCACGTGATTTTTGTTCATGATTATTTAAGCATTCATTATATTTTCAGTATTAACAAAATAAGAAACAGAAAAAGGTTAAAGAAATTGAATTTATTGATTCACCCCCCCTCTCAGTAACCGGTTAGGATTATTAACAACTACTTATAATGTGCACTATATGTTAGTGGATCTGTAATTGCATTACCCACGTACATGCTAAAATTAATTTGTACCAATATATGGCAATCTCCTACATGCAAGACCCAAATTGAGTCATTATGTTCATGATTTGGTAATTAACAAAAGTTCTTGTAGCTTGTCCTCCATAAGCTTCAGAAAGCATGTCTATTCTTGGTGTATCATGTAATATTTTTGTAAGTACTAACTAATTGCAAAAAATTTAATATGATTTTCACTTTCGTTTATGGTAGATTCTGTATTGCTTACTTTTCAATATATACAATGGTTTATTTATCTGACATTAATAGCCCTTTTATATCTGTCAAGTTCTGTTCTTTTCTCATTGTTCAATGCATTTTAACAAATTTCCTGTGGCTGCCATGTTTTACTGACATGCTGGCTGATTTGCTTGCTTAGCTTATTAATACTGAAAAGGTTCATGTGAACTGCAGATGTTTTGTGGAGATCCAATTGAAGAGTCAATAAGCAATCAACAACAATTTGGTGATTCAGTGGCATGGGGAGGCTGTACTATAACATACTTGCTCGGTCAACAACTTCACTTTGAATTATTTGACTTTGTATATCAAATGCTAAATGTTGCAGAGGCAGAGAGTGTAACAACAGCTTATCCTACTATATTGGAACGATCAAAACAAGTACATTATGGACAGGTACCTACTCTATTGCTTATTCGAAGTCTTGGCAGTGTTTACATAGTTAAATGAGCATGCAAACAACTTGATGGAAAAAATCTGCAATTTTGAGTCAAGATAGTCTTTTATTATGAAAACTAGCATTTCCTTTTTCCTTATGATACTCATGATTTTCACGCAGCATGGCAAATTTAGGTGAACAAATGTGCTTAACAAAAATGTTTGGTTGAGTAAATCTTTATTTATCTTCACATAAAAAGATAATTAAATAAATTTATTCTCGCCTCTACTTTGTGTCTACACAAGTACTTGAGAATAATCCTTAGAATTCACTCCAATTTACGTGTGTTTCGTTTTTATTTTTTGTGGAAGTTGAGATGTCAGAAAGGATCATTCCCCATGCAATGTAAAGAAGTTCTTTTTGTGTGATATGCTTGGCAACAATAAGATTGCATGTTAACGTGGAAATACTGTCATTGTCCCTTGGATCACAGGCTCAGATGCTAGCTATTCTGGAATTTATGACAGATTTTTCCTATAAATTTCATGTTTTACTGATATAATATAAAGACATTACTCTCGAATTAAATAAAAACATACTGATGAATATTTCCAACTAAAAATAGAGATCAAACAAGGTGTGTACAGAAGAAGCATTAAATTGGTTTAAACTTTAAACAAAAGACACAGAAGATTAAGCAAATCATATGAACAAAATTGCATAGAAAGCTGCAACAAATGCACTTTACTAAAATTAGATGTACAAAACTTATAATTTTCAAGGAAAGTAATTTGATTTATCAAAGCAACAGATACACAAGATCAAAAAAAATTGAACAATAATTTCATCAGAAAAATAGGCACACCAAATCATATTCATTCTCCCTTCTAATGCAAAAGGCACTTACGTATAAGTTTGCGAATTTTGCATGAGAAGTAATTTTTCAAAAAAAAAATGTATAGAACCTCTGCACTATGAATAGTTGGCTTGTGCACAAAGCAAGCCTAGTATACAATTTTGTTTGCAAGGATCAAACACTAAATTAGGAAATTTCAAAAAGATTTCTGATAAGAATACTGAATATCTATCAATTAAAAATAGACCTTTTTGAAGATCATCTAAAATGGCTGATCTATAAATATCTGTTTTAAACTTAAAACTTCTAGAATATGATTATCTCTTTAAAAAAAGTGACAGCTTAAAACTAGCTTGGACTAAAGATAGCCAATATGATAGCTAGCTTATGGCAATGATCCTCTAACCTTGAATGTTTCTGCGTTTTGTATACTTGAGAGATGGGCAATCATACTATCACTCTTTTGACAAGCTTACCTTTTCATTGCTCTCTGATTCAGATTGCTGATCTGATTTTTCTGATGCAGATTGTTTTGCTGAAAAGTACTCGAATTACTTTGCTTTCGCCCTAACTCTACATTTGTGAGATGGGTCCCAAGGCTTCATGTAATTGAAAGCACAATGTTTTCATCTAAAGGTCATTTAGCTGCTCACTATCCAACCTGTTAGACTCATTCCAGGATGAAAGGCCGAGTGAAATCTAGCAGTGCAAGAACTGGGCAAGAACTCATAGTCTTCTTGAGTTTTTCAAAAGTCTGATGTGCCCGTTCACTCCCCTAGAAAGACCCCTTCTTTGTCAGATCGGTGAGTGGCGTGCTGAGCTGTGAGAAACCCTTCGCGAACTGTCTATAGTAACTACACAACCCAAAAAATCCATGTAGTTCAGAAAGAGTTTTCAGAGGTGGCCAATCCAAGATGGCTTGAATCTTCTCTTGATGTACCTGAACTCCTCGACTACTAACAATGTGCCCTAAATATAATATCTCTGTCATCCCGAACTCACGTTTGGATCTTTTGGCGAACAAAAATTGTGACTTCATAATCCCAAGCACTTCTTCCAAATGCCTTAAGTGCTCCTCCCATGTCTTGCTGTAGATTAGTATATCATCGAAAAATACCAACAGGAACTTGCGCAGCTGTTTGTTAAAAATGTGATTCATGCAAGATTGGAATGTAGCTAGCGCGTTAGTCAATCCGAACGGCATGACCAAAAATTCGTAATGTCCATTTGGCAACGAAATGTTGTTTTCTCCACATCTTGTTCCCTGATGCGGATTTGTTGATACCCCAAACGGAGGTCTATTTTGGAGAAATAGATGGCGTCGTGTAACTCATCCAGCAATTCATCGATCCTAGGAATTGGATACCTGTTCTTGATGGTCTTTTTGTTCAGCGCGCAGTAGTCTACACACATTCGCAACGTTTCATCCTTTTTAACCAGCACTACCGATGATGCAAAAGGATTGGAGTTGGGCCTGATCCAACCTTTGTCAAGAAGTTCCTCTATTGTTTTTTCAATCTCATCTTTTAGCCTCTTAGGGTGGCAGTATGGCACAGTGATAACCGGTTTGGTGCCAGTCTCCATCTCAATGGTGTGTTCAAACCCCCGGTGTGGTGGTATGCTTGGTGGTATGTCGTTGAAGACTCGGTGATGTCTATCCAAAACCGTTCGAAGTTCTTCATCTTGGTGGTTAGTTCTTTGTCCATGTATATAGGTTTTATCGAGGCAAAACAGTGTGCGGCCCAAACCACGTTGTCATGTCTGAAGAACCAAAAAATTGTCGCCTATACTCTGAATTAAGATATTAATGTTGTCATCCATGAAATATAAACATACTAGCATTAGTAGTATCTTGTATAAAATCAAATGTAAATCCATTAAATAGATTTTGACTACAAAGCATTGTACATTTAATCTAATCATGATTCATATTTCATTCATTCTCTAAAATTCTGAATGGATCCACACATTCATTACCAATGTGGAAGAAGGACCAAGTAAAGCGTTTGGGAACTTTAGACCATTTTGAGAACTATTCTTTACAACTCTAAAGTTCTAAACTTTTTTTGTGAATATGACAACCACAGCTCACAGTCCGAAACTCACACTAGACCATTTTGATTGAAGTTCAAAATAAATAAAACTAATTCTTCTTCCTGGAAGGAAGAGATCACAGTTATATCCTATGTTTCTAGGGATCTTGAAATATTTCAAACTTTTACTGCAACTACAAATAATGCACTTCCTTACAGGATAGCATTTGAGAGAGGGAAAGAGCATCCATTTTACTTATTAGTTGTGGAAAAGGGGAAATCTAGATGTTTTTTGCTTGCGGAAGAAGTTCCTCTTAAACAACATTGAGGGATCATAATATGCCATGTACTATACAATTCTAACATCTAATGTGCAGATACAGTGAGTTTGAATGGTGAATTTGATGGTGTAAGGAGTTAAGAAGTACATAGTCAAACTAAGGGGAATTTTCTATTTTTATTCTAAAAATATCCCTTAATTGATGAAAGACCCATATGGAAACTTATGTTGTTGTACTTGCTAACTCCTTATAACCTCTATCATGCATTGCTAATGAAGAGCAACATTTCCTCATTCAGTAAATAAATGAGGATGAGGAACGAGGACAGTCAAAGGTCAGCGATTGATCCTCGTGACAATAGGTTTTGCAGGAATCTTTATATATCCTAAATGAACATATGCGCCAAATTGTTGACCCTTGGGATAAATATTTGGTGTGGTCAGTTTTTGTGCCTTGAGGTGACTCATTGTTTTTTCACACTAACAAAAAGCATAAGGAGCCACTAATGAGCTTTCTAGTGAGCTTTCTGCATGAATTTAATGACCTTGATGCCTACATATAATATCTCTATAAGAAGATGTTATAGACTTGTGGATTCCCTTAATGGTATAGAGCTTGAGTCAAATAGAATTTCCCATGGGAATTTAGGTGATGCCCCTATGCCTACACATGAATACCGAACATTGTTGAAAATCACTCTTCTCACACTCCTCATAATGAGAATGACTGGTGCAGGTGCACCTAGGTGGGCTAAGACCTCAAGAAAGGTCATTTTGAAGGTTCTGAGTTAGTCTTATGTAATAAGGCCATCGAAAGGTCATTCGTAGTGTTTTTTTAGTCATTAAATTTTAATTAGGCAAATATTGTAAAAATTACAAAATTGACAAAAGTTGTCAAATTGTAAACATGCAAAATTGCAAAGTTTAGGAAGATGGAAGGTTAGTTTGACAGAAAAAGTTCAAAAAGTAGTTTGTTCAATTGAAATCAGTTTGTAAATGCTATTTATTCCTCAATCCATCATGTAGAGGATGTAGTTGGAGTTTGGGAAAGATTGAATGAAGAAAAGACAATGTAATACAATGTAGTTTTAGCATTTTCTTGGGTTTTCTTCAATTCAGTTATTTCTTTTCAGAAATGTGGATTGAAACTAATTGATAATTGATTTTATTGTAGGCTATTATGTGTCTATTTTCATGAGAAGGTAGTTGGGAGCATTATTATTGATTGTATTGTTGGCTATTATGTGTCTATTTTCATTATATATGGTCTCTTCCTTCTTTCTAACTCGTAACATTATTTGAGACTACCTCCCTTTCACCTTTATTGTCTTCATCATCATGTTCCTAGATATCATTTTTATGTTATAGTATGATTAAAAAGTATAACATCTACTTATCCACCCAATTTACTAGTTTCTAGATCCCTTTTTCTCTTGGTGGTATCGTTTTCTTCTTCGTCTTACCTTTGGCAGTTTCTTGCACTTATTTTATTGGTACAAATATATTATTACCATCATCCTTTATAATGTGTCATTTATAAGTTTACATCCAAGTTGCAAAATGAAAATATTTCTACAAAAGTCTTTTAGCAATACTTCTTATCTCTAGTTACTATCCTTTTTTCATGATCGATATAACATGTTTTCTTTTTTCTCATCTCCAAAAAATCCTTGCACTTTTTTTGCTAATAATAGTATAACTTGCGTCATCCTTTATCGCTGTCATTTATAAGTTTGCATGGTTGTAAAATGAGATCTATAAAAATATCTTTGAAATCTCCCTCTCTACTTTTTGTTCTCTTTTTTTGCTTGATATACCCTCTAACATCTTACTTGCAAATACAACTAAAAAATGAAGATGTTATGTTTACTCACAAAACTCACTCAAAATCCAAGATTTGCAAAAGAAAAATCACATTGTAAATCATACAAAGGTTGTGAACAAATTATTAAACTATCTGGAAGGAGAACATTTCTTGTATTTAGTAGTTGGATTCAAACATCACCATCTAAGATATGACTTGTTTAGGTGATTCATTTAAAATCATACTCACTTCTTAAAATAGAACCCATCTACGAGTGTGATTTAAAATGATCCACCTAAACAAATTAATGTTTGAAATATATTATTTAAGCCCAAATATATTTAACATACCAAACTCCAACTTAATGAATAACTAAACAAATCTATTACAACCAAAATAGACTTCAAGACATAGAAAAGAAACAAATCATATTCCATATTGCACATTGACCCTATTATAACTTGGGTCAAATAACAAACAAAATGCTAATTGCACACCCTGCCAGGAACAGTCATATTCTGGCCGTAAGGGCACAGTCCCTGTCTCTATGGGATTAAATCCTTTATTCAAATGCAAAGTGATTTGGAAATGAAGTAGATTGGTTGTAGGTTGAGTTACTTTCATTTAGATGTTGGGATCCCAAATGAAGATCTACTTGCAGATGCCCTAATAGGAACGTAGAAAAAATGGAAAGCATAATAAATGCCCATTTGAATCAATGCCCATTCATACACGAAATGCAAATTCATACACACAAAATAATTAAGTTGTTTGAAATTAAATATTTCTCAACCAAATGCACGCAAGGGCAAAATGAAATGCTCTAACCTAAGATGTCGAGTTGACCTTCAGCTCACTTCGTGCCCTCAACCTTCAGCTCTTCTTAGCCGCATAACTACAGCGAATGAATATGAGACATAATGAATTGAAATGCAACTTTTTTTATAAGTTATGCCCGTGTTCATCTCAATTTCGACGAAATATCCTGGTAGTCGTAATTCCGACGAACACGGGAATGGATTAAAAAAAATCAAAGATTTTCTTCTATAATCCGACCAAGCAAAACCATTTTAATGCTTGGTCGAAAATGTTGGTTGAAATTTAGGGTTAAATGTATTAGTGATGGAGGGGGAGTCCAATCCAAAGTTAGGACCCAAGCTACAAATGGTGAATTTGATGGAGGGGTTGATCTCCATAGTTTGAGCTTGAGATGTATTCATGTATTTGTTGGATAGGGGTAGAACCTATACTCTTGGAAGAGTTTTGCACGCCTACTTTCTATGAGATCTCTAACTAACATATCTTCTATGATGTTGATATGCCTTTGTTGCGATTAATTGCATGCCATTAGGAGCTCATAGTGAACGGCTATGTGGAGGATGTAATTTGTCAACATAGGTCCTTAAGCTCACTATTATTTACTTCTTTTGCAAGACCAGCAATGGAATTCTCAATCTTACTAAGAGCTTCGATCATGATAGCTGCTGCATTAACGTCATGTTTTGGGCGGAATCGGAGTTGAGGAAAATCTCAAGGGATTTGTGGAGTGGAGGATCAGTGCAGGATGATAGATACGTTGTGGTTAATGATTTGATCATCTACAAGAACAAAATATTTTTGGTGCCCTCTGCTCAGATGGAGAAAATATTGAGGACCTTCTATGATGCACCGATGGCTGGACACCTGAGTTTTTCCAAAACATTAAGGCAAATTCAGGAGAGGCTCACTTGGAAGGGGCTCAAGAATGAAGTCCTTAAGTACGTCAGGAAGTGCCTTGTTTGCCAGTATAATAAAAATGAGCACACCTATCTGGCTGGGTTACTTCAACCTTTACCCATTCTTGATCAAAAGTGGGAATCAATCTCAATGGACTTCATTACAGGGATAATGAAGGTTCAAGGGAAGGATTGTATTACTGTGGTAGTGGACAAATTAACTAAGTTTGCACATCTCTTTGCCATCTTAGCCACCTATATAGCAGCTCAAGTAGCAGAATTATTTTTCAAGGAGATCTTCAGATTGCATGGGATGCCTAAGAACATCGTCAACGATAGGGACAGCAAGTTCTTGAGCATCTTTTGGCAGGAGCTTTTCAGATTGAGTGGGGCTGAGCTCACTCCTAGCACTAGTGACCACCCATAGACTAATCGGCAGACAAAGATTGTGAATAAATGGGTGGAGGGGTACCTTGGAATCTATGTTTCTAGGCAATAGAAGGCATGGATTAAGTAGTTTCAGATTAGCAAGTATTGTTATAACACCACTTATCATATGTCTATCGGGATGTCACCCTTCATGGCTGTATACGGTTACGAGGCTCCTAGTTTTTTGTACTTGCTCTTGAGAGATAGTAGAGTGCCTAAGGCTAAGGTTTTGTTGCAAGAGAACCAAAACATAATAAAATCTTTGAAGGACAATCTACAGTAGGCACAGAATCAACAAAATATGTATGTTGATCATAGAACTGAGCACAGTTTTGAGGTAGGGGACATGGTGTACCTAAGATTACAGCCTTTTAGACAGTTTATGAGCTTGATTTAGCTGCCAACAATTAAGTACATAATGTATTCCACGTATCTAGGCTCAAGAAAGCATTGGGGCATAACGTGACACCCTCTTCTGAGTTGCCACCATTGGATGAGGAGGGGAAGTTGATCTTTATTCCCGAGGCCATCATCAACACTAGAGATAGAGTCCTTCAAAGGAGGAACATCACAAAGTATCTAGTCAAATGGAGGAACTTGCCAGTCGAAGATGCAACTTGGAAAAATGAGCAAGTTCGACAACATCCTAAGTTGATGTTGCTTGAGGACAAGCAATTTCAGGGAGGGCGGACTGTAATGTCCCCTTCCTAAGTCAATCTAGCACAGAGAGACCACTAGCCTATTCACAAGATTCTTGTAGGCTAATGAGTGAGATTAGGGAATCTTGGAGGTGTGATCAAAAGCAATTTCATCCTCAGATGGGATTATGGGCGCACTACCTTTTTTTGGAACCCTTTCAGTAAGTTACTATTTTTAGCACTGGCTATTTTAAGCACTTACTATTTATAGTAAGTTTCAATGCATCTCAAATTGAGCCAATTTGGTCTTTGGACACTATTTTTAGTAGTTGCTATTTTTAGTGTCTATTTTCAGTAGCTGGGCTAGCCTCTATTTCTTCAACAACGTAATGTTTCATATTTGGACATTTGGTGAAATTTTAATATGTTCAAAGAAGTATATTTCGATTTTAATCACCTAAGTCTTTTATATTGTCACTTTATTACTCAAGTGACTTTTACCCCTTGGCCTAGTAGCAAAATGTTGTTTTAAAAGAGGCCATTGGACATCCTAAGTTAACACCTAAGGAGGAGAAAATTAATGTTTTATTTATTCCCACACGCTTTGGTGAAGGGGGCGAACCTCTTGGTAATGATATAAAGGCAACTTTGTGGAGCTCATTTGGGGTTGTTGAGGATTTGAATATTGTTATGCTTCTGATTTTTGCAGGAGTTGCAAGTTCTTTTTCTTGGTTTGTGAGGGCAGAACCCATTGCAGACATCATTCCTCACGTTGTTGAAAGAGACAATCTAGGGAAATAACTTAGTGATTTCATACGAAGATCATAGCTGAGCTTCAATGGTGTTTGGTTGATTGTCTTCTTCAGTCGAAGGTTGCAGATTTTACATAGAAAATTCATATTTTTCTGATTAAAGGAGAGTTGGGAGGTGGTGTTGTTTGTTCCTGGCATTGCTGGTCGTACTTCCTTGGGCTGGTCATGCTACTACATAACTACTCGTGAGACTTCCCATAGCTGGTCATTTGGGGTTTGCATGCTAAAACCTGCTATTTGGGAGGCACTTCGAGTATAGTAAGATCTGATTTCTTTATGCCGTTTCAGTTTGAGGAGTTTTAGTTGGACGTCTAGTGTTTTCAGTGACATTTTCTTATTGATTTGCTGCTGCCATCAATTTCATTTATCAGCAATTGGGTTTGTTAGATGTATGTTTGTAATAAGAATTCACCATTTGGGTATCTCAAATTTGATCACTGCATTGTATTTCCAAGTGTATAAACAATCTTCAATGCAGCGATGGTGATGAACCCCTGCTCAATTAGATAGTTGCATGCTCATTTTCTATTTCACATTATTGTTCTGATTGAGTTGGAGTGAATATCCCCCACTAAACTGGTTTGTTATCTTTAAGAGTAATGTAAATGTAGGTTTGAGTTGCATGCATGCAATCTGAAGCCGGTTCCCTCAACTGGTTTGTTATCTTTAAGAGTAGTAATTAAAGAATTGATGGTACAAAGGGCAAGGTAAAGCAAGAAAACAATGGCTTATAGATTTTTCTGTTTATGTTTTTTTTGAAGTGAATCTACATATTTTATAAAACAAGTGGCATATTTTTCTACTAAACATCTTTATTTTAAGGTTAACACTTATCTATTTTGTTAATTGGATTGTGATATTAGAAGATGTATACTCCTACTTATCAGATGTATACTGGTTTCCATGTTCCTGCCAACTTATTTTCTCCTTTGTATCTGTCATTTCTATGGAAGGATTTGGAGATATTTCTGGAAAACGCTAAAAAGGCAAGAAGGTTAAATAATCATGTTTTCTCAATGTTGAAAGCACGTTCTCCGCTTGAAGATAAAATGGCATGTGCAATCAAACAAAGTGGTGCCCCAGTACTAAGAATGAAATACTCCAACACCTTATCTGCATTTGAGACATTACCACAAAAAGGTAGATTTTGTTATGTGGATTTCAAGTTATTTGTTTCACATTTTTTCTCATTAAAGTTTTCTTTTTTTGACAAACTCGTTTGTGTTCCCTGACAGTTCGTTTTATGGATCCGCTGAGCAAAGAGCGTAGCAAGCTATCGACTCCTTGATCTTCCAACTATAGAATGGATTCATTGTTGATGCCATGGGTTAAGGAGCTACCAAGCGAGCTGTTTTATTTTGTAGTATTTGGGATGGCTAATATCAGCAGCCGTCATGTGAAAATTCGATATGTTTGTTGGCTTTTAGATCTCTTCAATTTCTCTTTTTACCTTTCAAGGTATATTTTTGTAAAGCATATTTTTTTAAATCTAGTAGAGATCTTTCTTTTGAGTGGCACGGGCCTTAGGTTTATCGGTTCTAAAGGGCACGGAGCACTTTGACAAGGTCTTGAAAATCATTGTAATGACTTGTTCATTGGCATAATCGTTCATTCATTTGGAAAATGTATGTCGGATATACTTTGCAACTAAATAATGCATTTCACAATTCTAAGCGTTATTTATATTTTAACTTAAAAAGAATATTACTCTACCATAGCTGAGATCAAGATTCATTACCCTATCCGATTGCTATGGGATAACTCAGAGGCTTAGAATCTCTCTTCAAAAATCCAACAGACAATCAATATTTACCCAATTTAGGTGTGAAAAGTTTGTAAAAGAGAATGATTGTGGCTTTCGATAAAAGGTAGTTCACTTCTCTTCATTAGAAGAACTAATTTACTCTATTAAAATTATCTTTGACCTAGATTTGATAATTTAATTCTGATGGATAAATCCATCAAGATATAGACGCTTTTTTCAGCTATAAAACAGAAGCGTAGTTAGAACTTGCATAAACAAATTCTATTGTCCTAAAGATTATAGATCTAATTTATTTTCATATTCACATAATTAGAAGTTTAAATCTCATATTTATATAGGCATCTCACTTTCCAGATTTCGATTGTACCTAGGCACTTACAAAAATGAATATATGAACTTTAAAAGATACAATACCAAATTACCTACCACTTTAAGAAATAAGAAATTAAAAGATAATACTAGCAGTCATGCTTTTGTGCACACAACTATAAGCCGATAGGTTTTATTTTTAATTTATATAGAAATTATTAAGCAAATGTTTGTCACATATATGTTGCAACCTAGAGTTGAGGTTTTTCTACTTGTATACCCCCTTAAATCAGAAACAAATATTTGGAGGAATTTTGTTTGTTAAATTAATGAAGTATAAATTGGCCCAAAAAAAGAGTGTCATGTGGCAAAAATCATAACCATCTTAACAAAATTCAAATTTTTGAGTTTAATATAATGTAAAATTAAATTCATAAATTTGAATTCTCATACATACACAACAACAAAAAAATGTTTTCAAACTGGGCATGCATAAAGCTTGATTTTGAAAGAAATATGTATATGAGACTTAAATACAATCTTCAACCAAAAAATCTGTTTTTTTCTTCTTTGAAAATTGATGAATTATCACAAAATGTTTGAATTTTACTATTTCACATTTTATGCCAGGATATGTACATAATGTGAGAACAATTTGTCATATAAATTTGAATAAATCCACATATTAACAAAAATCAAAATTCTAATTCTAAGCCAAATATAAAACTAAAAACATTCAAAAAGTAAAAACATATTATACATTCTTTAAGAATGAAACTTTTAAAAGTAAAAACTTATTATACAATCTTTAAAAACTAAAATTAATTTCTTAATTATATTTTCTTTTTTTTTTAAATTATTTTTTTATTATTATTATTATATTTTATTTTATTATTATTTTATGAACCATTCATTCTTCATAAGGCACAACACTTGGTGAAGGTTTTGCAAATGAGGATGCAAGTAGAGTGGGTTTAATCATGGAGGAAACTTCGTAGTTAAGCGCACTCGAGCTGGAGTAGTACTGGGATGGGTGACCTCCTGGGAAGTCCCGGTGCTTCACCTCTGTGAGCATCACCTAGATCCAATGAGTGCTAAGTGTTCCATTCATTCTCATGAGAGATGGGTTCGGGTGAACCACTACTCATGAATCATGGGTCAATGAGTTTGACTCAAAAAACTACATAGTTGAATCCTAATAGCAATATCACAATTAGTTATAAATTTATTTATTTTCTTAAAAAATTTCATATTCAATTATAAAAATTATAGTTTTTAGTTTGAAAATAAAATTTATTAGTAGAATTGTATTTTTACATGTTTAAGCTTTATATATATATTTTTTAACAATTAGATAATGCAAGACTAAAAATTATTTTCACTTTTTAACAAAATTTAGGTTAAAAATGAAATCCAGTCTTTGTAAAATAAAACTCTAATTTATATTGTACTCCATAATCCTAAACTTTTAGAAATAAAATAAAATGGGGTAAAAATGAAAACTTACACTAAAATCCTATAGCCCAAAGTTTAGGCCACCTAATGATATATAACATACTTAATAGAATTAATCAATTTAATAGACTAGTGTACACCAACAATCTTAACTTCAAATTTTCAATGTTAAATTAAATGTAATAATAAATCCACCTTTTATTTTCAACCTAGTATTTGAGATTGACGTTTACAACAAGGAAAAAATAAGTAAAGAGATTAAATCAAAATTAAACTTAAAATCAAACTAAAAATCAAAATATAACTACACTCACATTTTTAATTTACTTATTCAATGTAGAAAAAATTGTCTACCTACATAGACATTGCAAATCAAAACATGCAAATCCAAGTCATTATATACCTGCTTGTTACTTCAAAGTGGAGCATTCAAAAAAATTAGGGTAGAATATCATTCCCCACACAATATTTAGAATAAAATCAAAACTTCTCCTAAAAAAATTCATAATTTTCGATAAGCTCAAGAAAAAGTAGGGAAAAGTAAAGGTAAGTTTCTATTTCTAATTCATTTGGTGAACTATAGATTTGATAAGTTTCTATTTCTAGATTATGCAGCCAGAAAATAAAATTATCCGGGAAATGGGCTAACAACTATCCAACAAAGCTCCCACTGCCCACACAGCCTATCGGCTTAAAAATATATGTATCTAAATTTTAAATGAAAAAATAGAAAATACTATTACTAACAGTTTGCGTTTTTGTTTTTTTTTATTTTGAGAAAAGTGATTGTTCTTGTAAAATATGAAAAATTTGCTCATTAATTGTATGTAGAAAGAAGGAATTTTGAAAATGATATTTAACAATGGTTAGTTCATGATGTTTTATTGTAATTTAAATTTGTTTTAATAAGTGTTAAATATGTTAGTGGTTTTCTTGCACAATGTTGATAAAGTTTTAAGAAACAATAAGAAATGAACCCTTATGTATTTCTTAGAATGTGGCAAACAACAAATAACAATAATTTCTTTTATAAATAAAACATAAAATAATATTCTTAATTTAAATACTGTATGTCTAATAATAAAAATGATGAATACATTTGAATGATTGTTAAATAATAGATTTTTAAATCAATAATTTAAGATCAGATTATGCAATCCATCACTAAGAATAGTGAGTAATTTTAAATTGTATTGACGAAAAAGTATATACAATTGAATTGGAAAACTCTTTGTTGTTAAATTTAAAAAGTAATGTGTATTTCATATGTTTAATAAAGGGCATGTCGGTATTTAACATTGTTCAATTTCATTACCCAATGGAAACTTTTCATTTATTCATTCAGCGAGGAATTCATATAAACTATTGAAAAAACAATAACAGTTGAAAAATCTAGTTGACTTCCATTTTTTAGATTAAGTGAACTTTGTAATGGGTCATAGAAAAAAGTTCCTTTCAACTTTGAAAAATCTTAATAACATGCTTTCTGAATATCCACTCCGGCATCAAAGAGCTAATTGCAAGGATAGCAAAGTGAAGGAGAGAGAAATATAATATTACCCTATCAAATTGATGATGCAACAAAGAAAAGAAAATCTCGAAAAGAATAGGAATCCTGGGTTTCAACAAAAATCCCCTAAATTCTATCAAAACTATCCGATTTAACCCAACGAAAAGATGGGTGTGCCCGAAATTAGAAATCCAAATAAAACATGATGTTGACTTCATTCCAAATTTTAGATCTCTCGAACAATAATCCCAAACCCTATGAACCACTGATCTTAAGACTTTCACTTAGTCTAAATAACATGAAACAATAAATCGCATGAAAATGGAAACCCTCAAATTGATGATGACTAAAATTTTCATGGTCTAGCAGCAATCTATGAATTGCACATAAATGCAATATTTCTCTCGATTTGGAAAAACATGGAGCTTAACAGGGGTTTCATCATCAACTGGCATATTGAGGAGAAGGATACAAAGAAACACTATCTCATCTTATGTGTCAACAAAATGGTAAGAAAACCTAAGCATAATATAAACAATAAAATCTTCGATCGCATAAAGCCTAGGTATCTAAGAAGGCAAAATATTGTCACAACCTGCAATATGGAGGAATTCGAGAGTTTTTGAAGCTAAGACATACATGTCAAAACTGACAAGATCTGTACAAAGGACCTTTAGAAGAACTCCAAATAAGCTTCATAAAACCAACACATTTCTCCAAACTCACATAGTAGCAGCAGAACCCATGATCATCGAATAAAATTACAAGGCATTCAATTATACAATTTAGTTTTATAAATGAAAAGCTAAAATATTAGGAGCGAAAATTGGAAACTCGTATAAGGTGGAAAATCATCCAAGGACAAGAACTAAAAATCAGAAAAGCAAGGCAAGATAGCTAAAATTCCAAAAATAGTATTTGAGTTTATGATGAGAAAAAAAAAAAACGAGAGAGGGGCTGACAATTTTTTGGGAAGAAAATTAATTTCCAGGGAGAAAAGCTCCCACAAATAGCCTATCAGCTAATTACTAAAACCATGATTTTTTTTCCTACATAAGACATCAAGTGAGCCTTCTCAAATAGAACTGCAGTTTTTCGACCACCTCAAATGGCAAAGGAGCTGAAGGATATCTGTAGTTAAGTTAAAACGTAATACACATGATTACATTTCGTTGGCTACTAGTCTTTACAAAACATTTTAATTACAATGTAAAAAGAATTACATGTGGCAACGCAAAAATTTTCGTTAATTACTTTTTCTAAGGTGTTAGTAAATGTGTGGTTCGAATATAATTACTCGGTACCGTTTAACAAGGTTAAACCGTGATAGGATGTGGTCCTATGGAAGGGGCTTGCATTCTACTTTTATTTTGAGGATAGTCATGAAAATTAAATTAGTAATTAGATCTATAGGTTCAATAAGCATATTAATTATAATTTTTCTATAATCAACTTTTTTTTAACTAGGTGAAAAATGGTACAATATATATTTTTATTAAATATTATTTATAATATTTAAGAATATAAATTATTCAAATAAATTATATTGCAAAGTAGAACAACACTTATAACTAAAAAGTATATGTTATAGCCTGAAATTTTATTAGATTAGAAATGTACTAGAATTAAATTTTGTTATATTTGAAAATTTTGGATTTAGTGTCGTAGCTAATATCAACATGAATGTAGTCAATAGGTTGCTATTTCCTATTATAGTTTTATGGCTTTCGATTCTAGTGGCATTTGTGATATTGTCTTGCCTATAGGGAAGATATCTGACGTAGCCCCTAAGATGGTGGACGCTCTCTCTACAGGTAATCTCTCTCAAGATGATGGTGGTCTAGTGATAGGTTTGTTGGCTTGGCATGATGAGGCACCAAAAGTGGAAGAGGGTTGGATAATTGTTAGGGTAAGAAGGCTAAGACATTTAAGCCCTATTGTGACATGACTCTTCGTTCCCACAAAGGTAGTGCTAAAGGTAAATCTTGATGGTTCTAGGTTGGGGGTGTTTGGGTGGGAGTTGTCTTTTCTTGGGCTTTTGGCTGCTCGTTAGTTGTTTTCTTGCAACTTTTGTTTTAGGTTGTGGGATCCTGTTGGTAAAACCCATGTCTTTGGTAATGGGAACCTTTAAATCCCATGGTTGTTTGGTAATCTCAATTTCCTATCTTTTGACAACGTTTTGGTTGTGGGTTCCAAATCCATTCAAAATCTGATTGTAAAGGGTTTTTGGTCCCTTCAAAACCTGATTTTATCTTAATCAAAAACATGAATGTAGGCAATGGTGTGGTGCTCACATGGTGAGGCTATAAGGTTCTCATGTTGGAGGTCCATGTTCAAATCTATCAAAATGGTATCTATGTGGTCTTTGTGACTTGAATTGATTATATGGCTTATATGGTGTAATCTCCCCATTCTTAAAACCATGATATTAAAGCAATCGAGTACTTTGTATTCAAGGGGTGGCAATCCTTGAACACCAATAGCCAATAAAAGTTAGTGAGAATAGTTAGTACTAGTTGTACCTATACATTAGTAGAAGAATAAGATATTAGTTAATAAGACAAATTTCATAGTTACATTACAAGGAATAAGGGTTAGTTCCAGTTGATGACCCCCTTCAAGAAAGATGGTGAACACTATGCTAATTATATATCTTGATTATCATCATGCACTTGATGTGTGTAGATCAAATGATTAACAAGTATAGAGAACATCTCCATGTGGAAGTTATGAAAGATTGCTACACTCTAGACATCATCATTGTATAGATTAGCTAGTCATCATTTGTAGAGACAATCACATATCCAATGAAGAGGTATAAAACATGAAGACATGTTAGTAAGTATACATTATCAATAATTTTTTTTTAAATAGTCAACTAAGGATATGAATGAACTCTTCCTATACATTGGTTGATGATCCAAAAGAAGGCTTTGGTCAGAAGAATAAATAGTTATCATGATAGTAACAATGACTAGATTGGGGACTGGATTTTACTATGGAAGACAAGAACCAATATCAAGAGATATTGTCTAGTAAAATATCAACTAAAAGATCAATTTAAAAGATTATCAATTGACTAAGAGGCATTGATGGTTGATAAGGAGTAGCAAGCATAGCACAGATATATAGACTGGTTGATATTGATGACATGAAGAATGTCAATCAGGACAATGAAGACCATTATGAAGATAGTGGCTAATGATCCAAGTAATCGACAATACTAATATAGATTGACAGTAACATCAAATTTGGACTTTAGTGATGACTACCATATGGATCAAAATATCATTGATATCAAGGATTGTTGACTCATACATCATTAATAATAGCAATCATTATGGATAGCAATTGATAATCAACTTGTTACACATTTTTTTTTTATATTAAAAGCGACAAAAGCAAGGGTGGTGTCTCATTAATACAATAGCATTATCAATGACTATGTTTGAGTTATAAATAGACAGTTGTTAGAATTTAGTTGTTAACATAATAAATAGACTCAAAAACAATCCATTACCAATGACTATGTTTGAGCAATGATAATGATACAACAATCATAACCATCTAGATATGAAGGAGTAACGATTATGCTATGATAATAATTAAGGAAGAAGTAAACTAACTATGATGTTAATATTATCATACTAACTATTGGTTAGTTAAGAATATTACTATCGGCATAATCGATATCTAAAAAGGCATGTCAAGATAGTGATACACAAGAACCAAATGGTGTAACTATTATGAGTGGATATGAAGAGTTTATAAGCTTCATCAACAACTCAAGAGGTACATGTTTGGCGGCGGTGGTGCTCCCCTTGGGAAACTAGTCCAACCACCTCGTTGAGGCCATGAGTCCTATCAAACCTTGATTCTTGCTAGGTATCTCAATTGTAATAAGGTTTGGATCGAAGGTGATTCCAACAACATCATAAAGTGCCTAAAAGGAGAAAATAAAGCTTCATGGACCATAGACAATATTATTACTTCTTCTATCAATATCATTCCGAATTTTGAAAGATGTGTTATTTCTCATGCCTACAAGGAAGTTAATATTGTCACAGATTGTTTAAGCTAATAAAGGGGTGAAATCTAATTCTAATTTGATGTGGGTGGGTGAGATGGTGTAATGTCCCCGATATAATTAAATAATTTAATTAAAATTATTTGTTGTATGGCCCTGAAACTTAATTATAATATCTTTTGAGCCCATTTTTATTTATTGCTTAGTTTATGTTTTTGTCATGTTGGCCTATTTGTAACCCTTAGGGAAGTTTCTCAGAGCCCATTTATAAGGCCAAGTTTGGCATAGTTATAGGTATGGTGAATTTGATATCTTCTTTGTATTTACGAATTCCAGTTGGAGTTCAGCTTGTCTATCATTTTGGAGGTGCAAGATCCTCCCTACTTTGGCATTCTGCAGTTTCGGTGGGAGTTACTCCTCGCCCTATTCTGCCTATATTGTAATCATGGGTTTGCCTTGTGTGGGAATTTTATATTTGTTATTAAAAAAATTATGTGCAATTTCCCTGATATTTATTTAATATTATGTTCTGCGTAAATATTGTTCTAGCATATATCGATAGCATACACATTCTTGTTGTTCTAGCATATATGGATATCATACAAATTCCTGATAGTTAGTAGTAATAGCATCCAAAGACGTGTCTGAGTCATATGTTCAGGTGGACATTCACAAGAGCATCTGAAGTGGTTTATCGAAGGGCTATATGGTTGGTTGCCTTCATCACACATACATACTCATTTTTGTACGGAAGGGATTGAGGCAGTGGAATTTATCGTATGGACATTGTTCATACAGGTGTGAAGTAACCGTACGAAGGCACCATTCGTGAGTGGGTCCAAAGGACCATGCGGTTGACCAAGACCATATGGTGGTGAGTTGTGTGGTCGTACGAGTGAGGAATATCATTGTACATGGGTCTCATTACCATATAGGTATCACTGTATGAAAGAATTCCAAATACCGTCAGGTGACCATACTTGTGCACAGGGTGAGGATTTTCTTGGTCATACAAAGAAGACTTGAGCTTCTTGTAGGTAGATTTGTTCGTACACCAACATTTTCATACCGCATAAACCTAAGGGACTAGTCGTCAAGGACATTACAATGGTATCAAAGCTGGTGATTTTGCCAGCTTCTCGGGTAGTGGATGTGGGTATACACCAAAAGGAGGTATCTCTCTATTGACGAAATGGGGGAACCATAAGATCTGGCCACTGGAATCATGACACTGTTAAGGGAGCTAACCAGAAGCCAAGCCAGCTTAACAAACCATGGTCAGAGGGGAACAATGACAACATCTCATGGAGGAGACATTGCGTCAATTGGCATAAGATAAAACAAATGGAAACCATAATGGACATGGTGAAAATTCAGTCATAGGAAACACATGGCACTCACACTCTTGACCGCTAATTTTGATATTTCTAGAGAAAACAGAAGCACCCCGCAGAGAGAAAGAGCCCACTTTTCAGGAGTTGCAAGAGTAATTGAGACAAGACTAGAAGAATGCAGATGTGGTGGGAGATATATCCTTCAAGGATTATGTAGATCTTCAAATAAAATACTCAAGCAGTAGGAGTCATGGATACTACACCGATGATATCAAATAGAAGGTTGGAAAGATAAATTTTTCATCTTTTGATGGACCAAGAAAACATCAGCACAAGCATGGGTATAGAAAGAAGACACAAGTACATCCAGCTCAATCCAATGTTGGAGCATGAGGAAATAAATTTACAATTCTTCATTTGGAAGGAATCACTCACAAATGGCTACATCATGGGATGGTCACCCTTGGTCACAATTGAGTCACCTCATATGTGGAATTCACAAAGAGGCTTATAGACTGCTTTGACAAAAAGGATCTAGAGCTCAAATTCAAGGAGTTGGCTCAACTAAAGCAATTCGGGCTAGTGGACGATTCCATTACAAAATTCCAAAGATTGTCCATGTTGGTGATAGATATATCAGAGAGGAGATAATTGGTGGTATTGTTCATGGATAAGTTGATGGAACTGTTGAAGGGTTGGTTGAAAGGGTTCAACCCCAGCATGCTCACCGAAGCAATTAAGGTGCATGACATGGCCTCATCTTTTTCTTCCATGAATTATTCACATGTCAAACCACCCCTCACCCTGAAGGAGAAACATAACAAATTCTATCCAAATAATCCATCATTCGATGAGGCTAAAAAATAGGAGCTCACGAGGAGAAAACTATGTTTCACCTGCACAGAGTTGTGACAACCCAATCATTGATGCTTAGGAAAAGGAAAGATCCATTACATTCAAGTGGTGTCTGACGGCGAGGAGGAAAATGAAGAATATGAGGCACTCGAGGAGGAAGATAAGGGATAAATTAACCATGTAGAGAAAATTGCCTCACTGATATGGAGAGGGGGCATCATCATCGCATAGGCTAGCACTCCAAGGTGCAATGTGTTCCGGGTATGGGGCACACTCTAGGGACAACAGGTCCTAGTCATGTTGGACAGTGGGGCCTCTCAACTTCATCAACTCATCACTCATCACTCAGAGGGGTTTGTGTGTGGAGGAGCATGAGGGGTTTGAATTCAAGGTAGTGGGAGGAAATCTACTATCGTGTCCTCATCTGGTTCTGTAATTGAGTATCACCATGGGAAACTACACAATAATAGATGATTTCTTTGTGGTAAATTTAGATGATATGGATGTCATATTAGGCATTCAATGGATGGGGACCTTGGACCAATATACATAGAGTTTCAAAAGAATGAAATTCTCATTTGAGGTGGATGGCAATAAGGTGGTTCTAAGAGGAATGTTGAATGGCATCCCGAGGGAGATTTCGGCCAAACAGATGAAAGTAATTTTTAGACATTATGAGGTCATTTGGGCAGCACACTGTTTGGTCTTGACTGAACCATTGAGGAGGCAACAAGCATACTACCATGATGATGATCTTTAGGCTGTATAGGAAAATAACATCTTGGTTTTCGTAGATATTCCACCCGGTATACCCCCACATAGAGGTTTTGAGAAAACCATCGAGCTAGAGGAGGGAGCCAATCATGTTATCACAATGCCCTATCACCATCCTAAGAAGTTCAAATAAGAGATGGAAAAGATGATCTAGGAACTCCTTGATAAAGGTTGGATCAAACTAGCTCAAGTCCCTTTGCATCCTCAGTAGTGTTAGTGAAGAAGGATGGGACTCTCAGGATGTGTGTCGACTACTATGCATTGAATGAGAAGACTATTAAGAATTGATACCCCATTCCCAAGATTGATGAGTTGTTGGGTGAACTACTTGGAACAATATATTTCTCCAAAATTGATCTTCACTTCGGCTACCACCAAATCCGCATGAGGGAGCAAGATGTCGAGAAGACATCTTTTCATTTCCACTACAAACTCTACGATTTTCTAGTCATGTCGTTTGGGTTGACCAATGCTCCGGCCACCTTCCAAGCCTACATGAACCACATCTTCATCAAGAAACTGTACAAGTTTTTTATGTTATTCTTCAATGACATACTCATTTACAACAAGACATGGGAGGAACATCTGAGATATTTGGAGAAAGTATTGGGAATCATGGAGTTGCATTCATTATTTGCAAAAAGGTCCAAATGTGAGCTAGGAATGACTGAGATCTTGTACTTGGGTCACGTCATTAGTGCCTAAGGGGTGCACATGCATCAGGAGAATATTCGAGCAATTATGGACTGGCCCCCACCCAAGACAATTTCAAAGTTGTGTAGATTCTTTGGATTGTGCGGTTATTATAGAAGATTTGTAAAAGGATTTGCACATCTTGGAGCACCACTAACAGATCTAACAAAAAAGGGAGCTTTCCATTGGGATGAGCAAGCACAAAAAACCTTCAACAAATTAAAGGAAGTCATGAGTACATGTTTGCAACTGGCACTACTTGACTTCACTTGAGCCTTCATCCTGGAGTGTGATGCATCTGGTCAAGGCATTGGAGTTGTGCTAATACAAGAGTGTCACCCCATCACATTCAAGAGTCGTAAGCTCTCGAGTGATGTCGATAAAAGTGTCATTATCAATTAGTTAATCAATCGAATGTTAGGTAGTTGGGGTAATGTTGCGATAGTTGGAGTCGCACCCCTTAAATGTTGTTATATGTCATGTACTTCCTTCGAGGAAAAGCAGCAACATTGTGTCGTCATTGTGGTTGTTTTTCATTGAGTAATTACCGGCATATATTGTAAACATTTGATGAATTAATGAAAGCATTGCTTCTCTGGCATATTGTTTTGTTTAACTCTATTATTCTTGTATGCAATAAACTAGTTTACCCACAAGGGAAAACATCTAGCATTGTTGCCAATACAAAATTAGGAAGTGATGAAGTGTTTATGGCATACAAAAATAATGGGCCAACCATTGGATGAAGGTGCAAGCAGCAATGAGGAAAGGATTGACTTGTTTGAGGGAGAAAAAGTGTTGACAGCAGACTTCATAGCCCTATTGCAAGCGTCAATTGAGACCTACATCTGGAAGGAGATAGCACAGGAAGAAGTTCCCAAGAATGCGGTGTGGAGTGCCCTCGGAGTGAGTCTTGCGGTTGACTAGTTGATGTGTCATCTCCCACGTATCTTGGCACAAACTTTATTGGCCCTATAGAATTCACAAGAAGAGATCAGTTAGGAGAATAGACGCCAAAAAATCCTCTAGAGGTACAAGGAGAATAGAAAAAGGGAAGAGGAGGAACAAGATGAAATAAGGAGAAGACAACATATTTTGAACCCCCAAGAAAGGAATAACTAATGCCAAATATCCCTAATAAAGATAAAAATCAGAAGGAGCGCATAGAAGATTTTGTGGTCATCTAACAGACCTTGATACTTGAACAGCAAGTTGAATGGAGACAGAGGCTGAGGCGACTTGTTGAGGGATGACTGGATGAAGGGTTCCTTGAAAGGGAACAAGTTGGTGTCACGGTAGGTGAAAAAGTTGAAGGTGAGCTCTACAGTACATAGGAGCACCATAGGGAGATTAGTGAAGATTTAATTGAAGAGACTCAACATCAGTTAGATTTACTTGAAGAGACACGACATTGGTTAAGGAACTTATCCCTTACACCGCGCACAGAGGCAAGGGAAGAATGAAGGATTGCAAAAGAGGCTAGGGAGGTAGAGGATATCGGTGCAACCAGCAGTGTTTGAGGGACACAGGGGCATAGTTGTCAGACGAACCCTGCAGGCTCTAATCCATCCATTTCGGGACCGCAACCAACACAGGTGGGGAACAGAACCATAGCCATGTCACAAAAACATAAATTTCCAAAGTTTACGGGCGAAGGGAAGGAGGATCCCATCTGGCATTATCATACATGTGAAACCATTTGGTCAATGAATAGGGTCACTGAAGAGGATGAATGGGTACAACAATTTCCAACCACATTGTGAGGAGTAGACATCGACAAGTACTCTGATATGCACAAAAACAAAGGTTAGCAAGTGGGATGATTTACGAAAGGAGTTTCAGAAAAAAAATTTCATTGTAGGATGACAATGAGATTGTCACTGAAATATATAGCACAAAGCAAGGGAAGAATGAGATTGTATGAGCCTATGGTTTGCAGCTTAAAGAACTACTCAAGAAGATGGATAGTCAGTCGGCTGATGGCATAAAGAAAAGATGCTTTGTTGAGTGGTTAATACCTTCCCTTCAGAAGAAAATGAAGATCATGCCTCCCACATCATATAGCAACACATACATTAGAGCCATGGACTTGGAGAGCAAACACAAAACCTCTAAAAAAGGATAGATCGCCAGATGATGATGAATCCTCAGAGGAGAGCAGCAAAGATGAATCTAGCAAAATGATAGAGGCTCTCCAAAAATATATGAAACGAATGATGAAATAATTTAAGGCAATCAAGGGGAGTCCGTGTAAAATGGATGAGGGATAATTGTGTTGTATGGAATATAAAGTGGAGGGGCACACAAAGAGTTCTTGTCCAAAAAGGCATTCTATGACATCTACCCAATTATGGGGCACTCAACTAAGGAATGTCCTAACATGAAGACAAGAAACCAACAAGTATTGTTTACATAGGAGCAACCGTCAATGTATGCAGTAGCGGGAACTTCCCATTCAGCAAATAATAATGCATCATTTGGTAGGTACCAGAATAACCAGTGAGGAGGGAGAAATAATAATAACAATACCCCGAGCTAGATCTAATACGATGCCAAGGTTCGGTCGATGATTCAGTGCAGGGCATGTAACCAGTGAGGGCACTTTGCCCAAGACTATCCAAAAGAAGAAACGTCGTAGAAGTTGTGCAGATGGTGTGGACTTGGGGCTCATGAGGACACAAACTACCCAAAATCTGGCATCGACCTTTTGAATATTGAAGGAGCAGGGACAAATAAAGAAGTACTGACCCTCACACAGTCGCTAGCCAAGAAGGCCACCTACCCCAAACCCCGTACGGAGAAGCAATGTGTATGGGATGCAAAGGCATAAATTAAAAGGGAGATGATGGTGCAATGACTGGAGACTCATGAGATGGCTAGCACCTCTTGTAGAGAAGCTAAAGAAAATGTTTTAAAGCAAATATTGCAGTTGGAAGTATCGATGAAGGTCAAGGACCTCCTAGAAACCATGCCCCAGTTACGCACTACATTGTTGCATTCAATACTAGTACCAAAAAAGAGTCAGATGGTCAAGCATATGGATGCCCCTAGTTGTTCTGGAATAGTCCCTATATTATTGGTGCTTAACAATAGTCGAGACCCTGCAGTTGTCGAGATGGGTATACTTGGGACAATCCTGAAAAATGTTATATTGGATAGCAGCTCTAGGGTAAATATATTGCTAGAGGATATGTGGAAAAAAAATTGCAAATAGATTCTTTGACAACCCACTTTAAACCTAGTAGGTGTGGACCACCATGAGATAAAGCCCCTCGGGATACTAAAGGCACAACAAGTCACCATTGGAATGCAACCGTTTGTCGTAGACTTTCTGGCAATTCTCTTAAAGAAGAAGGGATATGATGCCATTCTGGATAGAGGATGGCTTGTGGAAGTGAAGGTCAACCACAACTGGAAGAGGAACACACTTTCAATGGAGAATGGAGGGAAAAAGTTTATTATTGATCTCAAGACAAAAATGGTGAGCGAAGAGCTCGCCTCATCCTCTGAATCAGATTCGAACGGTGAAGGTAGTGGCATGGATGAGGGAAAGTTTCAAATGGAACCAAATGATGAAGGTATTCTTGAACTTGAAGGGTGCTCAAATGATTAAATAAATTTATTGAATGGGATCTATCATTGGAAAATGGAAGACTACAATATGTTCAGGTGTAATATGCTACAAATTGAAGAACTTGAAAATAATTTGTTTCCACAAGCGTAAAAAAAAGTAAAACAAAGGGGAAGCCCGAGTAAACAACACACCTATACATTAGTTTGACATGGAGAAGCCAATTCGATAAGAAGATCCTTTATTGCAAGTTACAAACCTCGACGATGAGGAAAATCCAAGAGACATCCTCGTAGACGATGATTGGAACCCCATCCTGAAATCCGCAGTGTTCAAAATTTTTATGGAGTATAAATATGTGTTTGTTTGGATGTACAAAGATCTAAATGGAGTACTTCTGAAGCTATATGTGCACCACATCCCATCGGTACCCAGATTTGTACTTGTATGAAAGAGACTGAATTGGATGAATAACAACTATGCTGCATAATTCAATGAGGAGATTGAACACATGTTGGAAGCGGGTATTATTTTCAGAGTTCAAACAAGTGAATGGGTTTTCCCCATAGTTATATCATTGAAGGAGGCAAACCAAATTTGTATATGTGTAAATTTCAGATGCCTGAATGCAGTTACCGTCAAAGACCCCTTTTCGGTCCCCTTCATGGACAACATCCTCGAAGAGGTTTCAGGACACAAAATTTATTCATTTATGGATGTATTTTTTAGGGTACAATCAGATATCCATAGTGGAGGAGGATAAACTAAAGACAACATTCATGGTGGAGGACGATGTTTAAACCTATAACAAGATGCCCTTTTGACTTTGTAATGTGTCGGCAGCATTCCATAGGATAATCCTTTACATATTTGATAAAATGTTTGTCAGTAATTTCAAGGCTTTTCTGGATGACTAGTCCATCTACAGTACATTGGACACACACTTGGAAACTCTCATAGAGTGCATGGAGAGATTTTAGAGAGAGCGACTGGCACTAAACCCTAAGAAATGCAAATTTATGGTGCCACAGGGGAAGTTTCTAGGACATGTTGTGTGCAAGGCAAGACTGAAGACAAACCCAAATAAGGTATGGGTGATGGTAGAAATGGAAGCAATGACGTACGCCACAAGAGTGAAGTTCTTGGGGAACATAGGGTACTACAAAAGGTTTTTCAAAAAAAATTCCCAAGTATCATACTCATTGGACAATTTCACACAGAAGGGAGTCGTACACCCGGGGGACAGCGCAAGAGGAAGCATTCCAATAATTGAAGACGAGGCTAGTGTGTATGATTGAATGTGGACCTCAAATCCAACACACACGCAACATAGTCCTTACTCACATGATTGAATTACGGGAAAGAATATGAATTATTCAATCTGAAATCCATTGTGAAGCGACCAGTTGCCTCCTATGTAGTCGGGGTGTTTAAAATTGCTCTCAGATTGAAAGCCAACAACCATAAGACTGATTCTACAATGGAGGATTTAAAAGAAAAACATGAGCAAAAATGAAATTAAGCTAAGAATGAATGCAATTAATCTAGAAAGCTTTGAAAGAAATATGAAATGCAGATTTTTATTTGATTTTGAAATAAAGATGATATTAGACTAAGAACAAGTAAGCAAATTTAATCTAAATGTGAAATGCAATTACACTAATATGAGAAATTAAACTAGTTGCAAATGAAAGCTTGAAATTCAATCAAAAATTCGCTATAGTGCCTTTACTCTCAAAATTGCCATCCATGAATGAGAAAAAGAGGCTCATTAAATAGAAAAGCCCGGAGAGGAATGAAGAGTTTCTTGATTTGAAACTCATGACTCTTCATTCCCAAATTGAGACAAAAAGGCATGATTTATTTAATTAAAAGAATGGAATTTGCCACATGTGGGGAGATGACCTTTCGAGTAATTTGAATTATTAAATTCAAATAAAGAGGTGTCCATTCAATTAACTAAATATTTATTAATTCCTTTCAAGGGTATTTAGCTAATGGGGTGGATTTAATTTAATTAAAAAGCACTTAGGACTTTATAATTAAATTAACTTATCATAGAGATTATTTAGCCAAATAAAGTCTAGGACTTAGGAATTAATTTAGCGTTTGATTATTGCAAATTAGGGTTTTTTGCATCTGACATCAAGTCAAGTAAATTCAAGTAGGAGAGAGAAAATTGCTTAGTGAACTAAGACTTTGATGACATAGAAAATTGAAGAAATGCACCAAAATTGATTGAAATGATTAGGTGCCAATTTTGGGGTATTACAGCTAGTAGGTGTGCCAATACTAGCATATCTGAACTAGGACAAGGAGTTTCATGTACACGTGGATGCCTCCAACTTTGAAATTGGATCCACACTAGCGTAGGTGGGGGATCATGGGCTAGACTACCTGATCTACTTCGCCAGCAAGTTGTCTAAGGCGGAGAATAATTACAACACAATAGAAAGGGAGGCCGTCGGAATGGTGTACATCATCTAGAAGTTCAAACACTATCTCTTGGTGATGTCATTCAACTTCTATGTGGACCATTAGGCACTTATGTGTTTTGTCAATAAACTAATTAAGAGTCAGTCAGTGATTGCTCCTCCTGCAGGAGTTTACTTTTAATATTATCGTTAGGTCAAGAAAGAACCATGTAGTTGTAGACTAGTTGTCAAGGATCAAGTTGGGAGAACCAACTGAGGGTGTAAATGATGACTTTATTGATGCTCATTTGTTCCACATGGTTTTTTTTCCTGCATGGTACACTAGTATAAGAGAGTACCTTTCAAAATCCTAAATTCCCGAAGGAAATGCCACCAGAGGAGAGAAGGAAACTAGTGCTTCAAAATAGAACATTCCAACTAATAAATGGACTCTTATACAAAATGGGACCAAACCAAGTCCTATGGTTGTGCATTCTAGAGGAGGATATTTTGGGTGTTCTAAGGGAAGCACATGAAGGGCTAGTGGGTGAACACATGGGACCCAACACGACCACCATGAAAGTGTTTTTAGTAGGCCTCTGGAGGCCCACGTGGTATAATGATGCCCGAAAGTGAGTGATTAGTTGTGATACTTTCCAGTGGGTGGGGAATCCACTCAAGAGATACTTCATGTCGCTTAACCCATCGTATGCACAAGAATTATTTGAATGGTGGGAATTTGACTTCATCGAGGCACTAAAGGCAAGCAGAGCCTGATGGTGCAGATATATTATGGTGGCAAGAAGAGCCCGACGGTGTAGATATATTATGGTGGCAAGAAGAGCCCGACGGTGTAGATATATTATGGTGGCAAAAAATTACCTGATGAAGTGGGTGGAGGAATGGACCCTACCTAACAACTCTGTATTGAGTACAACTAATTTCTTTTACGAACAAATTATCACAAGGTACGGGATTGTGATATAGTTGACATGCGACCGCGAGGGCCACTTTGTGAATCATGTCATTTGATTGCTCACCACGGAGTTTAAAATTTTTGACTCCTTGTCAAGTCCATAATATCCTTGGGCGAATGGGCAAGCTAAGGCCATTAAAAAAAAAATTGTATTAATGATCTACAAATCATGCAAGGTGGAGCAGGAAGATTGGGAGGAAAAGTTGTCATCAGTACTGTGGGCCTACTGTACGACCTACAATGTGACCATGGGTCAAACACCCTTTCAGTTAACATATGGACCAGAAGTTGTTGTACCGATGGATTTCATTGTATCGAGCCTTTGAATTGTGATCAAGAACCAATTGGGTGACATGGAGAATCTGCAGGAAAGGTTGTACACCTTGAACAAGCTTGATGAGTGTCGGATGATGGCACAATGGGCGACGGATGTGGTATAGTAGAGACAGAAGGTCTGGCATGATAAACACTTACGATGAATTTAGTTCACCCTGAGACAATTAATCTTGAAGTATAATAGCCGGAATGAAATCAAACCGAGGAAGTTCAAAGTGTGGTGGCTCAACCCCTACAAAGTACACAAAGTTGGTGTGAATGGAGAAATCAAACTATGGACACTCGATGGGTAGGAGGTTCCAAAGGCAGTGAATGGGTCCAAATTGAAATTATACCATGAACGGCCACAGGACCCAACTTAGCACAACAAACCCATCGTGAGGTAATGTAACATTATTGAAAAAAAAATTGGAGAGTAGACCATACGGTTTACTATGGAACCACCACCATACAATGGGATCACCGTGTGGTGTATCCACTATATGGTGGGACCACCGTGATGGTCACCGTATGGGAAGTCTATCACCCATGAGAAATCAAAAAGGTTGTATGGACTCAAGTTTTTAATAAGCTTGAAGGCCTCCTCAACGTACGAATGGTACTAGAAAAGAAGTTTGAAGTGTCATACAATATTGAAACTCATGAATTGAGAAACCATACAAAATTGATGATTGGCGGAGAGTCTAAAGTCTTGTACAAATGGAGATGAAAGCATTTTCTGAGGGGGTTTTGTACATTGTACGAATGGAGAGGCATAATATAAAGAGATGTTGTAGGCTAGAGTCATTCATTTGTTGATGGTGGTATTGTCATCCAAAGAAGCCAGCAATCGGAAGGAGCATAGGCCATATGGTCATTATGATGCCATACATTTATTTTGTGCCCACATCAAAAGCACACACGATCATTGGGGTTGCACAAATTTTGTATAGCAACAAAGGATAGTAATAGAGAATTCATACACTAGCAAATGTAGAGGGAAAGAATACACAGAGAAAGGAGCGCTAACTTCCCTAACAGTTTTTTATAATTTGGGTAAATGAAAAAGAGAAGATAGTTATTAATGGATACATGAACATGAAGGAAGAAACTGGATTGGAGAATAATGTTACAGACATCACAATCAAGAAGTTCAGACATGGATAAGGACAAGAGAGTACTACCATTGGGAGTCAAATTTGTAGGAAAGGTAGACACGACTACTAGCAAGAAGAAGAAGAATGTGAGGCTAAAAATTCAAATGCAGGCTCAAAAGGAAGAAGTCACATTAAAGACTATTAAATTCAATGGATTGAATGAGTTGGAATGTAGATCATGGTGGTAGGAAACACCAGATGATGATTTTGTAAAAAGAAAAATCCGGTGCGAAGAGGTGCATTGGGCAATATAGATGCTTATTTTTTGCATCTGAGATTATGAGGGGGCATTAAGGATGATGGTTGAGACATTTGACAAGTTTATCCATAAGAGCACTTTCTAGTATCTAAACCATGATCTCACCATCACATTCAGAGCCGCTGACTTCACGGTGGTTTTTGGTATACCCAACAGAAAAGGAAAGAAAATTGAAATGAAGGCAATGAAGATGTCTTGGGAAGAAAAAGAAAAATGGATAAAGGTGATTTCAAGAAATTTGACACCAGTAGAGATGGAATCCATAGTGAGTACTACTTCTAACAGTCGTGGCATTAAGAAAGCTTTCACTACACCTAGTGAATGGATATGTCTTATAGATGTGATCAAGATTCGGCTTACAGGTTTGAGTCATGCTTCTGATATTTCCCTCCCAAAAATTATTTTGATGAATGGTATAACAAATGGCATCGTTTATGACTAGGCATCCCTACTGGCCAAGATAATGCACGAGTTCATGACCATCCAGCACAGAACATTCTGCATGCCTCACTATGCCATTAGATTCTTTCTAGAGGCCACTCATACTCAGATACCACTGAACAGATTAAAGATAAATTCGCAGGACAGCCTAACACCTAGGGAGGCACCTATTTTTTATTGGCAATATCTAGATATAGGTGGTATGCTGACAGGATAGAAGTGGAAGTGATATGTGGTTTAAGAGTCAGAGGATGAGGTAGATAGTGGCAGAGAGGATACCAGTGAGACCTCATTCGTGACTGGAGATAGTGATACAGATGAGGTAGAGACAATGGATTTGGTGATGGTGGTAGATGCAGATGTGCCCACTCCTTCGGGTGGTAATACTGCAGGGGTTATGTTTTCCCAGCCACCCACATCCTTGGGTATCATAGTGGTAGTCATTCTAGTGTCAGGATTTGGTCAAGTGAGAGCACCAGTGACCATAACGTTGCTAGGTGTGTGTATGTCAACAGGTGTAGTTGTTCCACCACCTGCGAGTGACATAGTGGAGTTGGCAATAGGGGCAGAGGAGTTTCTAAAAGATGAGGTAGTGGAGGCCATATTTGTGTTGGAGTTCGAGGAGTTATCGAGTGGGGTAGAGGAATTGTCAGGTATAGAAGTGTCTACAGCACGGATAGCCAGCGGGGTGAGTGAGCCACAAGTGACCCTTGAAGTGGTTGGTTCAGATTCAGTTGTGATGATAGATGTAGTATTATTGGATGAGAAGCCTATGGAGGCACGTTGTGGTGACAAGTGGTGCTCCATCTGATGAGTCTATGAGAACTTGGTTGAGTAGCTTCAATATGGAACCTCTGGCACCAGTCAGGTCAGTTGTTCTCTCACTACGACAGGAGTTACCCTTGTGCCAGGATGTATTTGACTTGGAGGGAGATAACTCACTTGTCCATGACCACGCGTTAGAGATAGAGGATTCCCCAGTCAGACAGTTACCCTTGCCTAAGTATGAGGAGATACCAAAGCCTCTAGGTGATGAACTACAACTGATTGAATATTTGAATGAACTGAAGGAACGGTGATTAGAGATCACCGAGCTACTGAAATGATATGTAAGATGATTAAATTAGTCAATATGTTGTCATTGATGTCAACTAGCTTTGACAGTACTTATCATGCTAGTTACAAACATCTGAACATCTGTTGAAGGAAGAAAAGATGAAGAACTGAGATATCTACATGAGGAAAAGATGGATATGACAAATAAGGATAAGGTAAACATTGGGTAACTTATTGATGAGTCTATGGATTTATATTATTGACTTGAGCATGTTACATTAATCTACTATGAAGAAGAGATTTAAAATTGAACAATTCAATGTGGTCGGTAATTGAAGATTTTGTATACACTGAGCCAGTGCAATGTATACCGTTTGACAATATTAACCGAGCTAGTTAACTAATTATCACCGATGGATTTCTATATCAATCGAGTATGGATGAAAATATTAAATGCAAAGAACAGCCGATTGAATTTGATGAGCTAGAAATTGTTATGATTTCGAGGTTAAGGATGAATTTTGTTATAAGATCCACGACTAACAAAATTTGAAGAAGATCTAAAGGATGAGATTGAAATGTATTAATGACACATCTACCAAGGAAAGTTTAAGTGGAAAAATGGATGAAGGAGATTAAGTGGTAAAATCTAATGGCTGGTATGAAAATGATTTACTTGTCTATATAAGAGATATGAGTTTCATTATTGAGACATGCTAGAAAGAAGAAGACTACAGAGATTTCATGTGAAGACTTTATTCATGCATGCTTGATCAAACTGGTTATTGAAAGAACTGAGCTACAGATATTACCGAGCATCAGAGAACCATTTATCGAGTGAAAGTAAGTTGAAGAATATTGAGGAAGTGAAATTGATTAATGATCAGAGGATTTATATGGGCTTAGTATAGATCTGAATATTTTCAATTGAGTTATATGTGAATCAGATCAGTACTGTATTAGTTTAACCATTGATTCAAAAAATCTCTTAACCGATTGGACTTAACAGTCTTATGTTCTACCCTATGACATTCGTTGAATGTATAGTGTTATCTTGTTGACCCCATAGTGAATGCTGGTCAAAAGTTAACTGTTAGTGATAAATCCTCTAACCAGGTCACACCTAATAGTGTGTATTGTAACCTTTAACAGGGTTGGCTCTTCACCGAGCTCACTTCAGAAGAGTGAATTATTTTGGGTTACCGGTCCCAGGTAGTTTTTCCCTTAGTAGGGTTTCCACGTTAAATCATTATGTTATGCATTAATTTTTTATGATTATTTTTTCTATCATACTTTACATACTACATAGTTTATTTGGTCAATAATCACAATTGGATATTTACTGGTAATCGGTAAACTAAATAGACAAATTGATATTTTATGTTATTGAGCTAGATAATTTGTTGGAATTATTTTGTAAGGCACATCTTTGTATTTGGGACTATAGGATAACTGATCTAACTGATTCACCCCCCCCCCCCCCTCTCAGTTATTCTAGCAATTGGTATCAGAGCACATTGGTTTCTTGGAAGAAAGTTTTAAGGACTTGAGCAAAAAATTACAAGATGTATAAAAGGGAAGTGTTGAAGCTAAACAAGGACAACTTTACTACATGGAAAAGTCAGATGAGACTTCACATATCTGGAATTGGAGAATCTGCTATACCTTTACTTGATAATGGCTACATACAACCAAATGTTGGACCTTTGACTCTTGATCAGTTGAGAGACTAACATGACCACAATATCACTATGATAGAGATTGTTGTTGCTCCATCTGATGCTAAATTTGAGGCTGTCAAGGATTGCACTACAGCAAAGAAAATGTGGGATAAAATTTCTCTAGTTTATGGTGGTGATGTGAATGTGATGAGAGCCAGAGCTGAAATCTTAAGAGGTAGATTTGATGACATGAAGACGAAGGAAGGAGAGAACATTACACAGTACACAAACCGAATCAAAGAGGTAGTCAATGCTATCTAAGGAGCTGGTGGTATCATTTCTAAAAATACAGTGGTGAGTAATATACTGAGAGCCTTATTGCATGTCTATGCAATCAGAATATCTTCTATTCATGAAATGAGGTCTGCACCTAATAGAAATCTTACTCTTGATAATCTGATTGGGAAGTTAACAACTTTTGAGCTGAACAATTTTGATAATAGTGTTGTACCAAGTGTTGATTCTTCTTTTATGTCATCTCTTAAGATTGGTAACTCTAGCAGTAAGCATAATATGAGGAATGAAAGTGATAGTAATACTAATGATGAGCTTGATGAGATTGACGCACTTATGGCCCAGAGATTGTAGAAAGGTAAAGATAGATATAAGGGAAAGTTACCTTTAGCTTGTTTTAATTGTAAAGAAGTTGGCCATATTGCTGCTAGATGTCCTAATAGGAAAGAGGAAGATAAAGATAGAGACCGATCTCGTGATGGAAGTTATGGCAGAAGGAATAACAGAGGTTATCGACACTACAACAAAGACAACCGAGATGACAAAGATAAGGGTAAAAAGGCATGTTATCTTGTTGGAGAAGATGACACCGACACTGACACTGATGATGATATTGAGGTAGTGTTTGTTGCAATGAAATATTATTCAGAAGAAGAGGAAAGGTATGTAGAAATAGCACTTATTTCTAAAGTTAGTAAGAATGATACTTGGATCATTGATAGTGGTTGTACACATCACATGACTGGTGATGAAGATAAGTTTGATCATCTTGAGCATTATAATGGAGGATCAGTGAAAATGGGAAATGACACACCTTGCATGGTTAAAGGAAAAGGATCTATTTTATTGAACAATAGAATTAGATGTGATAATGCATACTAGGTAAAAGGACTTAATTACAATTTTTTTATTGTAGCATAGTTGAATAACTCAGGTCACCGAGTTACATTTGAAAGCAAGAAGGTGAAAATCTATGATGAAAATGGAAAGTTTGTCAGAACAAGAGGACAATTAAAAGGTAATTTATTTTATCTTGACAATATTGAATCTTCTTGTTTGCTGGTGAAAAATGAAGATGCATGGTTATGGCATAAGAGGTTATGTCATGTAAATTTTGATAACATGATTAAGATTAGTAGAAATAGAAAAGCTATAGGACTGCCTAGTCTAACCAAACCTAATCATGTTATGTGTCATCAATGTCAAAAAGGAAAGATGACAAAATCTAGTTTTAAAAGTAAGGACTATTCATCTAAAGGAATTTTGGAGCTGGTCCACACCGACTTATGTGGTCCTATGAGAACTCAAAGCTACTATGGTGATAGATACTTTATTTTATTTTTTTATGACTATACTAGATTGATGACAGTTATGTTATTGAAAGAAAAATCTGAGGCATTCAAATTGTTTAAATGGTATAAGGCTAAAGTAGAAAAAGAAACTGGAAAAGAATTGAAATGCTTAAGGTCTGATAGAGGAGGTGAGTTTTTTTCTGATGAATTCACTAACTTCTGTAATGAGCATAGTATCAAAAGGCAAGTTTCTGCACCTAGAACACCACAGCATAATGGAATTGTTGAAAGGAGAAACCGATCTATTGTTGATTGTGCTAAAACATTGATGATTGATAAAAATGTTGCAAAAATGTACTGGAGAGAGGTAGTTAGCACAATAGTATATGTCCTGAACCAAGTTCAACTAAATAAAGACACAAACAAGACACCTTATGAGTTATGGTTTGGATACACACCGAGTGTAAGTTATTTTAGAATCTTTGGTATTAAGTGTTATATTCTGAAAGATGATAGGAATGGTAAATTTGACTTTAAATATGATGAAGGAATATTGTTAGGATATTCTACTAAGAGTAAAGCTTATAAATGTTTGAAAAAAGTTACTAATAAGATAATAGAAAGTGCTAATGTAAAAGTTGATGATTTTGCTGATAAGAATGATGAAGAAAGCATGAAGGATCTGGAAGACTATGGTAGGTTTACTTATGTTGAAGATCCTGATTATCTACCGAAGCCACAGGCTGAGTCTACCGAGCATCTAGAAAATGCTACCGAGAATCGGGAAGAAGCTACCAAGAAGGAAAATGCACCTAAACGGAATGATGAGCAGGGAAGAGATCAAGTTCTAGCAAGATTTCTTAGAAGACGCCATCTAGAGAATCAAATCATTGGAGATAAGCAAGCTGGCATGCTGACCCAAAGTAAGTTAAGACATAACACATGCTTAGTTTGTGAGTTTGAACCTAATAATGTTAGGGATGCACTTGAAAATGAGGAATGGATCAATGTTATGAATGAGGAAATTAAACAAATTAAAAAGAATAAGACATGGACATTAGTGCCTAGACCGAAACATAAAAATGTTATTAGCACTAAGTGGATTTTCAAGAATAAGTTGAATGAAAATGGAGAGGTCACTAGGAATAAGGCAAGACTTATTTGCAAGGGATATGCACAAGGGTATTGATTATGGTGAAACCGTTGCACCTTTTGCTAGACTGGAAGGAGTCTACATATTACTTACATATGCTGCACATAAGGGATTTAAAGTATATCAAATGGATATGAAATCAGATTTTCTAAATGGAATACTTGAGGAGGAGGTTTACATAGAACAACCGAAAGGGTTTGTTGATCTGAATCAGAAAGACATGGTATGTAGACTACACAAAGCTTTATATGGACTGAAGCGAGCACCGAGGGCATGGTATGAAAGACTACATGCTTACCTTATAAGTATTGGCTTTGTAAAAACTAGTGAAAACAGTAATTTGTATATGAAAGGAGATTCTAATGATAACATTTTGATTGCTAAGATATTTTTTGATGATATAATCTTTGGTGGACAAGATTAGATTTGCAAATCCTTTGTTGATGAAATGAGAAAGGAATTTGAGATGTCAATGTTTGGAGAGATTAAATTATTTCTAGGTTTGCAGATTATACAATAGAAATATTGGATTTTCATCACTCAATCAAAATACATTAAAGAAGTATTGAAGACTTTTGGCATGGAAGATGCTAAACTAGTAGGAACATTGATGGTCACTAGATGTAAATTGTCAAAGGATGATGAATCTACCGAGGTAAATCAGACTCTATACTGATCTATGATTGGTAAACTGATGTATATTGTACACAGTAGGCCTAATATTGCACATGCAGTGGGGATTGTGGCAAGATTTTCTACCAATCCTATAGATTCACATATGGTTGCAATGAAAATAATTCTGAGATACCTAAAGAAAATAGAGGACTATGGATTATGGTACAGATTGGAAGGCAAATTTGAACTTAGAGTTTACATCGATGCAGATTGGGTTGGAAACATAGCTGACCTGAAGAGCACAATCGGTGGAGCATTCTTTTTAGGGGAAAGACTTATGACTTGGATTAGCAAGAAACAAGCATGCATTTCTCAGTCTACTATTGAAGTAGAGTATGTTGTTGCTGCTACTAATTGTTCAAATATTTCTTGGATTAGACAAGTGTTGGAAGGGATGAATGAGGTAATCACTAACCTGATGATCATATATTGTTACAAAATGGGTGCTATAAATATTTCTAAGAATCCTATGATGCATTCAAAGAAAAAGCATATATCTATTAAGTATCACTACTTAAGGGAACAAGTTCAAGAGAAGCAGGTGAAACTAAAATTTCTAACATCTAAGGAATAACTTTCTGATATCTTTACTAAACCATTATCGAAGGACACATTTTAATATTTGAGGACTAGACTTGGGGTCCTACCCCTGTCTACCGGTCACTAAGGTGATCTGGAGGTTGCATCAACCTATACTTATCAGAATATCACTCATGTTGATGCACATAGCTCACACTTTGGATTTTGTCTAAGGTTGTGAAAGATTGTAGAAGTTGGAACATAAATTTTTTTATTAGTACACTGAAGGTACTTGATATGAACCAAACAAAAGAGAATTACTTTCTTTTCAGAGTTGTTTGTATATTTTCTTTGGCATTGTTGTCAAAGGGAGAGAGAATGAATATACAAAATCAGTTACTAAGAACACAAATAGAGAGAGATTGCAGAAAGGGAGAGACTTGAATATTTGTTGCTGAGAACAAAGGGAATCTGAGAACTGGAAAGATCAAAACCACGGGGAGAATCTGAACATGTAATGTTGTTATGCTATGTAGTGATTAAAGATATTAAATATGAGCTTACCAAGCTACAATATGAGCTTACCGAGCTACAGCATTTACTTACATAGTTGTAGAATACATGTTTGGTATGTGTATGGCATATTTTCATATTGCTTGTATTTCCATCAATGCCAAAGGGAGATATTGATGAACTACAACTGATTGAATATCTAAATGAATTGAAGGAACAATGATTAGAGATCACCAAGCTACTGAAATGATATGTAAGATGATTAAATTAGTCAATATGTTTTCATTGATGTCAACTAGCTTTGACAGTACTTATCATGTTAGTTACAAACATCTGAACATCTATTGAAGGAAGAAACGATGAAGAACTAAGATATCTACATGAGGAAAAGATGGATATGACAAATAAGGATAAGATAAACATTAGATAACTTATTGATGAGTCTATGGCTTTATATTGTTGACTTGAGCATGTTACATTAATCTACTATGAAGAAGAGATTTGAAATTGAACAATTCAATGTGGTCAATAATTGAAGATTTATGTATACACCGAGCCAGTGCAGTGTATACCAACTGACAGTATTAACCGAGCTAGTTAGCTAGTTATCACTGACGCATTTCTATATCAACCGAGTATGGATGAAAATATTAAATGCAAAGAATAGCCGACTGAATTTGATGAGCTGGAAATTGTTATGATTTTGAGGTTAAGGATGAAGTTTGTTATAAGATCCACGACTAACAAAATTCAGAGAAGATCTAAAGGATGAGATTGAAATGTGTTAATGACACATCTGTCGAGGAAGGTTTAAGTAGAAAAATGGATGAAGGAGATTAAGTGGCAAAATCTAATGGCTGATATGAAAATGATTTACTTGTTTATATAAGAGATATGACTTTCATTATTGAGACATGCCAAAAAGAAGAAGACTACAGAGATTTCACATGAAGACTTTATTCATATTGCATGCCTGATCAAACTGGTTATTGAAAGAACTGAGCTGCAGATATTACCAAGTGTCAGAGAACCATTTACCGAGTGAAAGTAAATTGAAGAATATTGAGGAAGTGAAATTGATTAATGATTAGAGGATTTATATGGGCTTCGCATAGATCTGAATATTTTTAATTCATTTTTATTTGAATCAGATCAGTATTGCATCAGTTTAACCATTGATTCAGAAAATCTCTTAACTGAGTGGACTTAAAAGTCTTATGTTCTACCCTATGACATTCGTTGAATGTAAAGTGTTATCTTGTTGACCCCATAGTGAATGTTGGTCAAAGATTAACTATTAGTGATAAATCCTCTAACCAGGTCACACCTAACAGTGTTTATTATAACCTTTAACATGGTTGGCTCTTCACCGAGCTCACTTTCGAAGAGTGAATTATTTTGGGTTATCGGTCCCAAGTGGTTTTTCTCTTAGCAGGGTTTCCACGTTAAATCATTATGTTACGTGTTATTTTGTATGATTGTTTTTTCTATCATACTTTACATACTACATAGTTGATTTAGTCGGTAATCACATTTGGATATTTACTGGTAATCGGTAAATTGAACAGACAGATTGATATTTTGTGTTACTGAGCTGCATAATTTGTTGGAATTGTTTTGTAAGGTACATCTTTGTATTTGGGACTGTAGGATAACTGATCTAACTGATTCACCCCCCCTCTCAGTTATTCTAACACTAGGGCCTCCTAGGGAGCCTCCTGGTGAGGACTTAGAGGAATATCTTGCAAATATGGTTGCAATGGGATGATGGGTGGTGGCCTCCTCTCAATCATGTGGTCAGGAGGGATTTTCCCTAAACTTGGAGCATTTATTGGCCTTTGTTCAAGTTGATTTCCCTAAAGCCTTTGCTACTTGTTACGAGTCCCATGGATGGCCAACTATGGAGACATTGGATATGATAAATGACTAGGCCCTTCATGAGTGGGTGGGAGAAAATAGAGACGGGATTCTCATCAGGGAGATCGAGAAGGCCTTCAGGGAGTTCTATTACACCTCGAGGTGTACGGAGCACATTTTTTCAAGTCATGAGGCTGCACGGATGGTGACAATGTCAGCTCGAGAGGAGTTAGTCACCCAGATCCAGTCAGTTGAGGGAGACTTGGACCACCACACAGAGGAGTTGTCTAATCATTAGGCATCTTGGGTAGTAGAGAGAGGTACTTTGATGGCTCATTTGGAGGTAGTGAGGGAAGAGAAGTCAGCTTCAGAGAAATGATTGGCTGAGGAGAGGTCAACCTTAGAGCATAAATTGGCCAAGGAGAGATATGAGAGGGGTATGTTGGAGACTCCTTTGGTGAGTTCCATAGAGGTAGCAGAAAAGAAGGACAAGGAGGTCTTGGAGGTAGTACTGATGGTCAAGACATCCATGGAGCGGGGGATGGTAGTTGAGCGGGACTTTCAACTAAGGATTTAGTAGGTGTATGACCTATGAGCTCAGCTCTAGACATCGCAGTCATCAGGGATGCCCCCTCAGGCCCCTTCTTCTCAGTCTTGATATTTCCTTTATATGGAAGATATTGTAAACATTGTCTCTATTTTGGTGTACATCATTTAGAGATGAGTTTCTTTTTGGGAAGATGATGTTATCGGTAAAAGTGTCATTATCATTTAGTTAGTCAGCCGAAGGGTAGGTAGTTGGGGTAACGTAGCGATGGTTGGAGTTGCACCCCTTCAGTGTTGTTATATGTCATGTACTTCCTTTGAGGAATAGCAATAGTGTTGTGTTGTCATTTTGGTTGTGTTGCATTAAGTAATTACCGGCATATGTTGTAAGTATTTGATGAATTAATGAAAGTATTGGGTTCTTTGCCATATTTTTCTATTTAACTCTATTATTCATGTATGTAATAAAATAATTTAACCACTAGGGAAAATTTCAAGAGTTGGACAATTGTACTTCATCTATGACAAGGAGATTCTTTCCATCATGCTCACACTGGGCAATTTTTGGTAGTGCCTCATTGGAGAAAAATTTGTTGAGCAAATAGACCAAAATAGTCTGAGATATTTCCTAGAGCAGGACTTGAACCAACGGCAATAGAAATGGGTGAGTAAGATCCAAGCATATGATTTTGATATTGAACACATGAAGGGAAAGAATAATGTGTTATCCAATGCCCTATTAAGAAGACCTTCCATATGTTCACTATCACAGATCTCGACAGATTGGAAGGCTCATCTATTGGTCAAGTACTCAAATGATTCATTTGCATGCATCATCTACTACAAAGACATAATTTATCTAGTATCCAAATTGAAGATGAAGGAGAAGATTGTGAGGGAATTTCATGACTCGCCTCTTGCAAGGTACCCAAGGTACCTCAAGACATATAGGAAAGCTTGCGAAAGGTTCAATTGGAAGGGCTTGAAGGATGATGTCCTACAGTACATGCAGTAATCTTACACTTGCCAATAGAAAAAATCTAAGCATACATTTCCTGTAGAATTACTATAGCCCTTACCAATACCTAATTAGAAATAGGAGAGCATTTCAAAGGACTTCATCATTTGGATTTTGAGAGTGCAAGGGAAATATTGTATTTATATAATAGTGGTTCATTTAACCAAGTATGTCCATGTCTTTTCCACTCCCACAAGATATCAGGAAACTCAGGTGGATGAGTTATTTTTCCAAGAGGTGTTCCTCTTGCATGGCTTTTCACAAAACATAGTCAGTGAAAGGGTTAGTTGTTTCCTCAACACTTTCTAGATGGAACTATTTTGGTTAGCAGGAACGGAACTATCTCTTACCATGAGTTACCACCCACAGATGGATGGTTAGATGGAGTTTGTGAACAAATGGTTGGAGGGGTACCTAAGGAATTACATTTTGGCATAGCAAAAGGCATGGGTCCATTGGCTGCATTTAGGGGAGCATTGTTACAACACTACCTATCACATGTCAATAGATATGCCACCCCTCAAGGCACTTTATGATTATAAGCCTTCATCATTTTTGGATCTGGTATTAGGTGATATTCGTGCACCGAGGGCTAAGGACTCACTGCAAGAAATTTTGGATATCCTAAGTCTCTCAAGAACAACCTGCAAAGGGCTCAGAATCAGTAGAAGATGTATGTTGTTCAACATAAGATAGAGTAGAGTTTTGAGGTAGGAGATTTGGTTTACCTCCGACTAAAATCATACACACAATCTTCCCTGAATAAAAGTGTTACCAAGAAGTTGAAGCCATGCTACTATGGACCCTATAGAGTGGTTCAGAGGGTGGGTGAAGTTTCCTACGAGTTGGAACTTCCTGAGGGACGTCAAATTCACAATGCCTTTCATGTTTGATGCCTTAAAAAGGCATTTGATCAGCGTTTCATGGTTTTAGAGGAATTCCCACTCATCAACAAAGAAGGAAAACTTATACTGGAACTCGTAGTGATGATCGACGTCAAAGAGAAAAATTTTAGGTCATGCACCATGAAGGAGTACCTAGTTTGTTGGAAGGATTTGCTAATTGAAGATGCCACATGGGAAGGAAAATAGACTTTGGAGCATCCAAGTCTGCAATTGCTTAAGGGAAATCAATTCTTGGGTCGAGATAAGTATAATGTCCTCGATATAATTAAATAATTTAATTAAAATTATTTGTTTTATGGCCCCAAAACTTAATTATAATATATTCCAGGCCCCTTTTTATTTATTACTTATTTTATGTTTTTGTCATGTCAGTTTATTTGTAACCCTTCGGGAAGTCTCCCAGAGTCCATTTATAAGGTCGAGTTTGGCATAGTTGTAAGTATGGTAAATTTGATATTTTCTTTGTATTTGTAAGTTCCAGTTGGATTTAAACTTTTCTATCATTTCGAAGGTGCAAGATCCTCCCTACTATGGAATTTTGTAGTTTTGGTGGGAGTTACTTCTCATCCTATTCTGTCTGTGGATCTTAGTTATTGTAATCATGGGTTTACCTTGTGTGGGAATTCTATATTTGTTATAAAATATTTTATGTGTGATTTCCCTTATATTTATTGAATATTGTGTTATACGTAAATCTTGTTCTGGCATATATCGATAGCATACAAATTCTTGATAGTTAGCAGTAATAGCATCTGAAGATGTGCCTAAGTCATCTATTTAGGTGGACATTCACAGGACTGTCTGAAGTGGTTTATCAAAGGGTCATATGGTTGGCTTCCTTCACTGTACATACATACTCATTTTTGTATAGAAGTGACTGGGGGAGTGGAAATTTTCATATGGACATTGGTCATATGGGTGTGAAGTAACTGTATGAAGGTACCATCTGAGAGTGGTTCCAAAGGACTGTGTGGTTGACCAAGACAATTTGGTGGTGATTTTTGTGGTCATACGGTTGATCCATATCACCATACAAAGGTCTCATTACCATATAGGTATCACCATATGAAATAATTCCAAATACCATCGGGTGACCATACTTCTTCATGGAGAGAGTATTTTTTTGGTCGTATGGAGGAGAGTTGAACTTCTTACGGGTAGATTTATCTATACACCAACATTGTCGTACGTAAACTTTAGGGACTAGTCATCAAGGATATTATAGATGGATATGACTAATGATATCAAGGCCCTTCTTAACCACAACAAAATCCATGGAAAGAAGTGCAATGAATCTCCTTTTTAAAATGATTTTGAGTATTGATTGTTTTATCATGGTGATTTATGGCATGTGTCTGATTATTTGGTTGGCTTCTGATGTAAGCACTAACTCACATGCTTTCTAGGTGTTGAGGAGCCTTATTTAGTTCATTCTCTATGTTTTTTTAGTTACCCTTCTTTAGAGATTGTAGAATTTGATAGATAGAAATATGGGAGGTGAAAAGAAAAGAGTGGAGCCGATCTCTTGTGATTAATGGAAATCCAACCCCAATGTTTGGTGGATTCTGCAAGTTGATGGGGTCATGAAGTATCTAGAGAGACTACATGGTAGAAATTGGTTTGTGACTAAAATGTTTACTAAATATTGGAGGGATAGTAAAGTTAATATTTTTGGGAGGACTGTTAATGCCAATATTGGTGTCATTACGGAGATCATGAGTCTTCCCATGGAGGGTTATAACTTTTATAGATATAGGAAGCTTTCTGATGTCATCATTAAGAAATTCCCTAAGGAGGGTGATGAGAAAAAGAATTATGAAGGTGAAAAAGACCTATTATGTGCCCAAGAAGATTAAATTAGTTTGGACGCAGGTACTCATGGAAGTTATGAAGTACTTCACTCTTGATGGAAGGTTTACTAGGGTTTATGACTATCATTTTGTGCTTCTTAGTCACTTCAAGTATGAGGTGAAGGTTTCTTTCCCCTTCTACTTTCTTTTACCCATGAATGATAGCATTCAAAGTTATAGTGAAAACCCTAGGGGTAACTCGGTTCTCCATGATTGCCTTATGTTGTTAATTTATGATTATTTTAAAGCATCCTCTATTGAACACCATACCCTTTCCAATTTTGAGTCTGAAAATCTTAGGGATAGTAATGAAGAGTCGGGGGATCATGAAGGTTGGGATATTGATGTTGGTGAGGATGTTAGGGAGTCCCACCTCAGAAAAGACCCAAATTGGAGGGAAACTCCCCTATTCAGAGTAAAGGTAAACATAGGGATAAAGCCTTGACCCCCTCTCCTACTTTGGCCACCAAAAGTGTAAGTGAGCCCAAATCTAGTCGAGAAAAAGGTAAGAAAGTTGTGTTTGAGTCCTCTATTTTTTATTCTCGGGATGAACCTAATTCTCCTTTTGTGTCTAAGGACCTAGCTAGTGAAGAGGATACCAATAAGGCTATGAATCTTAATGAAGATGACTTTCGTCCCAACAAAGAAATCATTATTGGTGTCTTAGAGACTTCTAGTCAATGTGCTATGTATTTTTATAGAGTGATAAGGTGGGTATTTCATCAAATCAAAGACCTTAATATTAAATTGTGTGCTCTCTCTAGCAAGCTAGAAGTGCTTGAGTCCTTTGGGGTTGGTAAGGATAGCATTAAGAAGACTGCAACCAAGGAACTTTGGATGAAAGGGGAGAAGGATTCTATCATTGATTTCCTCTCCCAAAGAGTTAAAGATATGGTGAGTTTGAAGGAGGACTATGATGAGAAGGTTGGGAACTTGAAGGCTTAAATGAACAAAATGGATACTACTCTACATAAAATCATGGAGCAAAGCCATAAGGTGCTCAAGTCTTGTACTGATAATATGAGAATCTTAGTGACCAAACTAGAGCAGATGATCCAGGATAAAACCATTGTGGGGGTGGAATCTGAAAAGGAATTTGGTCCAGAGGTGACTTCTAGTCCTAGTAAACACACCCATGAAAACACTAAGAAGAAGCAGGGGAAGCATAATCATAAGATTGAAGATCTCAAGATGGTTGTAGAAAATATGCATTAGTTGGATGTGGAATCTATTGATTTTTTGAACAACCTTTCTTAATTTTTCTTTGTGCTCTTGTCCTTCTGTGTCTTGTTGTTGGTCTTTTTCGGGCCTTTTTGTCTTGTGTTTGTCCTGGGTTGTCTCTTTTTTGTCACCAACATGGTATTTTTTAGACTTATAGTCTAAGTATGGTTGTTCCTTTTCTTTAATGCCTATCTTCTATGTAATCTTGTTGTAAAGGGTTTCGGGTCCCTTGAAAACCCATTTTTTCCTTAATCAAAAATAACTCAAGAGGTATGATTACTAAAAGTTATGAAAGATGACAAACATGAATGGACAAGAGACATGATTTATCATTCCATCTTGGCAAGATATGAGAAGATGATCTCACTTTTTAAATCATCATTTAGAACATTTTATATCTTATACATCTAGATTTGGATATGCTCAATTGAGCAAGTGCCTAATTGGAATAAATTAACTATAGGTATATAATTGCAAGTAAAAAACAACACCAATGATTGTGAGTATAGAAAGTGTATGCTACAAACAAAATCATTCTTTTCATTGCAACAATTCCAGTAAAGATCTCAAACAACAACTCATTGCTTAAGGCAATATTCTCATAATTACATACTTGTATTATTATATCATACACAATAAAGCATATTACTGCAACCAATACCATATCAATTGCATATACACATTGTCTATACTAGGAATAGGATCATAGTACATAATTATACATTGGAAGTAGCAATTCTCTATCAATATAAGTGATAGGAAATCATACTTCATAGCATATTCCATATTGATATATTAGAAACTTCCATTAGCCATATTGCATATGTATTATTGATTGACTCAAAAATAGCAAGTTTATATTGTTCATATTCTCTAGTACTTAGTTCAAGTGCAAGAATTAGATAGAGTAAGTGTGAGAAGTTGATGTAATGTTCTTGATATTCCAAGATATCCTAAAAGGGGACATTACAAGTGGTATCAGAGATTATAATCATGCCATCTTGTGGATTTGATGAGCGACAAGGAATTCAAATATTATTTTTGTAAGAAATTAAATACAAACTTTAAAGGATAGATAAGAAATGGGCGAAGAAGGAAACTTTAATAGGATAATGGACCAATTCTTGCCTAACAAAGAGAAAAAATAAGATGGCCCAATTGTTGAATATGCTCACACACACTGTAATAACTATCACCAACAACTACAATGGAAGTAAAGGAGGGAAAGATGCACAATCAATTAATGGTTCCCTAGAAAAAGACACCCACCACTAGCTCAAGACCTATCCCAACTTTCAATTCCTAGAGTGAACATTCTGAAGAGGAAAAACATACATTGGTGGACTTACAAGATCAATTTAAACAAGATTTGTTGGATAGTGGATTTCAAACTAAAATGTCCTTAAAATAACATATGGGCCTAAGAATAAAGCATGAACTATGACAAAGAAATAAAGACATATATTCTAAACTTAAGATAAAAGTGAGCAAGTTAAGCATTTCATACTTCAACAGATCAGGGAATAAAGTGACCCGAACATGGGTACAAAAGACAAATACCTACTTTAAGTTAAACCCTATGATTGAAGATGAACCCATCAAATATGCAGGGCTACACTTAGATGGAGTAGCAGATGAGTTGTGGTATCATGGGATGATCATCATGGGGCATGAAAAGATAACATCTTATGTCGAGTTTATAAAAAGACTCATAGAAAGGTTTGAAAATAAGGACCTTGAACTACATTGTAAAGAGATAGCTTAAATCAATCAAATAGGATCAATTGAGGATTACATAATGGAGTTCCAAAGAGTGTCACTTTTGGTGAAATACATATCAGAAAGATGGTTGATAGTCCTATTTATGGATGGTTTAATGGACCCTCTCAAAGGTTACGTCAAGGCAATAAACCCATGTACCCTTCAAGTGGCTATCAAAAAGTCAAGGGATATGGATACTAGGACCACAAAGGGCAAAGCCTCGCCAAGGGAAATATTAATCTACCTAAGGAGAAAAATAATCTATCCATGCTCAAAGAGGCACCAAGAAGAATTAGGCTTGATGAAGAAACAAGACAAGAGTTCAGAAGCAAAAAGTTGTGTTTTACTTGCAAGGAACCTTGGGCACCTGGAGATCAATGCATGGGCAGATGATAGATTCACTATATTAAGGTGAGCCCAAATAGTGAGGATGATTATTGTTAGTTGACAAATTGGTCCTTCTAAAAATAACTCTAAGAATGACTCACTATACCCAAGGTGAAAGACAAATAAGAAACTAACAATTGGAGATATTTCTATTGAATTAGCAATTTTCCTTTGAATTTTAGAGGTACAACTCTCTCTTGTGATTTAATTCTAATTGTTTTAGGGTATGTTTTTAACTAGAAAAAAGGAAAGGAAAATTGACACTTTCTCATCACCATGATATGAATATGATAATGAAAGTATAATAAGAGGGAAAAAGAGGTAAATGGCACAAAAATAATCCACTAAAAACCCCACAAACAACTATAATCAAGAAAAGAGCAAGAGACTTCTTCCAGATTGTATATACAAATCAGAACTCAAATATTCTAAGACACATACCCACAACTAGATATCATAGAGTGATCATGGACAATTACAAATTTTCTTACAGGAAAAACACAATTGCAAAGAAAACAAATAAACATAAATATTTTCATTGCCTCTTATTTCTTGATCAAACCAAAGTTGAAAGACCCCACCACCTCCCTACAAAATATTATGTTCAAAAAGAAAAACATAGCTTGTTTCCCTCTTTAGAAATAAAAACACCTCTTTCTGATTGATACTCGCTCATGCCTCAAATAACCAAGGAGATTAAATTTTCAGACCCTCCTTATTGCCTTTCAGTTACACTTTTAAAGACTCCTCTTGCTACCTTTTCAGTTTCAGTTATTATCTTTTATTCCTAAAAGACTTTTTAATTCCTACCAACATCAACTTTAACAAATAAATAGCATAGTAGTATTTCTTCTTAGTTTGGATTTGCTTCTCTCCATTAGAGAAAGGATAATAAATTGGGCCACCTCATCACTATAAGATCCAACATAAATCAATCCAAGAGAGACAACAGTGAGTGGGATAACATCTATTTGATATTTAGAGTCTATCAACATAGCAAGAAAGCAATCTAAGCACTTCATCTTTATCTATATCATCATTCCATCTTATGTATGGCAACTAACTTTTCCACAAAAAAGTTATTTTAATCTTCTAACTCTCAAATTTTATTTCAAATTTGATGGATTTTATCTTTTAACTGTTGTCCTGGATTGGCATCAGGTACTTCCTTGTTACAATCCCGACCTATCATCCAAAATGGTATGATATTGAGAAATTAAGACAGATTAGTGATCTCTATTTTCTTGAATATTTTTAAAATCATTTTAAGGAGATATAATATGATTTCCATAACCACAACAATGTTCCTTGATTTATTTCTTTTTCCTACCCACAAATCAACTATCGAAGGGCTTGTGCCATACCTCACAGTATGTCTTTGGATTTTTTATGGCATGGGAAGTTTTCCAAAGCTTTGTGAGATGCAAATTTTAATTTTTTTGGTTTTGATTTTTGGAAAGTTGATTGAAGCTCCATCATATGTATTTCAATTGGTGACTTTTGTCTTGATCAAATTTTGCAAGATTTTCCACCATTTCCATTTTGAAATCAACCAACCTTGTTCCACTCATAACAACAAATTGATAAAGGTTAATTATAGGATTTCTATAGTATGTGTCCCTCATTATGTTGATTTCATCATATCATTCTCTAAAACCATATTCATCTCATAGATTCTCGATAGAGAATGGGAAAAAATATTTGAATTCCAAAGCCATGAGAAAAGTCATGGAATTCTCCATCAAACTCATTCATTAGTTGGGGTGAAAAAATTATGATTATGAGCTTCCATGCCTTGTGAATGTTGAGTTGGAAGAAAAAGAATAAAAATAGAATTGAAAGAACATATTACAAATATCAAACAAAGAAACACGGAATTTATCGTGGTTCAGAAAAATTGCCTACATCCACACTAAGCAGAGGATTTTATTAAAAAGTCTGAAAAACTCAATTACATCGCAATGCTACAATAGAAACATAAATAGATTGAATAAGTAAAAGAATCCCAACAACCAACACTTGGAGGGAAAAGAGAAGTTTCAATTGGCCTTCAACCTTACAATCTCCCACCTGATGGCTAACAGATACTACTGTTGATCAAACAATCCAATGCTCGCCCTGCTGATTTATATTTTCTTTACAAGCCCGAGAGAAGTCCTAGCACATTCAAACTTCTCCTTGGATACAACCTTGGTCAAGATGTTTGTCGGATTAATCTTTGTGTCAATTTTAACAACCTTCAATCTATCTTCTTCAACCATATGTCACACAAAATGAGCATGAATATCAATATGTTTTGAGCGACACTAAGATGAGTGATTGTGAGCCATAAAAATGGCACTACTATTGTCATAGAAAATAACATATTCATTTTGTTGATATTTCAAATCATTGAACAGACGTTGTAACCAAATCATCTCCCTAGCACCTTCAGAAAGTGCCAAATATTCAACTTCGGTGGAAGAAAGAGCAATAGAATGTTGCAACCTTGAGACCCAACTGATGGCAGCCCCAGCAAACATGAAAGTGTAACCGATAGTAGACCTTTGTTTATCCAAATCTCCAGCAAGATCAAAATCAGCAAATCATTGCAACTGTACATTATTGCCACCAAAACGTAGACAATAATTAGAAGTGCCTTTTAGATATCTCAATATCCATTTGACGGCTTCCCAATGAGTCTTACTGGGATTGATCATGAATCTACTTAGAACTCCCACCGCATGAGCAATGTCAGGACGTGAAGATACCATAGCATACATAATGCTACCAATAGCTGATTTATATGGAATTCTTTCCATAAAATCCTTGTCATCTTGTGTTTATGGACATAAATCAAAAGCTAAATGAAGATGAGGGGCAAGGGGAGTAGAAACAACTTTGGCATCATCCATACCAAATATATCAACTACTTTATCAATGTAGTTTTTTTGTGATAAAGTGATCTCCTTCTTTCCTCTATCTCGGGTGATTGTCATACCAAGAATCTTCTTGGCTGCCCCTAAGTCCTTCATAGAAAACTTGTTGGCCAAGTGAGCTTTCAACTCTCCAACAATCTTTGGACTAGTTCCGGCTATCAGCATGTCATCAACGTAGAGAAGAAGAATGACAAACTCTCCATTAGGAAGTTGCTTACCATATATGCATGGATCTAATTCACATTGAATGAAGTTGTGATCATTCATGAAGTGATCAAATTTTAAATACCATTGTCTCAGGGCTTGTTTGAGCCCATAAAGACTTCACTTCAATCTACAATAAAGATGCTCTTGCCCCTTCTTGACAAATCCTTGAGGCTGCTCCATGTACAGCTCCTCATCCACATCACCATGTAAAAATGCAGTCTTTACATCAAGCTACTCCAACTCAAGATCTCATACAGATGTCAATCCCAAAACTATTCTGATTGTTGTCATTTTCACAACCGGAGAGAAGATCTCAGTGAAATCGATCCCATTTTGTTGAGCATAACCTTTCACCACTAATCTAGATTTGAAACATTTTCGACCTTTTCCTTCATCTTTCAATTTATAAACCCACTTGTTCTTAAGTAGTTTTCGATTTGGTGGAAGAGTGACCAAATCCCAAGTGTTGTTCTCTTCAAGTGAACTCATTTCATCTATCATGGTGACCATCCATTTATCATTGTCACTACTCTGACAAGCGGCTTTGTAATTAGCCAATTCAACTTGCTCAGAGATTAACAATTCGGGCTCTACCTCTTCAGCGAATAATAATTCATAATCAATAAATTTTGAGGGAATTCATCTTTTTTGGGAATACCTCCTCAATCCTGGAGTAGCATCACTGTATTTCTACAATCCAATCTTGTTACCATGATCAGAAGAATTATTATCCCCAATTCCTTGAGCTAGTCCATTTGCACCCAATTCATATCTTATCTGATTCGTAGATGTTGAACCAAGCATCCCCTATTTTTGTGTTTGGTTACAACCATGACTGGTGTCTAATTTTGTAGCATCCAAGGATTGTGCAATGTATTTTCCTTATGGGAAAAAGAAATTATGTTCCTTCCTTCAAACCTGTTAGCCCTTCTATTCGCACAAGGCGAGAGTAGTGATTCATTCACTACTGGTATTGTTGGCACCATTCTGTGGGGATGTTGTCTGGCATTGCTATGCATGAATGGCCTCTGAGACTACCATGTGGCTTGATGATTTTTGACATCTTTGATGTTATTTATAGCTACGAATGGCATAGGAGGCAAGACACTCACCGCAAGCTGAGAATAACTTGGAGTACTACAGTTAGAATCCCAGTCAAAATATAAATGTGTACCACTTACCGTAGGTTGGGAATGACTGAGATCGATAGAGACTATAGGAAAAGTGTCTTGGTTGTCTTCTTCATCACAAGATATTATCTCTTGTTCTAGATGCTGGAAAATTTCTTCAAAAAGACCATCATATTTTCTATTATCATTGCCGCTTCCCATGCTAGAAGGATTAGACAAAGTAGGAAAAGGAGCTAAAATATAGGTAGTTGAGGTAGACATGGGCTGAGAATTTTTTTTTGTATGGCTTTGTGAGGAGATGTGATGTAAACCAATGCCATTGTTGGCAATATCAGACAATGGAATATAATCTTCTACATGTGTTTCTGTAGATAGTCGGAAACTTTGTTTCATTAAAAACCACATCTCGACTTCTCACTATTTTCTTCTCAACCAGATCTCAAAATCAAAAACCAAACTGATCTTTTCCATAGCCCATAAAGATACACTTATGTGATCTAAAATCCAACTTTGTCCTCTTTTCTTTTGGGACATGAACAAACGCTTCACATCTGAATACCTGAATGTTTGAGTAAGAGATCCTCTTGCTGATCCATTCTTCTTCTGGAGTACAAAATTCCAAATGAGATGAAGGACTACGGTTAATTAAATAAACCGTTGTGTTTCATGCCTCCACCCAGAATTCTTTTCCTAAATCGGCATTAGAAAGCATACATCTAGCCTTCTCAAGAATGGTTCTATTAAGCCTTTCCACTGCCCCATTTTCTTGAGGAGTGTAGGGGACAACCTTAATCCTTTGGATACCATGATCTACACAAAAATTATCAAACTCCAAAGAACAAAATTCACCTCCATTATCGGTCTTTAAACATTTGATTTTAAGACCACTTTGATTTTCAACAGGTGCTTTAAAAAATTTAAATTTTGAAAACATGTCAGATTTTTGAGCAATCATATAAATCCAAACTTTTTTAGTACAATCATCAAGGAAAGTAACAGAGTAATTTGTGCCTCCATAAGAGGCTACCTCTATAGGGCCGAAAACATCAGAGTGTATTAGCTCCAATGGTGTGGTCTTCTTATTGTGTCCATCCTTCAAGAAGATGACCCATTTTTTGCTTCCCGTGAAGATAATGTTCACAAAACTCCAAATTTGTGGATTGAAGACCTAGTAGTTGTTCTCAGTTGAGCATGACCTCAAGTCCTTTCTTTCTCATGTGGCCTAATCTTTGATGCCAAAGAGTCAAATCATTGTCCACAATAGTCATAGCAACTCGCACATCACTAATGGTTTCTACAACATAAAGGCTGCCTTATTTTTCTCCTTTTGCAATCACCAAGGAACCTTTAGATACTTTCCATTTGTCTGTGAGAGTGGTGAGAAAACCTTGTGTGTATAGCTGACTTACGAAAATCAGATTTCTCTTTAATTTGGGAACATGTCGTACATCTTTCAACAACCGTTTAACTCCTCCCGCTAGCTGCAAAAAAAACATTGCCTTTTCCAATGATTTTACAAGCTTTGTTGTCACCCAAATATACATGTCCAAAATTACCTTCTTGGTAATTCATAAAAGCCTCCATACAAGAAGAGGCGTGAAAGGAAGCACCGAAATCAATTACCCATGAATCTGATTTTGTGTCAGTTGTTGATAGAATTAGGATACCCAAATCATTTTTATGAGTTATGTTTGCTTGGTTGTCCAACACCCGTTCTTGTGCCTTGTATTTTCTACAATCCTTCTTGACATGTCCAGCTTTGCCACAAAACTAGCAATCACCTTGCCTACCTTAGGACTGTGATCTTCTTGTAGATTTAGATCTGTTATTATGATTATTTTGGCCTCTATGCTGACTTCTTCCCCTATTTTTAGTACTCACTATTGTTAAGGCTTTACTGGTTGAAGACTGCATATTCTTTCTTCTCATGTCTTTGCTGAGAAGAGTCACTGAAACTTCATCAAAGGATAACTTTTTCAAGCTTGATGTTGAAGTGTTGATGGTTGTTACAACTCCATCCCAACTATTTGGAAGAGAACACAATAAGATGACAGCCTTATTCTCATCGTCTTGTTTCATGCCAACCAAATTCGCTTGGTTGATCAAGGTATTGAATTCGTTGAGATGATTCGCCATGGTTTCACCTTCTCTCATGTTGAGTTTGTATAATTTCTTCATGATGAAGACTTTATTTGTTGTAGATGTCATTGCATACATGACTACAAGCTTATCCCATACCTCCTTTTTTGTTTCTTCATTTGCAACATTGTACAACACATTATCATTTAGAGAGAGGAATATTGTTGCCTTGGCCTTTCCGTCAAGGGTTTCCCAATCTTCATCACTCATTGTGTTGGGCTTCTTTATTTTTCCCTCATGCGCAAGGGAGAGACTTTTCTTAATCAGTAGCGATTGCATCTGTATCTTCAATATACTAAAATTCTTCCCTAAGAATTTTTGCACCCTCAAATCTTCCATGACTTTGGAAATTATACACTAAATTCCCAATTAGTTGCTCGACCAGCTCTGATACCAATTGTTGAGTTGGAAGAAAAAGAATAAAAAAGAATTGAAAGAATAGATTACAAACATCAAAAAAAGAAATAAAAAATTTATCATGGTTCGGCAAAATTTCCTATATCCACACTGAGCAAAGGATTTTATTAAAAAGTCTAAAAAACTCAATTGCATTGCAATGCTACAGCAGCAGCATAAATAGACTGAATAAGGACAAGAAGCCCAATAGCCAACACTTGTAGGGAAAAGTGAAATGTTTTTTGGCCTTCAACCTTACAATGAAAGTGTCCTATGCTTTCTATGAAGATTTTGGGAAACTAAAAATGCCCAAAAATTATTGTTCTATCAAGGGCTCTCGCCGAGGGATCAGGATCTTAAGAAGCTCAGAGGGGTGAAATCCACCCATCCACATGAAACATTTTTTTCCATTTGCATGAAACTAATTATAATGCATTTGTTTTTGTATATGCATGAAACTAATTATAATGCATTTTTTTTTGTAGCAATGCTCTTCAAATGGTAAACTTTGTCATACACCTACAATGTTGCCCTTATATTTCTCATATGACGGTGTTTTTGAAAAAAGTAATAGCAAGAGGGTGTTGACCCGTGGTACAAACAAGGAACAAGCCCAAAGGGATGACACTTGACACCATTAATAATTTAACAGCAACAAGTGATAAAAGACAAGATAAACCAGCACCCTGGATCTACCTTTGTCAAAAACAAAGGTCTGGATGCGACTAAACAACCAACCATACTCAACACTATCAAAGATCATCTTGGGAAAAGCCCCCACAAAAGCTTCAAACTTTAACCAAAAACAAAAACAAAGGACCTGAGTGAGCCCTTTAAAATTGCCAGCAATCACCCGATCACAGGAAGGAAAGAAACTGAAAGAGAGAGACACTTTCATCACCATAAAACTGAAGAAACAAACTCAGGCAGAAAATAGCCTGTCCATCTTTCTCTGTCAAAAACAAAGGTCCATGCATGACTAAACCTCTAGCTCTGGCCAACACTGTCAAAGATCTTCCAACCCTTTCCAATCTCCTTGTCCACCTCAATAGAAAAAGGGTCCACATATATAGGAGCAGAGAGGAGAAAGATCAAAATAACAAGGCTAAAGTTGTTACATCTCCTTCCATCAACACAACCACAAGAGGTAGCCCAAATATTCTCCACCTCAATAGGAGTCTCCTCCACCTCCAAATTCATGAATAAAATCTCCACCTCAATAGGAGATTGATCCACCTCCATAGAAGTTGTGAAAGAAGAAGCAGACAGTAGGACCCAAGCCCTCCTCATGGGTAACAACACTCTTTTCAAAACCACAGGGTTCTAAAAAGCCCTCAAGATAGTAGGTTGTGGAGTCATATAACGCTTTTGTTCATCTAACCACCTTAAGTATTCCATGTCAAACATTTTAGCACCTGATCTTAGTGGAACATTGACAAGGCCATTTGCATCTGAATACCCTTAGTAGTTGAGAAGCAAAGATCCTCCCCTATGAATAGACCTTGTGCTCTAGATTTCTAAAGATCTTGCTCAATCTGACTGAGCTTCATTCGACTACTAAACATAGGCTTCTTTCTCAGTCTATTTTTTTGTGTTGCTTCTCTATTCTCCTTTCATCACATAGTGATATATGGAATAAAATTGTAGAATTTTTCTTTGCATTTGGTATTTATATTTGCATGAATGTCTCTAAAACCTTTCCAAAAAATTAATTATATGTTTGATGTTGCATACGACGAAGTGCGTCTTCCATCAATAACCAAGCCATTGTCTCCAACTCTTTTCATCATTCATCTATTTCATGCAGAACTTTTTACTCCCAAACTTTTATAATGTTAGGCATGTCTAATATGTGGCATCGAGTTTTTTGTGGTAGCAAGAACTACTTCAAAATCCAATAGTAATTTTTGAACATATATTTAATGCCAAAAAAATTTCTCTTTTTGTGACATCAAAGGACTTTTTTAGCTTTTTGCCATAGTGGAGCCCGCCAATGGTCTTGTGATCATCGAAACACTTAAATCTTGTTTTTTAATATTTAAATTTTTCTTCGATATTGTGACATGTTGGGAAAAAGGAGTGGTTAAATAATCACTTCCAAGCTTTGAGGCCCATTTGAGAACCAAAGTCAAAATCTAACGATTCTTCATATTCTTCTCTTCCTCTTTTGTGCAACACCAATGCCAGATTTTGGAGTTTGTTCAAGAAAAATGCAAAATTGTCAATAAGATTTCCAAGACTTTGGTATCACACTCCTAAATAATTGTGTTTCTTTTTTAAGCTTCCTACAATGTTGAAATTTTTTCTATTCTATTTCTTTTTGTGGGTTTGATAAACATAGTAGTATTTTCGTTGTTGTAAAACCCTCTCTTTAGTCTTGACCCATTTTGTTTAGTGGTATTTTGTTGAATATCTTTAGTGACCTTTATGTATAGGGTTTCGGGGCCCCTTAAAAACCTGCTTTTACCTTTATCAAAAACATAGTAGTATTTTCAATGAATTTTTGAAACTATAAGATCTTGATATGTCTATTTTCTTTTGATGGTTGTGAAAGGTATGGGGACTCTGATTTTGAACTTGACCAAATGTCAGTGCCTTTAAAAGAAATTCTAATATGGGATCCATGGAATGGATTGCTACATCAAATGTAGATGAATACTATGATTATATTCTACTAATGAAATATTCAATTCAATTTTGGAATTAATGTAGGAGACCATGGATTATGTATCAACATAAAATATAAGAATTATATTATTTAAATATGCATCTTCTATCTTCAGATAACTTATTATCTTCACAAGTATAGGCCAATGCTTAGAATCAATTGGGAAATAGAGTTTGAAATAATAATAGAAGATATGGCACTGCTTTGCATAAAGATGGAGGAGAGGTTGGGAACAAACCAAAATAGAAAATCCAAAAATGGGAACGCTCTCAAACCAAAAAATTATTTAAAAATATACAATGTAGGAAGACCCTATCTTCAGAAGTACCCATGGTTGCTCAAATGAAACCATCAAATGGCAGGGAGAAATATGACCCTCTAGGGAACAATAGTTTGTGACCATATGGTGTGATAAAACACAACCTCCACCTTATGACTATTGCAATATCAACTATCAAATAGATGTAGTGCATAAATATTTTGAAAACATGCTAATGCTCAAATAACCATTTTTCATCAAAATTTCAAAATCATATTCCACTTCTTCCATAAATTCATCAGCAAGATAACAAGTCCAATATTGATCATGACTTCATTAGTTTCATTAGTACATGGAGTGAAAATATCAAAACTCAATCATTATTTCCATGGATTGTAGATTGAATCAACCTTCAAACATGTTATTGTTGATTGTGGTTTCTGAATAACATATTCTTCACTAAGCACAATCATCAAACTATCAATGTCATCTTCACACATGTACACTTCTTTAAATGAACCAACGTCATAGGTAATAGGAAATTGAAAAGAAACCATGTGATCTTGTATAATATCTCCTCTAGAAAAATGGAATACGTCTTATAGTTTCTTCCCTTCATGCTCTTCATCAATAAATTTAAATGGTGAATATTCATGCTACAATAAAGTACAAAAATTTGATTATTTATTTCCCATGTACTAACTAGATATTTTTAATTTTCCTCAAGTCCATTGGGTATTGAATTAATATCATCAATATTTGAATCGTCAAAAACAAAAACTTCCATATTTGAACTATGATTCAAAAATCCCCTTTTAGCCTTTTTAAAAATAATTTCTACCTCTTGATCTTTTTCATCAATATTGAGAATAAAAGTTTTAGATTCAAGGGAAGATATAAGTGTAGGTAAAGTACCATTTGTGCCTTTTTCCATATCACTAGAGTCTCAAGTGGTTGCATTCATCTTAACTTCATTAATGTTACCATTTTCATCCTCGGTTCCACATAAAAAGTCATCATTCAAACCTTCCAAACACTATTTGGGAATAAAGACAATATTAGAATCTGTTGATAATACCTCTTTTTCAGGAGAATTGAAAGATTATTCAATCGCACTGGTCTACGCACATGTCAAGATAGGTTTTAGTTCTTTATATTCAATATGTATATACTAAATTCCTACAATGTCAGTGGTGTAAGTTTCAAGCATAGAAGATACTCATATATCTCCTCCATTAAAAACCATAATATTTTGACAATGGGATATAGGAGAAACCATATTTTCTCTTTTTGTAACAAGATCCCTTTGTATAAGAGCTTTCCTTCTTGGATAACAATTCTAATTCTATAAAAACAATTCAAATTCTAAAAAAATTGGGACACATTTATTAGCAAATTTATGTTCTTTCAAAGAGCTAGATAAGATCAAATCATCTTAAATTTCAACAACTACCTTTTGTGCAGCCTTCAAATTTTGTATCTTATTTTTCTTTAAGTAAAATCTATTATTTGGGTGTCGAGCAGTAATGAATACATATAATTGATTGTTTTCACTTGGTTGATTATTTTGAGGAATCTTTCTCAAACTTTGATTAAATATTTCCACAAACCCACTAATCACTAGTACATTTGACCTTACTTTTCTACCATAATTTTCGACCATTAATTAAAAAAGTTTAGGTTGGTCAGATTATAGAAGGAAAACTTTGTTTTTTTTTTAATCCATGCCCATGTTGGTCAAAAATTAGACCAATACCATGTAGGTCAAACTTTCAACCAACACGGGCATAACTTTAAAAAGAAAAAATATTTCATATCTCATTTCATTATGAGATCAAGCTTGGAGCACGCGAAGGAGGAGTGCCTGTGAGGGTTGCCACTATTATTTGGTGTAAAAGGAGGACCACCTGTGAGTTGCCACTATTATTTTGGTGTAAAAAGAGGACCACCTGTGAGGGTTTCCACTGTTATTTGGTGGAAAAGGAGGACCGCCTGTAAGGATTTCCTTACTCTGCATTTGTCTAGCATTGTTTTATGCTTCTATGCTATTGGTACTTGTTGGTTACGTACTTAGGGCCCGTGAGCAATGTGCTAGGGCATCATGTATTTTGTATTTTCTGGCATGTATTTTATCATTGTATAAGTGTTTGATATTTTGATCTCTGTTTATATACATTGTTGCTATTACATTCATGAGGTACTTATTATGTTCTTCACATTACATGAAGCTAGGGCATCATTATTTTGTGTTTATCCTAAATTTTCTACTCATGAACAACTCGTGAGTGATTTATTGTTCATCCAAGGCACCATTGTTACTTGTTGGTTACCTACTCAGGGCTCGTGAGCAATGTGCCAGGGCATCATGTATTGTGTATTTGCTGGCACATTTTATCACTGTATAATTGTTTGAGATTTTGATCTCTGTTTATATACATTGCTGCTATTAAATTCATGAGGTACTTATTGATAAGCCCGTGGCTATATTCTTCACATTACATGAAGCTAGGGCATCATTATTTTGTATTTATCCTAAATTTTCTACTCATGAACAACCCATGAGTGATTTATTGTTCATCCAAGGTGCCATTGTTACTGGTTGTTAGGGATCTAAATGGATTGTTATGGTATTATGATGCATTTACATTGAAGTCTTGGATAGTTTCTATTAAAGTTTGGAAGTGTTTAATCCCTCAAAATGTGATTGTCCCTGTACAGTCAGGGTATGTAACATTCTGTCAAAATAACCCCACCCCATATAAGAAAACCAAAAAAGATCAATACAATGACAAGTATGTAAAGATAACCTAAACAAGCCCTAAATGAAATCAAACTACTTGACATTGTATGTAAAGATAACTTGAACATAAAGTATCACATCATAAACTAAAACTGAATGGACATATGGATTGAAACAGAGATAGGCAAATAATGCATCAAATTGAGAGACAAACGTTAAACACATGACAGCATGATTTTGATGAGTGAAACTCTCTAAGAGTAGAAAAACCACTTGGCACCTGTATCTTTCCTATTAATCCAAATATCACAAAATATGTACCTCAATGTTTAGAATCACCAACTTCAACGAGCACCAACCCCACTATCGCAATAGTTCAATAATATTGAAAAAAAAACTAAAAATCTTATGATTGTTTATAATAACTTCTATCACAAGATTACTAGAGATTGAAAATGATAAATTCAGTATTTCATTGTCACAATATGTATGTTCCTTTTTGTGTAAATTATAATCAATGAATGAGAATACAAAATATTGCTCCCATAGAGCCAAATGTCATGTAAATCTCTGCAAGTAATATATTTTATTCTTCACAGTTTCAACATTGTTTTCAATATGATATTCAACAATGTTCCATTTGAAATCTCACTGAATCAATCCTTCATATAGTTTTTAGTCTCTCACTCTTGATATAGATCTATTCACATAGGTGAACATATATATACTTTGTAAGAGCTCCCTAAAACTACAATTCTCCTGACACCGTTACTTTCTTATGTCTCTTCACTTCCTAATCTATATGTTCTAACCAATCTTCATACTCTAGCCAATCTAACCATTTTTCCTTTATGTCCCTTAGATTTTGCACAAGTTCTTTTTTTCTGAATATGATAACTTAACTCTGAATTTCGATAACACATCCTCATCTGAATTGTCTTACCTTAGATAACATGGAAAACCAGAAAATCTTCAAAAAAATGCAATTTTGAACAAATTAATTTAACATACTTTTTTGAATGCCAAGCATTCACCTCACCATTTGTGATTGCTTCAAAATTGTTGAAGCCTTTAGTTGCATTTTGTACTGCATTAAAGCGAGCTATGGGAAGACCACCTAAGAGTAAGTTAGGAAATTGATGCGAGAATCGTAAATGAAAGAAGGATTTGGGACACATTTACCTTAAAGTAATATTAATTAGGACTTAAACTTAGCATTGTGATTGGCTAAACAAGTCGGTTCTCACCGCTTGCTATCATTAATGTACTCATTTATAAATTCATTTTTTCTATACATGTGATTGGCTCATGTTGGGTGAGATGAGAGCTATTGTAGTTTTAACTAGCTTTCTTTAAAAGGCATAAGCTATCCAACCATTTAGAAAAGGAAATGTTGCGCAGATTTAAAAGATTATTTTCAACAACTTTTTAAATTTAAAATTTTTAACACTTACATTAGATTTTCATTTCAAACTTTTTGAACTTGCATTAGATTTTAATTTTCCTATTAGATTTTAATGTAATTTGATGAACATTAGCATGTTTTATATGAATGGGGAATGAAAATATTATATTAGAAATTATTTTTCAGTTTTAAAAATAAATTATTTTAACTTCATTTTCTCGTATTTTTGTTTTGTTATTTTTTTAATTTTAGAAGTTATATCTGACATAGGACTTGTGTTATCATTGCTAAAAATAGTTTTGGTTTCTTTTATTCGAAAAAGGGTTTGTGTTTTGAGTTAATTGGTTTATGTAAATATGTTTTTATAACCTGTGTGGATAGTTCTTGTTTATATCCCTATTTCATATTGGGCTTCATACATATTGTTGATTTTTCATTAAAATCTTAAACCTCATTTTGAGTTCTCTTGTCTGTGATTATATGTCCAACCCTAATTTGAGTAAGGTTTTTTTTTGGAGTATGGTTAAGATACATTGTGTTAGTCTTTGAACTAATTGTAATGTAACCCTATGTCGGGTCATTGTTCAGTTTGTAAACCAGTGTTGTGTTTATGGAGGGTTTACTTAACAAGTTAACACATTGTGATAATGAAACTGAATTGGCTAAAGATCCTTTGGACCAAACAGAGAAAATAAAGAAGAAAAACCCACATCAGAAGGATAACGGTAGCAGTAGAATTGTTCTCATGTATTCTAATTAGCACCCATTTTTGTTCAGAAGGATAATGGTAGTAGCAAAATTGTTATCTTGAATTGTAATTAGAACCTATTCTTGTGCTATATTTTAAATATGAAAATGGTACCATTGCATCCATATTTTTTATTGAAAATTGTAGTAATACAATTGATGCAATTGATGCAATTGAAGTAGTTATGGGTAAGATTTCTAGTACTTTTTGGTTTAGAGAAAATTTTCAATCATTAGCACCCACATTTGACATCACATGTACTATAATTTGAATTAGAAATGGACTGATAATGAAAATTCAGAATTATAGAAATAGAACTATTAGGAAGTCAAAGAATTATGGGATTTTGTTTAAGGTCTCCTGATATTTGAACCCAACAAAATTGTCAATCATTAGTGATGTAGTCCTACAAATTTGATATTTAGTCTTTTTGTTGCTTGGTCTACAAGAAATATTCAAATATTAGACCCACATATGATTCCTTTCTTGTACTTCAATTTTAATGTTGATATCCATAAAATTGGACTCCCAATTTAATTTCAAGATGGTTGAAATAAAACTAATGTCTCCTTCCATAGCTTAAGAAAACTTATTGATGTAATTCTCTATGATTAATAAAATTGGACTTCTTGCTTATATTAATTCATTTTAGACGTGGGTGTTAAAAATAAACCTTATCCATTTTGATTCAAGAAATTCATATTCTGTTACATAAATGAATGTAGTTACATGTTAATATGTTCTTCTTTGATATCACAAGATATTGTGGCATGTTGTTAAAGATTGATTTCAGGCAAATAGAATGGTTATATCAGCATTATTCCCTTTGGTAATTTTGACGATTTTAAAATTATAAAGAAAAACAACCCTGCAACAAAGAACAATGGTACTTTGAATTATAAGTTTCTTAGAACTTTCCACATCTTGTTGTTCTGTTGCACATAATGGGGTCTATTGCTTCTGAATTAGGGGCAATTGATTTAACTTTTCAAGAGGTTATGGGACACCTGAGAGTGTCTAAATCTATAAGCACAAAAACTTGGTTTTTGCAACTCCCTCAACTTCATTATTACTTGCAGAATATGTGGCGATAATGCCACAATCTAACTCCTCAATATTTCCATACTCATTTAGTGATGTCTATGATCTATCTAACTACTCTTTCTCCTATGGATAGCTACAATTACATTTTGGGATAGCCATGACATAAAAAAATATGTTGTCAATGATGATAGCATCCATTATAGTTGCAAGAACTCTTGTAATTGCCCAAATGCTATTTCATACTTCTCTTATATAATACTATATACCACTACCATTATGTGATTCTTTTAAATCAGAAGTAAGGAATGGAAAAATCAAGGATTAAACTATCTTAGTAGAAAATATGGTGATAGCTTAGGCATTCAATACATGTCACCTTTGAAATTATGTGCAGTGATTTTGCATAATAAAACTTTATATGGTTTTCATTGAAGAGTCATACTTATTCCTTTTTTATTCTTTCTTGGGCCATCTACACTTTGATATAGCTCTCAGCCTATACCATTCACATTTTATTTATTTTCCAAGTACATTTGATCTATTGAGCTTGTCAACCCACTGGGTATGCTCTTGGGTCTCTGATTATACATTTGATGTAGCACTTGTACAGAGAAAAGGGAAGTTTATACATATGTAAGGCTTCTAAAAACAAATACATTTTCAAGAACTTTGACAATCTGTCCCATAATCATGTACTCTCTACAAGGCACTATCTCCTCAACTATTACTCATCAGGTGAAATGAGTAGTTTCTTATCTTGATTTTCATAAGCTTTTGAGAAATTTCCAATGGTTCCCATGATGTTTGGAAACTTGTAGGGAAAATGAAAGTGTAACTGTAGGCTTTCTGTGGAGTTGTCTCTTACATGTATCTGATTGTATCCTAGAGAAATTTAGAGTGGTTAAAAAGATGAAGTCATACTTGAGCTTATCTTTCATAGGGGTAAAGATATGTATATCTATATTACTAAGTACATTCTCATGAAGGTCAGTTATGTCCACCATCATTTGTTCAATTTTTAACAATTCTCTCTTGTATTTTTTTTTGTTGATCCCATGTAACACTTTAGAAAAGAGTGTACAAACCAATCTACTTTTCTAGGCATGTGATAAATTGGAATTCTGTAGTTTTTAATCTGACTATTGCAACCAAGGTTAATGTACTTATAATGTATCACATTATGCTTATGGGTGTTTACTTGTCTAGAGCAATTTTACAAATACATGGGAGTATGGATTCACTTTTATGATTGGTGTAATAGATACTTATGCAATCATTTTCCCTGTGCAGGTTGTAGCTCCCAAAGAAAGGCCATCTAGAAGCTTTAGAGGAAATAATTTGTACTAGGTATGGAATCACCTCCACTACAATGCCAAATTTTATGTGTTATTATCTTCAATTGCAAGTTTCTTTTGCAAAAATATATTGTATATCTTTACAGACTAGACAATGTGATTGTACAACTCCAGAATATGTTCTCTATAATCTCTAATTACAAACTGAAGTGTAAATTGAAGTAAAGTCTTCCTTGGATAAAATTCCAACCCTTATCTACTAATTACAATACTTACCTTTATAGTTCACGTGACTTCCCTAGGGATCTATTAGAACTAAAATAAAATTTTTACATGCTAGTTGGCCAACTATGCCTAGTCAACCAACTAAGAGACATGTCTTTTGGGAGGTAAAGACTCATATAAATGAAAGATGAAACTCTTCATCCAATGAAAAAAAAAAATTCAACACAAACATCTATGAATTATATCCAGACAGTAGTGGACTATATATAGGCAGCAATGAATTAGATGTAATTGCTTCAACTTCACATTCTTGATTTACTTCAGCATCAAGAATAATATCCACGGATTTAGTATTCTAGTGAGGAGATTTGTGTAACTCCCAAAATAATAACTCCCAAAATACTTATCCTTTTGAATATTTTGTGGTCTAGTGAGCATGATTTGTGTGTGTATTTGTAAATCTTGTATAATCTTATAATATTTTATTTTTTTAATTATATACAAGATACTACTAATGTTTGTATGTTTACATTTTGTATATTTATAGCTTGTGAAGAAAGTCCACACCTGGCAATATGAACCCAGAACAAAATAACGGGACAATTGCTAGATTGTGGTCTCAGTTCCAAAGAAAAGATGTTGATAAATGTAATTGTCCTTGCAAAAAGTGTAAGGGCTTAAAGAATCAAAGAATTCTAATCAAAACAGCCCAAAGTCATTGTAGGCAACATGGTCACATTGAAGGGGGGAGTGATTTTCATTGATTGTTGAATGTGGATTTCCAATTGGAGGAACATGGAGGTGTGAATATCCAAGCCGACAATAATGCTCCCATGGAAGAAGATGATCTTGTGGGAGAGAAAATAATTGAAGATGATGGTATTGGCGTCGCTGATAATGTGCCAGAGGACATGATTGAAGAAGATGGTATTGGCATAGCTGATCAAGATGATCATGATGATGGTACTAGCGCATCTGATAATGATGATGAAGATGGTCTTGATATAGCCATAATTAAGAAGCAATACAAGCCCCTATACCAAGGCTCCCAAATAAATCTTCTCTCTGCTATAGTGTTGTTGGTTAACTTAAAGGTTATGAATGGTTTATCAAATGTGGCAATCTCACGTATGCTAAGGTATGCCATTTTTTTCATCTTCAATGTTAGCATACCATTACGATTCATTATATTAACAATTCAAATTTGTTGTTGTAGGTTGATAGGTGAGTTTTTGTTACCACCATCAAACATTCTACCTCATTCGTACTAAGAATTATCTACCATTATGAATCAAATTGGAATGAAGTATCAGACAATACATGCATGTCCCAATGATCACATTCTATATCATAAAAAACATAAATTTGCAACAAAATGCCCTGATTGTCATATTAGTAGATATCAGTGAGATCAAATAACAAAAAAGGTGCCTCACAAGACTCTTCGGTACATTCCCATTATTCCACGTCCTCAACAATTATTCAGGTGCACTAGCTTGGCACAATTTATGGATTACCATGCACACAATAGAAGTCAAGATGACATTATGTGAATGTTTGTGGATGTTTCTACATTTAAAGACATAGAAATAGCATGGCCACACTTTAAAGAAGAACCTCGTAATCTCAAGATTTCAGTGGCAGCAGACGGTGTCAATCCATTTGGAGATATGAGATCTTTTTACTCAATGTCACCTGTTTTTGTTATTAACAATAACATTCCTCCTTGGATGTCCATAAAGAGGGAGCACATAATGTTGTCAATGATTGTACCAGGTATTTTTTCATTTAATAGTTATGTAAATTAATTTATAAACACCACATCAAGATGGTCATAATAATTATGTAAGTTTTTTATTCATTCAACTAGGTAAGTACCAACTTAAAGATATGAACATGTATATTGAGCCCCTTATTGATGAGTTATTGATTTTATGGAATGGGGTCACTATGTATGACATCTCTAGACCAATAGGACAAAGAAAATTTCAATTCCATGCAATGCTTGTATGGACAATACATGATGCCCCTAGGCTAACTCATTTTTGTGGTATGTTATATATTCATGTTAAGGTCAAATATTTTTGGTATGTTATAATGCTTACACATTATTGTTGTATGTTTAAGTTGCCCATGATAATTGTACATGATCCAATTGTACGGTATCTTTTAGGTCTTTAGACAAAGGGTAAATTTTCATGTCTATTTTGTGGTCCAAAGATGAAATCTCGTCATTCAAGAAGTTTAGGAAAGTGGGTGTTCGATGAGTTTAGGCACTTTCTCCACAATAATCATAAGTATCGAACTATCAAAAAACATCTTTTTAATGGGAAAGAAGAGACAACATCAAGGCCACGAAGAATGACACCTCATCTATGGAAGTTGGAATACAATAGACTAAATCGCTGAGGTAATGTCATTCCATCTGATGATTTTTGCTTGAAATTTATATTTTGATATTGTCTTTTATTTACTAATGATGTTATTGATGCTCATGAAGGTCGTCAAGGCATCAATGACCAACTTCCTAGAGGAATAAAAAGTTATCCTAGTTAATTTAGTAGGTTTATGTACTACAAGGATCTCCCAATCGTGCATTTTTTTGATGCTATGCATATTGGAAAGAATGTAACAAAGACACTATGGAAAATATTGGATGGAAGGCATGAAAAAGAAAAAATTGCCAAAATTTGTAATGACATTCATGAATCCAATCATGCACTGAAAACTTTCATTGAATCAAATAGCAATGGAGACCACATAAATACGAGTGCCCTTCCTTGGTTATTAACTCTGACCTAGTTTGGTCTAAAAATTGACCATTCTGTGTCGAAATGTGGCATCATGAGTTTGGCATCCTGGTCGAAGCGGCCAAATATTTTGACCAATATTGGTCTAACGTGCGACAAAATTTGGTTGAAATATGACCGTCATGAGTTTGGCATCCTGGTTGGAGCGGCCAAATATTTTGACCAATATTGGTCTAAATTGCGACCCACTATGGTCGAATGTTCGACTAATATATCGTCACTTTGTAATGTCAGTTTCGACCAAGATTGGCATCATTTTTTACCAAGATTGGCATCGATCATTCTATGACTGTAGCGATATGTCGATATTTCAACGATGAAAATAGTAACAAACTAGTTGGTCAAGTATTCGACCCATTTGGGTAGAAACTTCGACCAATCATCCGTCAAAAAAAGGTGCAAATTGTACTGGTGAATAGAGTTATCTTCTTCCTTTTGTATTTGGAAAAATTAAAATAATAATGCACATATATCAACCAAATCCTTGAGTCTTCCAAGAAAATTCACCTTTAAACTATCCCAGCATATGATAAATCCATCTTCCAAATTCTAAAACCACTCAGCAACACATCCAATTAGGATTTTAACAAACAATTGCACAAAAACATCTTCTTCTTGAACTCCAAGAATTCCATAAGCAACAATAGATGCTTGGATATGATTCTCTGGATTTTGTGAGTCTTCACTAGTGAATTTAAGAAAATATTTTCTTGAGCCTTCAGGAAATGCTATGTATTGAGGTAGAGAAAATAGTCCAAAGAGAGTTCCCCATTGATGGGATATAACCAAATCCATAAATACTAGAATTCTTCTAGTAAAGAGATATTCTAATAGAACACAAAGTTTCCAACCTCCATCCTTGGGGAGGGGGGCAGGAGGGGCACCTTCATATTTCTGAGAGAACAAAGCACCAGCTCTTTATTCCCCACCACAGTCACCAAAAAATTATTAGTTAACATATTAGTTCTTCCAAGAATTACCAAGGGGGGAATTGGAAGGGATGAAAGTTACCAACAATATTACTCATATTTCTCATTAGCATTTTTTTGATGGTACATTAATCTTTGGGGCAACTAAGTAGTAGGAAGTGGGGGCAATAAAGGGAATCTTAAGCCTTTACTAGATAGCATCTAGTCAAGAAATTGGGGTGAACAAATCAAATATCATTTTCTTCTTTAACCCAATAATGAAAGAACAAAAAATTATAATGCTACTTGAATTTAAGAAGGGACAACTACCTTGCACATATCTTGGTCTTCCCTAGGAAAAAGAACTAAAAACCTTTGGGTTTTTGTGTGCGAAAAAGTTTTCAATAAAGTAGAAATCTAGAGGGGACATTGGCTCTTGGGAGATATATTATGTTGAAGGTTTTTATTTCTTCCACCCTCATTTATTTAATCTATTTCCTCTCTTTGTTAGCTAGTGTGAATTTGAAATTCATTCAATGCATGAGAAAGAATTTCTCGAATGAGAATGTAGAGAATAACAAGATTTCCTTGATTGCTTGGGACAAAATATGTAGGCAAAAGGATATTGAGGAGAGGGGTTGAGAAATAAAAACCTCCAAAATAAAGCATTAGGTACCAAATATAATTGGAGGATTCTTAAGGGACCACAGATGAAATGGATCAAAATTGTGCAGCACAAGTATTTGGAGGATAATGAAGACTAGTGTTATAACAACCCCTAATCCACCAAAAGGATTTAAAATTTGGAGTTTCATTACGGATTGTAGACCTCTTATTTTTTACTACCTAACTTGGGATATCCATGATGGTAGGACGGCTTTCTTTTGGGATAACTCTAGACTTGGGTATTCATGTATTGACAATTTAGTGGAGATTGAATTAGATACTAAGGCTTTACTTTCATGAAGATGGGGTGTTAAGATGAAGGATTAAATATTCAAAATATTGGAGGATATTATTTATATTAGGAGTGGCAGGATTTGGATAGTTTAGTAATTGCAAAATGTAGATGTGATGAGTTTGAAGGAAATCCTTTGAGACATATTGCTAATTTAGATGGATGCTCATGACACAATCATTCAGGATGAGTCCAAATCCAACAATTTAATGTGAAGGATGGGTAAAGGGTGCTATAAATTTATTTGGATCGAGATGAGATGAGAATTATGATCAACCTATGCTTACACAATATTTATTTAACAAAGGAGGGTATCTTCTCATAAACAGTGTTCCAAAGAAAAAACATTATTGTTGATAAGTTTATTATGAGGAAGTTAAGTAGAGAAACAACTTCCTGTAATAACCTTGAGAAGAGGTTTATGTAAAAAATTCCTCAAATCTTCACAACAGTTACAAAAACCTAATAGAAATAAATGTAAATAACATGTATACCACAACATAGTGATATACGTGGGGAAAACCCTTTTAGGAGAAAAACCCCACACTACAAAAGTCACTTGATATATTATTCATAAATAAATAAAAATTACAATATACTTACAAAATAAGCTTCTCACAAGAGTATCACCAATAGAGATACAAAGGCAACTCAACAGTTGTATGACTCTTAAAATACATCACAATGCCTCTCAAGTGCCTAATATATAGGAGGTACAAAACATGAAACCATCAAATGGTGTTACAAAACCATGGGCTAAAACCACCAATAATGTGTTTAGTTGCACCAAGATCTTTCATTTAAGGCGGGAAATTGAACTGTTGGGCACCAAATTAGGAAACATTCACTTTCCAAGTATAGGGCTAAAGGAGGATTTTAGGGTTCAGTTCCAGAAGTGTATATTGTGGCTCTTTCTTGTATATTATTGTAATGAAAATGCCCATGTGGTTGTAGAGTTTTTTTTTATGAATATTGTAATGTCATTTCATTGAAGATAATAAAAAGCAAGTGTTGTTATTGCCATTAATTTGTTCTTTAAATTTTTTATTTATTTCCTTGTTGTGTTGTGTGTGTTTTCTTGAATAAGGGGAGTTCCCTTCATCAGGTTCAAACATCATTATTTAATCACTAGGGTCTTAGAGGCCCATAGACTCCAAACCCCATCTGAATTTCTTTGTGCTCACAACCTTAGTCAAAAAATCTTTAATATTCATAAAATTATCTACTTTAACTAGCTTCACTTTACCACCCTCAACCATATCTCTGACAAAATGATATTGAACATCAATGTGCTTGGTCTGAGCATGAAAATTCAAATTCTTATCTAGGTAGATCATGCTCTGATTGTCACAATAATATTTTACTACTCATTTTTTATTCCAATAACTGAACATATACTCTTAATCCAAATAGCTTATTTACAAGCATGAGTAGTTATCATGTACTCAGCTTCACTAGTGAACAAAGAAAACACAACTTATTTATTACTCATCCAACTAAGGTTACCACCAAATAATGTAAACACATAAGCATTGATGGATCTTCTACTATCAATATCACCTACCTAATCTAAATCCACATAACAAAAAATATCAAGGTAAATTTTGTCTCTTATCATATTACCATGATAACACAAAGAATACTCTATGGTACCCTTCAAATATCTAAAGAATCTTTTAACTACATACCAATGAACTCTATTGGGATTAGACATATATCTAGAAATAACTCTCATTGTTTGGGCAAGGTCTGGTCTATTATAGACCATAGCATACATCAAACTTCCAACTGCATTCTAGTAAGGTAATATGCTCATGTCTTCCATCTTCGATGGAAATATAAGACAATCTTAAATAGAAAATTTTGTTACAACTATAAAAAGAACACATAATGGTCTACAATTTTTCATGTTGAACCTCTATAAAGTTGAGCTCACATACTTACTTTGGCCTAGCCATAGCTTTCCGTTCACTCTATATCTTCTAATTTCTATCCCAAGAATGTGTTTAGTTACACCAAGATCTTTCATTTAAAATTTAGTAGCAAGATAAGATTTAAGTTCTACAATCATACCTATCCCTTTACTAATGAATAACATATCATCAACATATAATGCAATGCAAAAAAATTACCACCATCACATTTATAATAAACATAGTAATCTGATTTAGAACACTCAAATCCCAAACTCAACACATATGTATCATATTTCTGGGACCACATCCTAGCACTCAACTTGAGGCCATACAAGGTTTTCTTCAATTTGTAAAATAAATTAATATTATATTTTACCATGTAGTGCTCTAGTTGTGTCATGTAAATATCCTCCTCAAAATCACCATGAAGGAAAGTGGCTTTCACAATTATTTTCTCAACCTCTAAATCATAAAAAATAGTAATAGAAAGAAAAGAAAAAAAATGTAATGAATTTCATTTTTGTAACAAGAGAGAATATAGAACCATAACCAACACCCTCAATTTAAGAGTGACTTTTAACAAGAAACCTTGTTTTATACATCTCAATGCTTCCATCTAAACCAATCTTCTTATTGAGCACTTATTTACAACCAAAATATTTTTGTCCTTCAGGCAATGGTACAAGATCCCATGTATCATTATTTTTCAAAACTATCATTTATTCATCCATAGAAATTTTCTAAGATTTTGCATCATTCATACCTAATGCCTCTTCTATAGGCCAAGGTTCATCCACACTAGTTTTTAAAGAAAAAAAATGCATCTCCAATCATCGAGAGAATTCCTTTCAAGAAGTTGTCTCTACCTTGTAAACCTTCAAGCAAGATGAATTGGGCATTCTTCCTCCTCTTTTGAAGATTCATGACTAGATGATATCTCCTCAATATCATGTCTATCTAGGGGCCTTGATTGAACTTTTTCAGGTGTAGAAGATAGTTGAATTACATCTTTCTTTTTAGTTTGTTTAGGCTACAACATAATGTTGAACACAAATTGGATGCTAAGAGGGGGGTGAATCAGCATAAACCAAAAAATAACTTAACTAATCAACCATCTTAAAAATTCACCTCATAACACATTCAGCAAATAATGAACTAAAATAACAACACATCAACACCAAGATTTCTATACGTAGAAAATCCAAACTAGGAAAAACCACAATGAGAACTTTCTCATAGAGATAAGTCATTGAATATATAATCTAATTACAAAGATAGTAAGAGATCACTTCTCTGGACTTGCAACCAAAGGCTCACTACCAATACAACACTGAATATAGATAGGATCTCACTGCTTCAAACTTGCAAATAAAGGCTCGCTACCAAAGTAGAAACCAAAGGCTCATTACCCATACAACGTTGAATATAGATAGGAGATCATTGCTTCAAACTTGCAAATAAAGGCTCATTTCCAAAGTAGAAAGATACAAAAAATAACTTGTGCACTCTAGAATCATTGTCTTAGGGATAAGATGCATCCAACTCTTCACAATAGATAAAGATAAATTATCATAATAACACAGTTTTACTGCACAGCTCTGTTAACCTCATCAACACAATGTCTCTGACTTTACTTCTTTGCCATAGTCACAAGATAAAAACCTCATAAACTTTACTCAGCTCTTCCAAAACTCTCCTTATAGATCTTCACATTCTCGCACACATCACTCTTACCATTTTTTAAAGCATATATTGTACTTATATTCAAGATAGGTCATTGGAATTGCAACAAGGTCAGCCATACCAAAAGAAAATTACAAGCACAATAAAATTTGGACATGTCAAAAGAAAACTACAATAAGGTTCATGCCAATAGCATTTAGACAAAAACATAGGTCACACATATCATGAACACATATGGACAAGAGATAAGCATTAAATACAATACAAGTCACACATAACATGAACCCATCTAGCTAAGATATTATCATTAAATGGAATACCCAAACCAAAAACATGAAGTGTGATATATTCCAAGAGAGAGAGGGGACCATGAACACATTACACAAATCCTGATACCAGATCCACAATTACCAGAATAAATTCCACAATTATCTCAAATGTGTAGTATCACAGTGTCAAAAGAACCACATCACTTTCTAGTTGTATCTAAACCTCCACACACCTAGGTGAGTTCAAAAATCCACATTAGATGTCATATCACTTGCCATATATCCATATTAGAAGCCATCACAACACATTTACAAACAAGAACACAAACCAATCATAATTGCACCACTTGGTAACACTATTTCTAGATCACTAGGAGTTGTTTCTAGATCGCTAGGAAACACCACAACCAATACCAAAAACCTAAATACAATACAAATCAAATCTGCACACCTTCAACCAAAATTTTTAGCGTGGAAATCTTCCAAAAAACACAACTGAACAAATATCATTTTCAACTATATATTTTTGTCACTAACTACTAACTTCCATACGTATTGTCTTCCACTATTTTGTAGTACTATCATGTCTAGCACATAACCCTATTTCTTCTAGACCAAACTTCCATCTTTTGAACTTATCTAGACCACCAAATACTCCTAAACATGCCTTCAAAAAATACCTTTGGACTATAGTGTTTGAGAAAACCCCTCTAGACCATGATGTTTGACATCAATGACAACCAAATGAAAACCAATTATATATTTCCAGAAATATCCCCCTTTTTCATTGATGGAAAACAACCACCAAAAATATTTCACTAACATATTAACTGTTGTCAACTCCCCCTAACTAAAATAACCAAAACATTCCTCATTAACCTCCATGTATACATTTTAATCTTCTATAAAAACACATTGTTAAATAAATATTTTCCTTATCATTCTCCCCCTTTTCCATCAAGGAAAAAGGCCAAAAACATACTTACCACTATTACCCCTGAGAATAGCCACTAACTTCAATACAAAAAAGAAATCAGCTTGAAATCTCCTTTTGGATAGATGCACCACTCTAATCCATAATGAGGGGAAAAACCCCAATCTTTTCCCTGAGAAACACAAAGGTATCCTGGGCATATAGTGGAACTTCATGGAACATATCTTCAACACTCTTCATTCCTCCATACCGACTCTACATACTAAAAATATTTTCAACTAATAGATCATCTTCATCAAATGAAATAGGAGAAGCTCAACATGCTCCTCACCAATATCAACCTAAATATAAATACTTACAATCTCCTTATGTTCACCAACACCTTTTTTTTCTTCCTCTTCACTATCATTTGGAACAATCACCGAAGCAAAGAAGCTCTTTGGAAACATCCTTTTGATTTTATTTTCTTTTTTACTAGAGAACAAAGCCTCTGTAGACATATTTCTCGTTCTCTTTCCCTTATCTTTTTTTTTCCTTTCACTAGTAGAAACAAACATTTTTTCCATATCTTCAAACCTTGTAGCATTAGTATCCCTTAGAAATTTGATCAATTTTTCAATTATGCTCATACATTCTTCCTTAGACGTCTCACTGGACAACTCAATTTGCTAAACAATTCTGGATTCTACCTCTTCTATGTAGCAAAAAAAATTATCAACGTCATCCTTATACCAATCAATGACCTTAGGAGGAAACCTATTCCTTAGAAACAAACTATCCTTCAACTCATCAAGGAATCTTGTACTGTCAAAAATATTTTTATCCAAGCTATTCAAATGCATCTTAATTTGTGAACCAACAGACATATAATTTCTCTATTCCATATTTGAAAAATCTTAGTATGTATAGTTTCTGAAAAAACCAAACAACTAATACATTGTTTACTGAACCATACAGTCACCTTTTCAAACTACAAAACATAAATCTTACCTCCAAATAATCCTTCAAGCCTTATTTCCATTGTGAGGATATACTTAGCATCCAATCTAGAGGGGGGAAACAAATTTTCATTAAAACTCGTCCTCAAACCATGTAGTCTAAATCATTTATCAAAAGAGGGAACAACATCCGAAATGGATGTCGGATCACCTTCAGAATCACCGCCTATTTTCTTCATCAAATATGTCTTGTTCCTTCCTTTTGATTGTTCTGCAACCATTGGAAAAACATCATTTGATCCATACTTTTTCAAAACCTTGCAATATGTCCTAACATGTTACAGTTATAACAAACTAGCTAGATCATCCTTTTTCATTCTTGCAGTTACATTATTCCTAACATTGATGTTTATTCTGCATTCAACCTTTCTTTGTTTGTGTATATTGCAACTATTTCAATACTCATTGAAGTTCTCAACATTTCTATTCATATTCATTCTACGTCTACATTGAACTGCCTTATGTCCAAAAGTATTATAACAATCACATCTTCTATTAAAAACATAACTCCTTTTCTGAATTCTACATTTATTAGCTTTGTTCTCTACTTTATTGCAAGAAAAATAAGTTCTATTAACAGATGAATACCTATAATGAATAGGAGGAAGTCTCCAACTCATCGGCCCCTTTTGGTCTTTGTTTTTTGCTTGCATTTGATCTAGAAAATCCTTTTTGTCTTCCACTTGCTTCTAGTCTACCAAATCCTTTTTGTCTTCCACTAGTTTCCAATCTACCAAATCCTTTTTGTCTTCCACTAGTTTTTCTTATTCATTCTTCCTTTCCTCAATTTTCTTCACTAATGAAAAATTCATTGTCTTGTATGAGTTCCATCTCAACTTCATCTCCCCAACTTCCATTACATTGAGTTGGAAAATACAAATTATCACATTTTTCTTTGTTGGTGTAATTAAATATTACTAATTACACTTTACTTAAATTTACTTAGGATAATGCATTTGCATATTAGTTTTCATGTAGACACCTAAGATTTTGCATTTCATTTTAGCACATGGTGTAGGATAATTTCTACTTTACGAGTGAGATCCACTTTTAGTGCTCTTATCACATTGTCATCATCTCATTGTTACACATGTTGCACATACTTTATTGTACAATGGAGGATTGTCCACCTTTGGTGGACATGTGATTACACCTAGTGTGATTGATAGGTTATCATTTGCATATCTCCTAGTTACCATATATTGTCTATATATTCAAGCATATCTACTTTGTATTTATCAATTGGTCATTAATCAATTGGGCATTATTAATTGTATTTCATTGTTGATCATTATTGAATCAATCAATTGATCATATCATTTTGCCTATCACTATTGTGCTATCAATTGAGCTTCTATGTCTTGGCATTTTCATTCATTTCCTTAGGAAAATTCTTACAATCTTCGATATAATAGATATTCCCAGCATTCCTAAAACCTTCTGCAACACTTTTACCAGTATTTTTCTTTTTAATAACATAACCATCATTTCTTAACATAAACTTGTAACCTTTCTAACACATTTGACTAACACTTAACAAACTATGTTTCAAACCTTCAACATAATGAACATCGTCAATTTTATGATTTAATTTGTGCACTTCCTTCTAAAAATCTGATTGCTCCTCCATTATATTCTTTCAACTTAATAAATCTTCTATTGTCTTATGTTGTATGATTTGAATATCTAGAACCTACAACCCATGTATCTACAACAACTTTAGCATGTAATTTAATCTCTTCTTTCTTTTGATAAATAACTAGAAATAGATAAGCCTCAATAGTTTCACCAATATCTTCAACTTCGGAGAAATTTTCTTCCATGGAACATAAACTCTTTTCACTCTTGCCTTTGAAATGTGTTCTTTTCCTGAAATCACCTTTCTTTTGATTTTCTTTTCTATCATCATCTTCTTATTCACTCTAATATTCCTTATACTTGCAATCATTAGCAAAATGCCCTATTATTCCACAATTAAAGAGCTTAAGAGGTAACTTACCTTTGTATTTACCAAATCCTCACTTGAATCTTCTTGAAAGAAATGTTTCGACTTCCCTAGACATCTTGCTTGTCTCTAGTTCAACTTCTTCAATGTCTATAAATCTTGTCTCTCTATTTTCGCTTTCAACTTGTACAATCTCAAATGAAGAAAGTGAACCAATAAGTTGATTAATTGTGACTTAGATCATTATTTTCCATTATTGAACATGTAATTAGTATGAACTCCTTTGGTAGGGTTAATAAGATCTTAAGTATGACATCTATGTATTCTAGATGTATGTTAGCAACTATGATTCCATCAACAACATTTGTGACTCTATATATGTAGCTTTTAACACCCTCATTGTTTATCTTTCTTAAGAACTCATACTTTTGCTTTAGGTTAATCGACCTTGCTTGTTTTTTCTTTCAATATATTTCATATACCAAAACTAACTTATCACATATCACTTTATCTCCTTTTATACCTTTCACCTTTCCAAATGTTGTGACACATAAACTGCTAAAAATTATTGTTCTTTCTTTCACATTAGCTTCCTTTGTTTTTCTTCATCAATAGTCAACGGTCTTCTAGGAGGCGGATTGAACCTCCCAAATACCATTCTGCAAATTTTCCAAGTATGCTTCATATTGTCTTTTCAATAAGGAAAATTTGTACCAAAACTCAAATTGGGAAAAACCATGGTAAGAACTTTCTCACAGAGATAAATCACTGAATATATAATCTGATTACAAGGATAGTAGGATCTCACTGCTCTGGAATTTCAACCAAAGGCTCACTACCCATACAACATTGAATATAGATAGGATCTCATTGCTCCAAACTTGAAAATAGAGGCTCACTGCCAAAGTAGAAAGATACAAAAATGAACTTCTAGACCCAAGACTCACTGTCCTAGGGACAAGGTATATCCAACACTTCACAATAGATAAAGAGAAATTCTCTTGATAATGCAGTTATCTTGCACAACCATGTCAGTCTCAGCAATACATTGTCTCTAACTTTACTTCTCTACTATAGTCACAAAATAGAAATTTTATAAATTGTACTCCTCTTCCATAACTCTTCTAATAAATATTTGCTTGCTTGCACACCACTCTTACCTTTTCCAAATCACATATTGTACTTATATACAAGATAGGTCATTGGAATTACAACAAGGTCGGTCATACCAAAATTAAATTACAAGTACATTACAAGTCATCCATGTCAATAGAAAATTATAATAAGTTTCATGCCAAGAGAATCCAGACCAAAATATAGTTCAAACATATCATGAACCCATCTGGATAAGAGAAAAATATTAAATAAAATATAGACCACACAAAAATTGAACCCATCCAGATAAGAGATAATCATTAAATGTAATACCTAGACCAAAAACATGAATCGTGATCCACTCCAAGAGAGAGAGAGGGGACTGCAAACACATTGCACATAGCCCATACTAGATTTGAAATTATCACAACTTCTACAATTATCTCAAATGTGTATCATTACACTATCCAAAAAACCACATCATTTTCCAGTTGTATCCGAACTTCCATGCACCAAGATGAGATCCAAACTCCACATCATATGTCATATCACTTTCCAATTGTCCATATTAGAAGTCATCATAGCACATTTCTAGACTAGAACACAAATTTATCATAATTGCATCACTTGGTAACACTATTTCTGATCACCAAGAAACACCACAACCAAAACCAAAACTTGAATACAATACAAATTGCATCTACTGACCTTCAACATTAATTTCTAGAGCGTAAAGTTGTTATCTCTATTTTGAGAATTAATGGATTGTCATTAGTATCAATAATGTATTTAGTCGGTAAAGGTTGAAATAAGGAAAAATACAAGTCAATCGGTCAAGCATACAAAGCCTACACACCGAGAAAAGACAAGGCAGAACTTTAAGTTAACCGAATATAGGTATGACCAAGCACACTCACTGAGCGCCAGGCATTTACCGAGTACCGAGCTAGTGATCATCAAGCATTCATATGAACGAGCACCAGTAATTTATCGAAGGGTGAATACAGTGATTACCGAGTAAAGAAGGAAATGGCATAGTAATCAGTAATGGCACATACACCTATGCAAATGGTTTACATCGATTAGGAAAATGGTTTACCAAAATCGAGACATATTTAATATGGATGTAATCATTAATTTTTTGTGATCATTCCTATGTAATGTTAGATCTAGGTTATTTTCTTTTACTGTTGATCTTATATTTTCTAATATATTGTAAACCCTAATTTGGTCAAGGTAGTTAGATATAAATTTGTAAAGATGTCATTATGATCATGTATCAAGAAGTAGTAGCCTCACTAAGGACATCGGGAGATCAGACAAAGGATTTATGATAAAAAGTTTATGAAAAGAAAGAATCAGTTTATCAAAATGCTTACAAGGCTACCAAGAAAAACATAAGGACATATACATCACACTGAGGTGATATTTACTTGACATTTCACAGATCTGAATCAGACAAAAAAAAATTTATTTATAGATACTTTTACTGTTATTAATTTAACCATTGTAGCAAAATCAAATCTCTTAATAGAGTGAACTTAATCATTCTTATGTAAATCTCTTAACCGAATACACACATACATTGTGTTGTGTAAATACTTTAACCAAGTAGATCTAGTCAATCTTTTTGTTACTCCTAACAGGGTAAGATCATCAGAAGTGATCACAAATTCTAGCCTTAACTAGCATATTTTATTGCTACAATAGTGAAGATTTGTGGGTGTCATCCCCACCATAGTTTTTACCTTCTTACAATGGTTTCTACATAACCAAAATATTTGTGTCATGAGTATGAACTTTCATGGATGATTTATTGTTTAGTTTACATGCACTTTACATTTTCAATTATATGAATGTATGGTTCTAACATTGAAATCAGCTGATTAATTAGATCTACTATTGCAAAATTTTTAGTGTTAAAAGTAATTGAGGGTATTGATTCACCCCTCCCCTCTTAGTACTTATCTTTCCATAATCCCAACAATTGGTATCAGAGATAGATCTCTTGTTAAGGAAGTTTAACCCCTAAAGAGGAAATATCTAAGGATAGAAATATATAAGTTGGATAAGACCATTGAGAATCAAAGGTTGCAGATGCAGATCTTTATTGAACAATTCAAGGAATCCAAAGAAGAAATGAAGAAGTTACTGATTAAAAGGAAGGATATGGAAATTCGGTGCAATGAGACTAATTATCATGAAGAAGAAATAGATGACCCTTTTGAGACATCTGGATCTATATTTGGCAACATATCTGATGCATCTGAAGGAAAAATATTTGATTTATCTAAAAAGAATCTACATCTTACTGAACAAGTGAAATCTCTACAGATCATTCAAGAGACACAAATGGTTAGGATGGTTGATGCAATTAATAATGCTAGGCAAGAAGAACAAGAAATAAATTTGGCTATTGAAGATAGGAGACAAATGATTGATAAGCTACAAGAAAAGGAATCTGAAATAATGAGACTCACCAAGCATCACTTTGAAATGTCCAATCAGATGGTTGTCATAAGTCAGGAAGTCAACCAAGTAAACAGTGAGCTTACAAGGAAACTAGAAGACATCGGTGAACTAAGAGAGGAAAATGAAAGATTGAAGAATAAGGTCAAAATGCAACAAGAACATAATGAGATAATCAAGAAATCTGAAGATAGTACTAAAAGAATGGATGAATTTTTTATAAGTCAAAAAGGATTTGGTAGCACAACTGGTTTTGGCTACACCGAGCAGGCAAAATCATCAAGACAAGTTGAAAAGAAAAATTCCTACACTAACCAAAGGCCAAACAAGCTATCATGTTATCATTGTGGAAAACCAAGCCACACAATAAATGTTTGCAGGAGAAAAGCAAAAGATATTCCTAAATCCACTCCTAAGTTTAATGGTTATTCTTATAACTATAACAAGTATGGACATTAGGAACATGAGTGCATATCTAAATTGAATAAGACTCCTAAGAAACCCTACATGGAGAAACATTGTCGTACTTGCAACATGCATGGACACATATCACAAGAATGCAGGACAAAGGTGAAGCAAGTCTGGACACCAAAAGAACAAAACAAAACATATCAACCAAGAAGGCAAGGTAATGCATATACTTGGGATTACAACACATGGGTTAATTGCACAGCATGTGGCAGGTATGGACATATAGCAGCAAATTGCATAAGGAATAACTGGAGAGGAAGATCTCGCAGTTGGACAAACATTGGTATGGCATGTTTACACTATCACAAAGTTAGTCACCTAAGCAAGGATTGTAGAGACCAAGCACTAGACATACAAATAACTAAAAATAGAAATACAATTGAGAAAATCATGAGGATAAGAAATCAAATGTGGAGAAAAATATCAAGCAATAATGTTGGATCAAGCAATGCAGTCAGTGACACCTCGTCCATTGGATTAGGTGACTTCACCACCTCCACCTAAATCATAAAAGTTATGTATGTATGGAACTAAATTTTAAATCGGTTATATCTATCAAATAGTTTCTTATATCTAGTGATTGAATACCAAATCTTCATGAAATAAGATGCACTATGGGAGTATATGTTTTGATCTTTAAATGTATACAGTCGGTATAAGCAAGACTGAGTATGTATTTTCTAGTCGGTAACTATTGGCAAGGTTAACTGAGTTATGGTATTAACCGAGTGATATCTTAGTGTTAACCGAGCTAAGATCTTTTGAAGTATAAACTGAGTGCATCTACTTCTACCAAGTTGTGGTAGGTCAAGCATTAAATGCAAAATTTTGAGTGGGAAATAAATTTTTGACTATAAAGACACTGTGGACTTAATCATTTTTTTTACTTTATGACTACAAAGAACAAAGTGATTTCAAGTGATATTTGAGGAAAGAGACTTCAGAGTAGTTTCAGAAAAGATTTGAAGGATTTCTGAGCAAGGTATTCACTATTAAAGTAAGTTTTGAATCCACCGATCTATTTCATAGTTATTTCATGAAGCCCTAATTTGAAGAATGATGGCATCCTCATCTAAATTTATGAAATCTAAGTCAGGAAGTGATAAGAAGGTTAATTTGATAAAATCCAAAACCTATACTGAGCCTAAACACAAACTACATCCTAAGGTTGCTTCACAAACTGACAAAACTGGTGCATTTTCGAGCATACCACCTAGGGTTTTGCTAGTTTAGGATGTTCGCGCATACATTCATTGCAAAATCGGTGAAGTAGTGGATTTTGAGCTTCAATCCACCTTCCAGGAGCTGAGTGTCGATGGAAATCTCAAGGATGAGCATACACATTTGGAGGTGAAGGGTTTAGTGAATGCACTGCACTTCCCAAGGGTATTTAAGAATGAATGGATTAGGGTAGTGTTGAGCCGAGTGCATGAGGGAAAGTTATGGATGGATGAACTAGTCAAAATCACCATGGAAATCATACATGCAGTCATTGGTTACCCCATAACTGACAATGTAAAAGCATTAAGCAGTGCACCGAGGGCTAAGATTGAAAAATTAACTGGAGTTGAATGGGATGGAAGAGGTGTGAGAATCAACACTATTGTTTATCTTGAGCCAAGATTCTATGTATATGCAGTCTAGTACAAGATATTTCAATCTAGCAAGCTGAATAGTGTTCTATGTGGAGCAGTGGATATTGCATATAAGATTGTGAAGAAAGGCTTTCAATTTGATCTCGTCGAGCTCTTATTAAACCAGTTGGATGAAAACATGAGAACCATCAAGTTGGAAAGGACTAATACATGTAAGTTTGGTTCGTTGTTGATTTTCATATTTTCCTATGTACAAAACTTCTTTCCCTCATTTGGTAATGTTGACTAGGACACTGACCGACTGGTCACTTTACAAATCAATGACTTTATTCAAAGTTTAGGATAGAATTTTGTTAACATTATGGATGTATACTTTGAACAATTTAAGGATAGGATGTATCAAAGAAGCAGAATACCATGTTAGTTGGTTGAGAAATACAAGGATGATATTTGTTTCTTTGTGAATACCGACACCACTCTCATCAAGGCAGTTGAGCCAAGAACTGCTTGGTTACCTCCTATGGGCTATGAACTTTATATTGATCGAGCCTCCAAATAAATAGAGGTATTATTAGCCAAGCCCAAAGATCCAAAGGTAAGTAGGTTTAGTACCTATGAAGAAGCCAAACAAATAATAAATATGGGTCTTGTTGTAGTTAAAGTAAACAAGAAATCAAAGAAAATGATGGATACATTGATAAAAAAAAATCAGAGATGAAGCAGAAGAGAAAGAGGCATCTGAGGATATTATGGTTAAAGAGGCAACTGAGACTTATTGAATTAGAATAGTGAACATGATAGGGAGGAGACTGAATCTAAAAAAGACATACCTACACCAGTCAAGGCCACAGGGAAGAGGAAGCAAGAAGAAACACCGACAAGAGTAAGGACAAGGTCCTCAACAGCTTCTTCGCCCTTAAAGAAAGGTATAGTAAAAATATCTAGGCCAACTACCACCAAGACATATCAAAAGAAAAAGAGAGGTGCCCACACCACCTCTGAGCTACCTAAGAAGAGGAGAAATCTAATTAGAGAAAAGGATGATGTTGATGATGATGATGAAGAGGAAGATCAAGATAAGTTTAAAGTTGTTGTGAACAAGAGCCAGTCAACTAATGAACTAGTAAAAACAATAAAGGAAACTGGCGGTCTTAGCAACCCCAAGTTAAATTGGTATGTACATATGTCTATCGAGGATCAGGAAAAGCTTGAAGAGGCAATCATATATATGATGATCAAATTTAAAAAGGTACATGTTGAATTTGCTAAGTATGTACCTAAGGGTTTGTATGAGAAAGTGTCTGCAAGATGGACCAATGCCTTGCACACTGAAAAGAAGATGAGGTAACATTCACTGATATTGGCAATGCCTACCTTATCTGTTCCCGAAATTGAAGAGTTAATGAAACAATATTCCAAGAGATTTTTAGTAAAGAGTAGAGCTCTAAATATTCTAGCAGGAAAACTTAAGGAAGTTGATGAGAATAGTCAACTTTTATGGACTTCAATTCTGACAGCCTGAGTAGAAGCAGACAAGTTGGCATTGGTAGTAGTTCTTAAGAAGAAAAGTAAAAATAAAGGTAAAGGAATCCACTCAGATGATGTTGATCTTGCTACCAAGGAACCCATAGATTTATTAGACACTGAGGTAGCAGATACTACCATTGCTATAGATTTATATCCAGCAGGTTATAGAGAAGAATACAAGGATCCTCCTGAGAAGTTAGTAATAACAGGAACATATGATGTACTTATTGAAGACATCACAAATGGAGATCCTGATGACATAGTTGATGATGAAGATGTAAACATTATTGTAGATACTATTGAGGAGAATGCACCAACTAAGGCAGCAATAAGTGAAATTTCGGGTGACTTACCAATTTTAGTACAAGATGTTGACATAGTCACACAGAAGGAACCTGGAGGCTCGACCCCCGAGAAACCTAAAGACACACCCAAGGAACGGGGGACAACTGAATAAGGGACAACTGAAAAAAATACTTTCAATGAGTCTGAGAAAATAGAGGCAGCATCACAAGCACCAAAAGAAACTAAACTGGTAGAATGAACAACAGACACCACAACCGACTCCCAAAGACAAAACATCGAGATACTGGTCATCGAGAAACCTAAGGAGGAAAGTGTGTCTATCGAACCTGAGAAGACAAATTTGGAGACTAAATCTCTAGTTCCATATATTAATTCACCCACACTTGAGAAGAAGAAAAAGAAACATTGAAAGGGTCTAGTCACACTGGATGAGGTAATTGAGATACCTGAATGTGACCCAAGAACATTAGACCTAGAAGCACTAAGAAGATATGGGGAATTATGCACTAGGAAGGTTGCACAGAGAAGTTGAAAAAGGAGAGAAAAATAAAACAAATTCTAGAAGATGTTAGAGATATATCACTGCAAGTAATTCCTGAGATCAATGTTGATGAGGATACTCCCATCCTTGATCAACTTGCAACTCTAACCGGCCACATCAATGCCCTAGATATTGATGCTAAGAAGAGAATAGAAGAAAGGGAAGAAGAAAATATTTAACTGAAACTTGAAGAGAAAATAACCCAAGAAGTGGCAATAAATAAGGTTAATCTCTCTGAGGTAATTACCGAGATGGAAACCATTATTCAGAAAATTATTCAAATTTTGTTTAAATTGTGCACTATTGACCAGTTCACTATCGAGGTTAGTGAAAAGATTAAAAATCTAGATGAAGAAATCAAGGTTAGTGCAAATAGTTCTCTAACTGAGCCAAATGATTTTCATAAGCATATATTAAAAGTTCAAGAACTTAGGTGTTGAGATCATATTTGAGGAAGTAGGAAGATACCATAAGTGACCAAGTCATTGAGCTACAAGCAGAGTTGCTTCCCCATCTAAATATTATGGAGAGATGTGTAGATAAGGCAAAAACTTTAGTTGCCACCCCCGAGATCTTTGTATTTGAGAATATTTTTTTATATGTATACACAAGTCGGTCTCGAGCACATTGCTCTTGACAATCTGAAAGAGGAATGGGAAAACCTCTTGGCATCCCTAAAGAAAACCCACCAGCACATTTTTGATAAGTTGTAAGTACTCTTTTTGTTTTGGCATTAATTTCAAAAAGGGGGAAAGTCATGTATATGCCACTATGTACTTCACACCACCGAGAGCATGCACAAAGGGGGAGTTTGTAAAGAAATAAAGTCAGTGTATATATGGAGTTAGTATATTTTTGAGTTTGTATATATTTTTGGCAATCAGTACATATACATAAGGTTTTGATACTAATGCCAAAGGGGGAGATTGTTATCTCTATTTTGAGCATTAATGGATTGTCATTAGTATCAATCAATTATTTAGTCGGTAAAGGTTGGAATAAGGAAACGAACAAGATAGTCGGTCAAGCATACAAAGCCTACACACTGAGAAAAGACAAGGAAAAACTTCAAGTTAACCGAATACAGGTTTGACCGACCACACTCACCGAGCGTTGGGCATTTACCGAGTACCGAGCTAGTGATCACTGAGCATTCATATGAACCGAGCACCATTAATTTACCGAATGGTGACTACAATGATTACTAAGTAAAGCAGGAAATGGCATAGTAATTAGGAATGGCACATAAACCTATACAAACGGTTTACACTGATCGAGAAAATGGTTTACCAAGATTGAGACATATTTAATATGGATGTAATAATTAATTTTTGTGATGATTCCTACGTAATGTTAGATCTAGGTTATTTTATTTTACCATTGATCTTAGATTTTCTAAGATATTGTAACCCTAATTAGGTCAAGGTAGTTTGATATAAATTTATAAAGATGTCATTATGATCATGTATCAAGGAGTAGCCTCACTAAGGACATCAGGAGATCAGACCAAAGGTTTATGACAGAAGGTTTATGAAAGGAAATAATCAGTTTATCAGAACATATACAAGGCTACCAAGAAAAATAGGACATATACATCACACTGAGGTGATATTTACTTGATATTTCACAGATCTGAATCAACAAGATTGATTTTTTATTTACAGATACTTTTACTGTTATCAATTTAACCATTGTAGCAGAATCAAATCTCTTAACAGAGTGAACTTAACCGTTCTTATGTAAATTTCTTAACCGAGTACACACATACATTGTGTTGTGAAAATCCTTTAACTAGGTAGATCTAGTCGATCTTTTTGTTACTCCTAACAGGGTAAGATCATTAGAAGTGATCACAAATTGTAGCCTTAACTGGCATACTTTATTGTTGCAGTAGTGAAGATTTGTGCGTGTCATCCCCACCGCAGTTTTTACCTTCTTACAAGGGTTTCTGCATAATCAAAATAGTTGTGTCATGAGTATGAACTTTCATGGATGATTTATTTGTTGAAATGGAGAGATAGGATACTGAGAGGGGAGGGGTGAATCAGTGCCCACAAAAACTTTAATACCCAAAAACTCAATCAGCAAACAGTAGTAAATTCATCTATGTACTAAATCCATTATGTGCATCAATCATTCAATTAACTTGTAAATGTAAATTGCATGAAATCAACAATAAATCAATCACATAACACAAGTATTTTGGTAATGCATAAACCCTTATTAGAAGGTAAAAACTGTGGTGGGGATGACACCCACAAATCTTCACTACTGCAGATAATAAAGTTTTCCTGTTAGGGCTACAAGTTGTGATCACTTCTAATTATCTTACCCTATTAGGAGTAATAATTAGATCAGCTAGATCTACCTAATTATAGGATGTTAACAACACTACTTGAGTGTGTACTCGGTTAAGAGATTTACAAAACACTGTTAGGTCTACTCTATTAAGAGATTTTTGCTAACTCTATTACAATGATTAGAAAATAACATGATGTATCTACAAATGACAACTTAACCTTGTCTGATATAGATCTATTAAGTATTTATTAAATATCACCTTGATATGTGAAAATCTTAACTTTGAACTGCTTAGTAGCCTTGTTTGATTCTTCTTAACCTGAATGTCTCTATATACTGCTCTTCTCTATCTGATAACTGATGTCTTGAAGTAGGCTTCTTGCTTCAAGATCTCCTTCGCTTGTTCATACCAAACATATTATCCTTGTCAAGCTTATGTCAAAATGACATGAAATACAAATATATAGCATATTAATACTGTCGCTTAACAAAATTAGGTTACAATATCTTAAGACAAACCGTAAGATCTACGATGTACAAAATAACCTAAATCTAGCAATTACATAGAGATCATCATTACAATTAATGATTACATCCATAATAAATGATCCTCGATCTTGGTAAAACATTTTATGATTCTATTGTAACTGTCTACATAGATAGATGTGCCAAAACTGATTACTATGCCATTTCTTGGATTGCTCGGTAAACACTATCAACACTGCTTGGTAGTTACAATGGTGCTCAGTGTCCAGTCTTCTCAGTGTTTACTAACACTCGGTATCGGTGTACATTGATGCTCAATAAAACCGCTCTGGTGCTCAATTAGAACTATTATCTTTTTCTCCCGGTACTGCCTTGAGATAACTCGGTGTGAAGGCTTATGTAGTTAACCGACTAGCATGTATAGCTTGTAGTACTTTCTTTTACCGACTAAATAGCATAGGTAACCAACTGATCATCTTTGATACTAATGAAAATCCTTAATGCTCAAATAGAGATAACAATCTCCCCCTTTGGCATTAGTATCAAAACCTTGAAATGTATATAGTCCGAATGTCTTCAAAATTGTTCTAACTCTGCCATATAAACATAGATACCATAACTTAACAAAATTTCAAAAATTTCTCCCCCTCGGTGCATGCTCCCAGTAGTATGTAGTACACTTGTCATTTATTTATAGAATTTGGCATATACATTACATTTTTCCCCCTTTTTCTATTAATGCCAAATACAAAAGTGTATGCTCACAATTTATCAAAAATATGCTGATGGGTTTTCTTCAAAGAATCCAAGAGGTTTTCCCATTCCTCTTTCAAGTTGGTTAGAGAAATGTGCTCAAGACCGACTTGTGCATGCATGTCAAATATGTTCTCCAACACAAAAATTTATGGTGTTGCAACAAGTGTTTGCACTTTGACAATGTGTTTCTCAAAAAATTTCAAGTATGGAAGCAACTTATTTTGTAGCTCGGTGACCTCGTCACTTATCCTTCTTCCTTCTTTCTAAGATCTGCTCTTAACTACCTGAGTTCTTGAACCTTCAGTATATGCTTAGCAAAAGCATCTGGCTCGGTTAAGGCTACTTGTGCACTGGCTTGAATTTCAATATCCAACTTTCTAATCTTTTCACTAATCTCAACAGTTTAAGTCTCCACAGAGCATAACTTAATCAAAATTTGACTTATTAACTGAGTAATAGATTGAATATCGGTTATTACCTCAAATAATTTCACCTTGTTTATTGCCACTTCCTAGCTGATTTTCTCTGCAAGTTTATTCTGAATCTTTGACTCTTGCCTCTCTTCTATTATTTTCTCTGCTTCAGTATCTGGGGCATTTATTTCTTTTGCAAGGGTGGAAAGTTGGTCCATAATGGGAGTATCCTCATTAATATGTACCTCTGGCATGACCTATTGTAAGATGTCTCTTACATTTTTTAATATTTCATTGCTCTTGCATTCCATTCTCAACTTTTCTTGTGTTACTTTATTTGTACATGACTCCCCATATTTTCTAAGTTCCTCAGGTCTTAGGGTCCTTGGGTCACAATCTAGTATAACAATTACTTCATCTAGTGTGGCCGACCCTTTTCCTTGTTTCTTCTTCTTTTTCTTCTTCTCCAGCTCTTGAGGTGAGCTCTTCACAAACTGTACTATTTATTTCTCCTCGACATTTGGTGTGTCTTGCCCGGTTGACACATTTTCTTCCTTTTTTTTCTCCTCAATAACCTGTGTGTCGGTTGTCTGAGACGGAGCCTCTAATGTTGTGTCAGGTGGGGTAGCCTCGGTTGCTTTGGGGTCATCTTGGCCCTTTGTTTATGTCTTTGTTGCCTCTTTTTCTTCAGGCTTGTTTGTTTCTACTGCTGTTCCAGCTCCTTGTTCCCCTGATGTATCCATTAGTTGCTCGAGGTTTGAGCCTTTGGGCTGCTCCTTTGTCAAAATTTCAACTGCTTCCATCAAAATAGGAAGTTCACCCAGTAATGATGTGATTGCAGGCTCGGTAAAAGTACCTTCTTCTTGTGTTGTGCCTCCAGCAACGTTCACATCCTCATCATCATCTCGGTCATCAGGATCACCATTTGTGATGTCCTCAATGAGTACATCTAATTCTTTATTATCTTCAATTTGGATCTCAACCTGATCCAGTGCATCCTTTGAAATACTTAAGTCCTCGATGGCATCTGTGGTATCAGGTACCTCGGTATCTGATATATCAACTTTTTCTTGGTTCACTGCCAAGTCTGCATCTTTAATGTGAATGCCTTTACCTTTTGATTTATGTTTCTTCTTAGACAAGTTGATAAATCCATCTTTTCAGCTTGCTCTCGGGCTTCAACTATTGATGTCTAGATGAGTTGACTTGTCTCATCTATGTCTGCTAGATTCTCATCTAGTATCTGCATTGCCCAACTTTTTAGTCTAAATCTCCTAGAGTATGTTGTCATGTAGTCCTCAATCTCATCAATAGACAAATTAGGAATTGCCAGTACTAGGGATTGTTCCCTCATTTTCTTTTCAGTGTCTAAAGCATAGGACCATTTTTTATTTATTCTTTCCTCTAATGCCTTAGGTAGTTGCTTGGGAAATTCAAGTGGAACTCTTTTAAATCTAATCATCATCTAGATAATTGCCTCTTCTATTTTGTTCTGATCCTCAGTTGACATGTTCTCAAAATGATTGATTTCAGGATCAATAAGTTCACCGTGCTCAATGATATCCTCAGCAACTTCATCAATTGTTCTATTTTTATTGTTGACCACTTTAAATTGATTGTTATCATTTTTCTCATCTTCTAGATCTTCTTTACCTCTTATTAGTTTTCTTCTCTTCCTCGGTGCCTCTACAGTAGCTTTGGTTCCTCGCTTTGTGTATGTTTTTATAGGTGTTACTGCCTTAGGCTTTGTAAGCTTCACAACTCCCTTTTTGAATGGTGGTGAAGCTACAGTTGCTGACCTTGTCCATGCCCTAGTTTTCACCTCTAACTGCCTCTTCTTTGGAGTTGATGAAGGGGAAACCGGTATAGATTATGTTCCTTTATCAGACTCGATTTCTTCATTGTCATGGGGTTTATCAGTTAACATTAACTGACCTTCAATTGTAACTTCAACCATTGAACTATCAGATGATCCAGAATCATCTCCAAACTTTTCAACTAATGTTTTCATCATTTTTCTTGATTTCTTAGTTATCTTACCGATAACCAGACCTACTTTTATTCTAGTCTTGGCCTCCTCAAATGTTCCAAACCTCTCTACATTTTTTTCTTTAGGTGTAGCTAGCAGAGCCTTGATTGATTTTGAAGCAAAATCAATGTCCATTTCATAACCCATGGGAGCTAGCCATTTAATCCTAGGCTCCACAGCCTTTATCAGTGTGTGATCGGTGTCCACAAGAAAATAAATATCCATCTCATATTCCTCAACCAATTTGCTAGGAATTCTACTCTGAGAATTCATCCTTATCTTAAATTTTTCAAAATAATCATCTACAACTTTGTTCAGATTGTTTCCCAAATCATTAATCATATCAGAAATTTGCATAATAACTAGTTTGTCGGTAGACCAATTTACATTACCAATAGAAGGGAAAAATCATTGTATATAGAAAAATAAGCACACTAGAAGTGATCCAAACTTACAGGTATTCAAATTTTCCGACCAGATAGTCTTCATATTTTCTTCAATCTTTAGAAGAAGAAGCTCGGCAAGGTCCAACTGAAAACTCTTCTTTACCATTTTATATGCTATGTCCACAGCTCCACATGGAACATTGTTCATTCTACTCGACTGATAGATCTTGTAACCGATTACATGTGCTGCAAATTTAACCTCTGAATCCTCAATCATAGCAATTTTCAATGCTCGGCCATCCCATACTGCGTCGGTATTCTTTTCAATTTCGACCCTTGAAGCACTATGAAAAGCCTTGGACTTGTCGGTTGTTGGGTATCTGGTAACCCTATGAATTATTTTCTTTGTTACTTTGACTGGTTCATCCAACCAAAATATCCTATCATGATACTGACTGAGTACAACCCTAATCCATTCAGTTCTAAAACTTTTCAGGAAATTTAGGGCATATGTAAGACCAATCTTCTCGACCTGTTTGAATTTCAATTTTAGTTTTCCATCTTCACCACAAAGTTGTTGATAAGCTACAGCTGTCTCAAAATCTTTGATTTCACCTATTTTGCAGTGGATGTAAGATCTAACGTCCTGGACTAAAAAAACCCTAGGTGGGATGCTTGAGAAAGCTCCCACTGAATCAATTTTAGATGCAACTTCTGAATGAAGTTTGTACTTGGGTTCGTCATAGTTAGCTAAAACAATAAGGTTCACTTCCTCTTCTACAATATTTGATTTAGTTGCCTTGGTTGCCATTATAATCAATTTAGGTTTTCATAAAATGCGTTGAATGTGCTCGGTAAAAGTTGTACTTACTCAAAATAGATGAAGAACGTGCTCCGTTCAATTTGAAACTGACTTGAATGCTTCTAAAAATTCTCAGCTCAAATTCACTCTGTGATTTTTATTGCTCTTTGAAATCGCTTTGTGAAGAATGAACCAACTCTTATGTATATTTATAGCCTTTTTCGAATTCCCGCTTAAAATATTTGTCATTAATGCTTGACCTACTTCCATTTCAGTGACAGTTGTCAACTCGGTGAATACCGCAAAACATCAATAGCTTGATTAACACAGAATTTTCCACTTGGTTGATACTAATACTCGGTTAACCTTGCATAATAGTCACCAACGGGTAACTCTCTACTCGGTCTTTCGTATACCGACTGTATGCTTTTGTTAGCTCAAAATTTATAAACCATAATACATCTTAATTCATGCAGATTTGGTATGTTCCCATCAAATATAAGGAACTGTATGTAAGATAAGACTAATTTGGAATATCAATTCCATACATACCTATTTCACCTTAGGTGGAGGTATCGATGTCACCCAATCCAATGGACGAGGTTTCACCGACTGCATTTCTTGACTCGGCATTTTATTTTGATGCCTTTCTCCACATAGTGTTTCTAATCCTCATGATATTTGCAATGATGTTGCCACTCTCAAATATATGTCCTTCTGGTGCTCGGTCTCTGCAATCCTTGCTTAGGTGACCGACTTTATGATAGTGTAAGCATGCCATACCAGTTCTTGTCTAGCTTCATGAATTTCCAGGCCATCTCTTCCTCATACAATTTGCTGTTATATGTCCATACCTTCCACATACTGTGCAGTTAACCCATGTGTTGTAATCCCAAGTGTATGCATTATTTTGTCTTTTCAGTTGATAAGGTTTGTTATTTTGTTTTGGTGTCTAGACTTGCTTCATCTTAGCCTTACACTCTTGTGAAGTGTGTTCATGTTTGTTGCAAGTGTAACATAATTTCTCCATGGTAGGATTGTTAGGAGCCTTATTCAATTTTTCTCTATACTCATAAGCTTGATGTCCAAATTTACCACAATATTAATAGTAACCATTAAACTTAGGAGCAACTTTAGGTTTACCTTGTGCTTTACTCCTGCAAACATTTGAAGTATGTCCTGGTTTGCCACAGTGATAGCATGTCAACGTCTTAAGTTTTTGATGTTGATTGTTGTTCACTTGTTCAGCTTGCTTGGATAATTCTCCTTCCCTGGTGTAGCCTAATCCAACTTTGCTCCCAAATCTTCTTTGATTAATCAAAAAATCATCAATTTGCTTAGAACTGTCTTCGGCCATTTTCATCTTTTCATTGTGTTGTAGTTGTATCTTTACTTCATTTCTCAGTTTCGCATTCTCTTCCTTAAGTACTCCAATATCTTCAAGTTTTCTTGACAACTCATCATTTACTTGGTTGATCTCATGGTTCACTATCATCATTTGATTAGATATTTCAAAATGATGCTCGGTAAGTCTTTGTATCTCAGTTTCTTTTGCTTGAAGTTGTTCAGTCATCTGTCTTAGGTCTTCAACAACTAGATTCCTTTCTTGTTTATTTTGTCTATCATTGTTCATTACATCAATCATTCTCACCATCTGTGATTCTTGACCGATCTGCAGGGCTTTCACTTGTTCAGTCAAGTGAAGATTCTTTTCAGACAAATCAGAGATTGCACTTTCAGAAATGTCATAAATACTTCCCGAACTAGATCCAATGTTATCAAATAAGTCGTCAATCTCCTCTTCATGGTAACTGGTCTCATTCTCTAAAATAGCCATGTTCTTTCTCTGTACTAGTAACTTTTTCAATTTGTCCTTGGCATGTTTGTATTTCTCAATGAACATTTGTATCTGAATCTTTTGATTCTCTATTGTCTTGTCCAACTTATATCTCTCCATGGTTAGATCTTTACTCTTCAATGGTTAAACCATCCAATAAGAGATCTGAGGCTCCGATACCAATTGTTGGAATGGAGAGATAGGATACTGAGAGGGGAGGGGTGAATCAATGCCCACAAAAACTTTAATACCCAAAAACTCAATCATCAAACAGTAGTAAATTCATCTATGTACTAAATCCATTATGTGCATCAATCATTCAATTAACTTGTAAATGTAAATTGCATGAAATCAACAATAAATCAATCACATAACACAAGTATTTTGGTAACGCAGAAACCCTTATTAGAAGGTAAAAACTGCATTGGGGATGACACCCACAAATCTTCACTACTGCAAATAATAAAGTTTTCCTTTTAGGGCTACAAGTTGTGATCACTTTTGATGATCTTACCCTATTAGGAGTAACAATTAGATCAGCTAGATCTACCTAGTTATAGGATTTTAACAACACTACTTGAGTGTGTACTCGGTTAAGAGATTTACAAAAGACTGTTAGGTCTACTCTGTTAAGAGATTTTTGCTAACTTTGTTACAATGATTAGAAAATAACATGATGTATCTGCAAATGAAAACTTAACCTTGTCTGATACAGATCTATTAAGTATTGAGTAAATATCACCTTGATATGTGAAAATCTTAACTCTGAACTGCTCGGTAGCCTTGTCTGATTCTTCCTAATCTGAATGTCTCTATATATTGCTCTTCTCTGTCTGATAACTGATGTCTTGGAGTAGGCTTCTTGCTTCAAGATATCCTTCACTTGTTCATACCAAACATATTATCTTTGTCAATCTTATGTCAAAATGACATGAAATAAAAATATATAGCATACTGATATTGTCGCTTAACAAAATTAGGTTACAATATCTTAAGACAAACCCTAAGATCTACGGGTGTACAAAAATAACCTAGATCTAGCAATTACATAGAGATCATCATTACAATTAATGATTACATCCATAATAAATGATCCTCGATCTTGGTAAAACATTTTATCATTCTAATGTAACCATCTGCATAGATAGATGTGCCAAAACTGATTAGTATATCATTTCCCAGATTTCTCGATAAAGACTATCAACACTGCTCGGTAGTTACACTGGTGCTCGGTGTCTAGTCTACTCAGTGTTTACTGACGCTCGGCATCGGTGTACACCAATACTCGGTAAAATTGCTCTGGTACTTAGTTAGAACTATTATCTTTTGTTCCTGCTACTGCCTTGAGATAACTTGGTGTGAAGGCTTATGTAGTTAACTAACTAGCATGTATAGCTTGTAGTACTTTCTTTTACCGACTAGATAGCATAGGTAACCAACTGATCATCTTTGATACTAATGACAATCCTTAATGCTCAAATAGAGATAACATTATTGTTTAGTTTACATGCACTTTACATTTTCAGTTATATGAATGTATGTTTCTAACATTGAAATCAGTTGGTTAATTGAGATCTACTATTGCAAAGTTTTTAGTGTTAAAAATAATTGAGGGTACTGATTCACCCCTCCCCTCTAAATACTTATCTTTCCATAATCCCAACAAAATCTTCTATAAAACATAGCTAAACAACTATCATCTTCAATTGTATATCTCTATTAATGAGTCATTGACTTCCAGACCTACCGTCTTCCACTATTTTGTAGCACTATCATGTCCAACACACAGCCTTAATTCTTTTGAATCAAAATTTATTCTTTTGGACTTATCCGGACCACAAGATATAACTGAAAATATCTTCAACAAATACCTATGGACCACAGTGTTTGAGAAAACAAAGAAAACACCTCTGGACTACAATATTTGACATCAATGACAACCAAATAATAACCAAGCATATATTTCCAAGACATAGTAGGAGGAGGATTATTTTCTTTAAAAATAACACTTCTATTATGTATTACCTTCTATGCAATAAGTTCTCAAAGCTTGTATCCCTTCACACCATGACTATAACCAATAAAGATACATTTCATAACCTTGTCCTTTAACTTTGTTTGTTTTTCCTTTGGCACATATCCATATGCTGCGAAAAATTCTAAGATGTCTCAATGAAGGCTTATTATCCGACCATGTCTCCATAGGCATTTTATCAACAAAAGTTGATGTAGGAGATCTATTAATCAGGTCAGCCCACAACCTTTTTTCTAGGCCAATACCACTCATCATACTCCTAGGTTTCTCCATCAATGTCTTGTTCATCCTTTCTGCAACTCCATTTTGTTGTGGAGAATACAGAGTTGTCTTCTGCCTATGAATGCCAAAATCTTTACAAAATTTATCAAAATTATTAAATAAAAATTATCCTCCATTATTAGTTCTCAAACATTTTATTTTTCTTCTAGTATGCAATTTAACCATTGCTTTAAATTCTTTAAATCGATTGAAAATATTAGATTTACTCTTTATAAAATATATTCATCCTACTATAATCATCAATAAATCAAAAATAATATTTAAATTATCAAATGGAAGGAACATTTATAGGACCAAAATATGTCAGAATGAATAAGATCCAACACACCAAAATATTTATGAGAACTTGAGTAAAACTGAACACAATTTTATTTTCTATATAAATGCAATTCTCGCAGAAACCAAAATCAAGAATACAATTATTCAAATCTTCAACAAGGTTTTTATTTTTCAAGGTCCTTAAGCCCTTTTCTCTAATGTGGTCATGTCTCTAGTGCCATAACTATCTTATCTGCAAGTAACTTTGAATTAGAAGAAAAAGCACCCTTAGGCACCCAAAATCCATGACCATTTGATAAAGGTGAAACCCTAACCTTATTGAATGTGCAAGATCGTTGAGAAGGGGGGTGAATCATTTGTCCACAAATTGTAACTTTAAAAACCTTTAATCAATTCCACCAAACTTACTTTAAAATTTTAATCATGGAAAGATATGAACATGAAAAGTACAGCAACCATAAACACAAGAAATACCAGATTTACGTGGAAAATCTTGTAAAGGGAAAAATTGTGGAGAATATTATTCTCAAATATATGAACATTGGTTAAGGTGAAATGCAAGAAAGGCTCATTGCCTAAAGAAAGCTCATTGTCGGAGGACTCACTGCCAAGATGAAGAAGGATAAGAGAGAATAGATCCACCACTTATATACAACCACAACACCACTAAAAGATTTGTAGTCACCTTCAGCTCACTGCTTCTAGTACCAAACACATTAAAGTCCACAATGTTCTGCAATCATAGAGATAGATCCTCTTTCATACATCATCATTGTATAAGCACATACTCACACAATCATATGCATATGCCACACTCTTACTACCATGAATGATTCATCATTTTTTATATCAATTTTGTATTTGAAAAGTCTCCCATTGTTGGTCAAGCAAAGGATGGAACAAGATTTAAAATAGGTCGGCACTAAAAATTCCCATGATGGGAAGGAGTAAGAAGTGAGCCACCATATGCTATAATTAAGACCAAAAATAGCTCTATACACATTACATATATTCTTGCATTCACCGAGACAAGTAATTGAAGTGTAAACACTTACTGTCGGTCAAACCTAGAGTAGAAACACCGAGAACTTTGAAACCATGTTTTCGAAGTCCAAAATCGTGCACCAGCTGAAATGAATGAAGCTAAGGATATTATCAACTCACATCTAGAAGTGCATCATCAAAAATTGTTATGTGAAGAAATGTGAAGTATGCATCTAACATATAGAATATTGTTAGCAAACGTCACACTCAGACAAATACCAAATTCACTACATTGTGTTCCAAACCACAAAATCTTGAATTCAACAACTCCAAACTATACCAAACAACATATCAAAATTTCACCATCATATCTGTAACATAAAGAATATGTGGAGTAAAGTACACATCACTACTACACAAAAAAACATGTTGACATTAATGCAACAGTGTGTTGACATCAATGACAATCATATCGAATCACAACTTGTCCAACTCACTCATTTTGTTCAATACTACAACAAACCTTTTTCCAAAAAAGTATCCACCAATTCGGTCTTTACAAAAGTACTATTACACCCAATAGTGTATGCATCTAGCTTATACAAGGTGTTAATTCTAACACCTCTAGCAATCACCATAGAACCTCTCACCATTTTGCATCATATATCAAAAAGACTACTTGTATACATGAATCTATTAGTTTTCTCACAAATAGAAAATAATTTCTTAGACTAGAAAAATGTAGCACATCATTAATATTTATTATTTTTCCATCAAGGAACCTGATTCTAACTTTATCACAACCAACAATATTTAAATGAGAATTGTCACTCAAATAAACCTTACCTCGTCAAATTATTTATATTTAAAAAACCAATCTTAATTAGAGATCATATGAAAAGATGCACCTAAGTCAATTAAACATGCATCATCACATGCATGAGTGGTCAAAGTTGCAATAAATGCATCACCATCTTCCTTCTCAGACTCCAAATTAGAATCAAATTTCTTTTTTTTTCTTCTTTTCTTCTTTGTGGTTCTTACATGTGTCCAAGCTTAGCACAATTCAAACAAATAACTTTAGACTTTTTATGAGATTTGGATCTTTGCTTGAATTTGGATTTATTACACCTTTCATTCTTCTTGCCTTCGCCCTTAGGTCTCCCACGGACAATTAGGGATTCATTGGCGTTGATGGATACCTTCCTCATCTCTTCAAAAAGCAAAGAACCCATACCTTCCATCCTCAAAATAATAGGAGTACAAATAATGGCCATAAGAAAAGAATCCCATGAATTGAGGAAAGAATAAAGCAAGATCTAATGTTTCTCCTCCTCATCCATCTTGAAACCAACGGAAGCCAACTAAGACACCAACATATTGAGTGCTTCTAGTTGGTCTGCAATTTGTCCACCATCCTCTATTATTAAGGAATATTTTTTTTTCTTCAAGAAAATCTTATTTACTAAATATTTCGCTTGATACATGTCACCAAGCTTCTTCCATAGATTCTTTGTAGAGGACTCTTCATGGACATTGATTAAAACAATGTTTGCAAGGCACAATCTGATTAGACCCTTGGCTTTACAGTCTATGACAAAATATTTAGCAGTCTCATCTAGATCTGTAGGTTTCATGGCGTTCTCATCAATAGCCTCCCATATATCTCAATCTATTAGCAAATCCTCCATCTTCAACTTCCATAGTTCAAAGTTATTTCTAAAAAAAATCTCCACCTTTATTCTCCCTAACGAACTAGCCATCTTAAAAATTTATGCAACAAGTTCACAAAGTATTTTCTACACAAGTTCTCACTCAAATCTGAATTAGTTCAAAAAACCCAACAATCCACAATTGATACCAAAGGTGATCAGGCTCTGATACCACTTGTAAGGAAGTTAAGAAGTTAAACAACTTCCTACGCTAATCTTGAGAGGGGGGTTATGTAAAAAACTTTCTGAGATCTTTGTAATAGTTATAGAAACTTGACAAAAACAAATATAAATAACATCTATACCACAATATAGTGATTTACATGGGGAAAACTCTTTCAGGAGAAAAACCCCACACTCCAAAGGTCACCCAATATATAATTCAGAAATCAATATCAAATTTCAATATACTTGCAAAGGAAGCTTCTCACAAGAGTATCACCAACGAAGATTCAAATGTAGCTCGACAACTATTAGACTCTTAGAATACATCACAGTGCCTCTCAGGCACCTAATATATAGGAGATACAAAACATGAAACTATCAAATGGTATTACAAAAACATGGGTGAAAACCACCCATAAAAGATGCACAAAATATCCATTGTTGGACCTCTGACCTAATGATAAATGGTCAAGATTCACAATGACAAATTATATTTGAAATTCTATTTCAATAGCACTGCAACTAAAAAAGCTCATTGAGGCACTTTGCCCTCTAGACCCCTAGCCAATCACAGGACTGAGGCTAGCAAGGAGAAACCCCTTGCAACCCCAAGTCAGGGGCGATGCCCCTAAACCCTTGTCGCTCATGTATTAACAATAACCTTTTTATTATTGCAAGGTTGAGACACTGTTTTCCTAACATTTATGAGGATGGGCTACCAAGGCCCATCAAAGTGTGATTGTGTAAATGCTCAGAGAAGATATTGGATCATGTTTTATTGGGTTTCCCTTTTGCACCAAAGTGTTGGAGATGGTTGTGTGCCAAGTTGGAATGGGTGATAACACTCTCAAATGACATCCTCAATCTCTTTCGATCATGACCAATTTTGAATAATAAGATAACCTACTCCTATTTGTGGATCCTTAACCCTTCAATCATAAATTGGGAACTTTGGAATGAGCGTTATCGTGTGGTTTTTCAAAATAAAACAACAAGGACGGACTCCTTTTTAAACAAGGTAAAAGCTTCTAGAGTTGAAGTGGAAAATAATAGATTAAGATAGTAGAACACTGGAGTTTCCTTTTTTATGAATTGGGATATATCTATGAAAAAATGTTGGTATGACCTAAGAAATCATCCGATTAGGGGGTCGACAGGGGTTGATTTTCAAGTACTGAGAGACTATACTCATGAAAAACCAGCTAGAGGTTTGTATAAGGTTAACTTTTATGGTGCCTCTCAAGGAAATCTAAGTATATTGGGGGGTTAGAAAGGGAAGAAATCCAAGAATGTTAGGGGGTTAGAAAGGGAGACTGTGTGTGGGTTAGCCAAACCACAAACCACTCTCACAAGGAACCAATAATATTGTAGAGTTTAAAAAGGAACCAATAATATTGTAGAGTTTAAAGCTCTTATCATTGGCCTGAATAATTGTAGAGAGTTGGGTGTAAGGAAAGTGGTAACTGAAAGGGATTTGCCATTAGTTATAAATGCACTTAGAAAAGGCCAAACACCTAGCTGGAAATTACAGGCCCTTTTGGAAGAAGCACTACATATCTCCCAGGCTTTTCAACTATTCCATATTGATCTTGTCTTCAAGGAAGCTCCTGGGGATGCTGACTCCTCAGCTCATAGAGCAGCGAATGGATCAGATTTTTGTATGATGGAAGGTGGAGCTGTTGCGATGGGATAACCTTCTTCTGGCTCTTGCTGGTGTTATTTGACAAGGCATTAATTGTTTCACTTGCAAATGTTAGGATTCCAAGTAATGTATTGTTAGCATTTTTGTGAAAAGTTAATGCATCAGCAACTACTAAGGTTTTCCATTGTTCTATATAGAGGTGATGCCCATCCATCTGTTGCGTTGAATTATCCACAACGGGGCTTATCTATGGAAACACCCATCCAATTGACATGCTCTAGGTGCCAAATGGTATTTCTGGGCAATATCTTAGTTACTAAACTTAAGTTGGTTTTTATGGTTACTGGAAGGCTTGAAATCGTGGCAGTCAAAGCATATTTTCGATCAGGAATCTTTGCATTCAGAGGACCGATACAGGGTCAACTCTAACCTCGCTTCACATTTTGTTGTAGTCTTGATAGACATTAATGAATTGAAGGCTCTAATCCTTGCAGTCACTAGAATTTTGGTGAAGATGGTGTTGAAGAGGTCGTTCTTGCGCAGGAAGGATTAGAACTTCTCGTCCCAAGGATCTTTACAAGCTGCTAGAACAAAGCACACTGTGGTGGAGAGGCTACTTTTCATTTTGGACCTTGAGGGATCTGATTTGGAATGCCAAGGTATAGGGAAGAAAGAGGGTGTGATTTCCTGAAGAAGCTGTTGTATTTGGCACCGGTGGAGAATTGGGACTTATTTGGAGAGTTCTTCTATTTTTCCCAAGAGGTGGTGGTCAGGTTATTTCCCTTTTTGGTTGCGTGGCTAGTCTGCAAATGGTTGTAGTTCCAAGTTCAATAGCATTGAGGGTGGCATTATATGTCCTAACTTCAGGTGTAGAGTATGTCTAGATATTTTAGAACATAAATTTTGATGGATTTTACATGGTCTTGTCCTCTGGTCTGTAATGGAAAATTCGGTCAGGGTTTGGGGCTTTGAGAAATTGATGACTCTGCATAGCCTTTTTTTGGCAGAAGGCTTAGGGGGTTTGGTTTCAGAGGGGAAACTGTTTCTCAGTGATGTCTCATGGACATCAATTTTACAATCAACGATTCATGAATAATACAATCTTTCTACTTACGCATAAAAAAAAAGTACAGGGAAAAAAAATTGTATTCTACAAACAATGACGTTGAAGCTATGCACTCATGGGGGCGTACAGCCAGCCCGAGCAAAAATAAATTTGCCACAAAAACAACTGTATTCAAAATTGAGGAATTTATAGTTAATATCCGTTGGATTGACATCCTATATACAAGTAAGGTCAATTTGGGTTCAAAGTGATTTCAAAAATTGGTGATCTCCTAAATCAATCAATCTTCACACTTGTTCAAACATAAAACACAAAGAAATTGGTCAAAACAAAAAGGAAATCTAACTTAAATTGGTCAAAACAAAAAGGAAACCTAATTTAAATTAGTCAAAACAGAAAAAAAGCCTAACTTATTTTGAAACCAGACAAAAAGAAAACCTAAATTCAATGAAACCCCAATCTGGACCCAACAAATTCTTCAAACCAAATCACATTCCTCCACACCCCAAGAACCCTACAAGACCAAAAATAATTTCCAGAAGAAAGAGTGGTAAGTATGGTTTGCTTAAGTGTGCAAAATTAAATTATGGTTGGATATAACAAATGGACATGTCCATCAAAGGCCTTGTTTGTAAAGGTGAGATGAGAATTAAATTAGACAAGATGTTTACATGTGTCATAATCTTATACAATGAAACAACTAATGTGTTGACTTAAGTAACTAAATAATTGTCACAAGATAAGATCATGTGACGACTAATCAATCTTCTAAAAGGACACTTAAGACTTAACTAAACTAAAACCATGGATATATCTCCCAATAGGAATCTGCGAAAACACTCATGCCAATAATATTGACACTTTTACCAGAAAAAAAAGATGTATGGTTCTTATGATATATAATTTCAAAATGTTGATTATTGTTAGGCACATATGGGGTTTCTAACCAACCTTTACAATCATCTCTGCAGAACTGTTTATAAATTTTTAACATTCATTAAAAAATAATTGATAGATCTACTCATAAAACTATAAATAATTGATTTTAATAAACATATTTAAATTGCAAAGCTTGAAAGCTGAGTGGTTTAATTTGAATAATTAAAATAGAATCACCTCCAAGGAGTATACTTTTTTGATGGAACAACTTTTGTAACTACAGGGTTTTTGCAATATTACACAAGATGCAATCAACAAAACGATCAGAAAAACATAAATTGACATGGTAAAGTTAATGGATTAAAATTTAAATATAATGGAATGATTTGTTCTATCATATTTATGGCAAACAAAAATTGTTACCCGCCTACAATCTTTCATGTTGCCTGTAACACACCACACATTTTATGAGGTATAAGTAAATCAATAGCGTTTATTCACATTGTACTATAATTTTCAACATTGTACTCCATTGTAATTTTCAGATAAATAAGACATCAAAAATTGCCAACCACAAATCTTTATGATTCTAAGCCCTATTAAAAGCTAATAAGTCATACTTATACTTCGCAACTTTTTCAAATCTCCATCTGATTGATAAGAGTTGAATCAACACATTTGTCAGGGTCGAGATAAACAGTTCACTCTTTTTGAAACAACACATTTGTCAAGGTTGAGATAAACAGTTCACTCTTTTAAAACTAGATATCTCTGTATATTTTAGGTAGAAAGATTCAAATACACAATGGCAGTTCAAGCTTAATTCTGAGAGAAGCGCACTGGTATCGCATGGTTATTTGGAAAATGCATCTTAAGTGGAGACTGCATGCTCCCAAAAGCCCCACCCTTCTTTGCCTACCGAAAAAAGAAGAAAAAGAACGCAGTAATGCATCCACAGACCCATTACACCTCTTCACAGTTTGATATAAGAAAACAAACAAAGAAGACATCAAACAGAGATTTTGCTGGCAATCTGAGACACTCCTTTACATAAACAAAAGTGGAGAGGTTATACAAAATATAATACCAAACAAGAGAATCGTTAGCATTAATCGGCATCCAAAACACCACATTTTATTCTTACCATCTTCAATCCATACCGGAAGCCCACAAAAGAAGTAATTTATTGAACTTTCATACCAAAGATGCCATAAAACCAATCTACATGATGAAGCAACTCTCGTACTGATGCCAATTGAGTTCATCTTACCAAATATGGTTCTAAAATAAACACATATCCAAATGACCTATTCATCCATGCCAGAATGAGAAAACCAATAAAAATCTTAACAGATACATTAAGAATTGTGCAGAGCAGCTTTAAGCATGCACCATTTTATTAAGGCCGATTTGCTTTTGTAAGAAGCCAAAGCCTAAGCATTCATAATCTTCTCCTAACCTAAAGTTTGCCGTGATAAAGAATATGGGGAAGACTGATGGTACCCACGATTAGTGAAACAATTCCAATGCAAACTAGCCATTGTACCACCAGTTTCTGAAGCATACAATAGGCTACTTAATTTAAGCGTTTTATGGCAAAACATTAAAAGGTTGGAAAAATAGAGAGGGCAAAAGTGTGCCCAAAATGGCAATATTTTTTCTCGTGTACATTTTTTTAACCCAGAAGCATTATGGCCGGTGGGAGGCTGAAATCGATAAAAAATGAAAAGGTTGTCCAGATAGATTGAAGATCACCATAAAAAAAGCAGGGTCAGAACAAGACTCAGGTAAGGTAAAGTACAGTGCAACGTAAAAAAGAAGAAACAAGGCAATATCCTAAACAACTAATTGGCATTCTGTCAAAAAGCTGGTTCTGCATTTGTCAGTAAAATTATTGAATTCATCTCCAAAGAAACGTGAGTCTTCCGGAAAGAATAACTGCTTCCGATTTGGAAACAAAATTCCATTTGAGCATTAGTTGATAAAGTTATGTTCAAATTTCATATTATACTTAGGGATAGAAGGTGCAATACATGTGTGCTTTTTAATTTTAAGACTTTTTTTTGTTTCATTTTCAATCTTAATTTTGGTTCTAATTGTTATTTTTTTGGTCTCTGATAATCCGATTAACAAACACTCTTTGAACTTGGAATCCCAATCCTTGTATCACCTGTCATATTTTTCTCGTCCTGATGATGGATTATAGTGTTATCAGTGATCCCAAATGTTGATATGCAAAAATGGAACACAATTTCTTTAACTTGATTTTTCATCTGTCTGCTAGCAAATATCTCACTGATTCACCACACATTGTTTTATCTTTGCCATTTAAAAGAACAAAATCGGAAGGGGATTATGGGACTACAAAATACCCCTAAGAGGGCCAATAAGAACAGTAGAGAAAATAACAAGGAAATAATAGATATTTCACCAATTCACCACAGGTATTTCACCGCTTTAAGTACATTAGCTGGTAACATGGTTGATGCAAAAACGGAACAAAGTTTTTCCAGTAGCCCTTCAACTTGAATTTCATCTGTTAACTAACTTTATCTGCTAACAGATGTTTCAGTGATTCATAGCACGTTGTTTTATCTTTGCCACTTAGACAAATATCAGGAGTTTTATGGGACTCTACAGAACATCCCTGTGAGGGCCAATAAAGAAAAGTAAAGAAAATAGCATGGACCTATTAGAATTTGTCACATTTACTGATAACCAATTGTTATTTTCCAAGACCAAAACGTTTGAATCTGTAAATTCTCCAACACATCATGCAGGAAATTTATCTAATTCTTTTATATTTAAACTATGACCAAAAGAAAATCATTCTAGAAAAGCACAAAATTTTGGAAAAGCTTATAAAAAGAGAATGTAAAACTAAGCATTTTTTAGACTTTAACCGTGCTGCAACACAGAAGTCATTAATTCTCATTCTATGAGATAGCTTTAATTGCAAAACACCATCCCTTCATTATGTAAAAGGTTTCTTTGGACACAATATGGCAATTTAACTTGACAACCACCCTAAGAGACACATTCAAATGTATTAAGACATCACAGCAATCACATCAGACACCCTCAATGTGATATACTGAGATCCATCTTTACTTTTGAATTCACTTCCTCCATATTTTGAGTACAAAACATTACTTCCAGGGGATATACCAAGTCCCTTTCTATTGCCTTCCTCATCAAATGAGCCTGGTCCTACTGCAACTACCTGATTACATGCACATGCGCTGAAATATCAATGATTGTGAATTGACATGATCACAATAACAGAACAAATGCCTGATAAAAAAATCTTGTTGAAAGTTAAAGATGCATACCGTTCCGATAGATGGCTTCTCCTTAGCACTTTCTGTCAAAAGCAAACCACCAGCTGTCTTAACCTCGGCCTCTTGGATCTGCCACATACAATCACTAATTGTTTTTAAAACTATTACTCCTTAAGCTCCACATAGCAATATTCTTTAGAATCCATGCACAACTACAGCTGAAAAACAACCTTTATTAAAACACGGTCATTCACTGGTTTGAGATCTTTCATGTCATCAGTCTCAAGAAGACCAACAATGTCATCTTCTTTAAGAAGAAGATGATCCACACCATTGAATTCAATCTCTGTACCCGCATATTTAGAATATACAACTTTGGCTCCAACCTGCATCGCAGAAGGTATTTCAAGTCACAAACTAAAGCTGTCAAATGCCAAATCTTTTGCTTCGCCAGTCTCCAAGGTATACTTGGTCCAAAGAAAAAAAAATAGTGGAAAGAGACTCTTTACACACATCATTCTCTCAACAAAATAGCATTCTACTTTAACATAATCCATTCCGAAAACAGGAAGATTACTTATGTGGAGAGAATTTTATAAAACAAATAAATTAAAGAAAAATTGCTATGCATTACAACTTCGTACTTCAACAGTTTCAACCTGAATTCAAGTTTAACATCAACCCTTCTAGAAAAAGGAAGATTGCTCATGTGGAAAACAAAAAAAATAATTAAAAAAGAAAACAAAAGGAAACTGCTACCCAGTACAACTTCAAACCTCAACAGTAGGTTCAACATGAATTCAAGTTTGACGCAATACCTTCTAGAAACAGGAAGATCGCTTATGTGGAGAAAAACTTATTAAAAGAAAAATAAACAGAAATTGCTACCTGTTTCAACTTCATACCTGAACAGTAGGTTCAACCTGAGTTTTACCAATAGACTTGCCCTCGCCCACAGCCACAACCTCACCACTTTGGGGTTTGCTAACAGCAGTGCTTGGCAATAAAATTCCACCTCCAGTCTTTTGTTCGACAGGCTTAATCTTTACAAGCACCCGATCTCCTAGTGGCTTGAGTGTGGTAAACTGAAAATCCAAATGATCAAACTCATCAGAAAAGCCATACTCAAACTGGAATGTCTCTGCTGTATGATGAAAATAAATGAGAAAATGCCAAACTCAGACTTTGCGAAAAGATTAGGTCCAATCTCTCATGAGGGCCATAAAACTAGCCAGCAACACAAATCAATATTAAATATATGCAGTTTCATTAAGGCAGTTTGGTAGGCTCACTGTGCTTACCATTTGCTTACTACTCTATGAATTCAATACTATCCGATTTATGACATACAATAACCCCAAGGAAAATGCATGGAATCAAAGTTCAAGCAATATATACATGATAACCCAAGAACTATGACAGGCACCAGTAACTCGAAACTACAGCTAAAGTTTGCCTTATGTGCTCCCACCAAAACAAAAGCCATTCCCTCACAACAGCAATGCAGAATAGTTATTGCTAATAATAAGCAAAATGATATAGCAGAATACCACCTAGGCAATATGAAAGTTTATCCCCAGTCCAAACAACAAACAAAATTGAGCCAACAAATATAACTTACATTATAACTGCTTACAAATAATTCCACCTCGGAGGTGCAAATCATGCTGTAACATACATTACAACTACACACCCATTTTTCTCCCTTCCAAATTCGAATCAATCACATAACAAATTTTTAGCCCTAGGTTCCATTTGTAACAAGTTAGTCAAAAGCGTGCTACGATGAAAAACCAAGAAAAGGAATTAGAGGATAAGATGGCAGAAACGAGAAAATTGAAAGGAGAGAAAAACAAAAAGTAAATTAGGAGAATGAAACACCGACAGAGATATCTTATCATAAAATATCAAATGTTCATGTGACTTCTTCTGCATGAAAGAGTATTTCTAAAAAGAGGCATTACAGCTACTTTTGACTATTGAGAACTAGGTGTAGGTTGACACCACTATCTTAAGTATTGCCAGGCTAACTCTCAAATATTTGCAGCTATAAGAATTCTTGCTAGCGAATATCTCCTAATAAAAGATCATATATTCCTGAATCTTCTTCAATATTAAAGAAAATTTCTAAAATGTGGCATTACAGCTCCTTTCAAGCAGCTGAAGCTGGTTTGTACTACTTGACAATAAATTTCAGATGAAGTCATCAAACATTCGCAGCTACAAGGATCCTTAAAGAAGAATAGTATGCAGTGGAGATTTATAGTGTCTAATATCAAATAAGTAATGTTAATACTATTATTATACCATTTCAAGAACCTTCCATGTACAAAATAGTAACAGATTACTTCAAAAAGACAATCAAGCGCACAAAGTAAGCAAACTACCTAAAAGAATTGTTAACAATAATGACATGAAGCCCACATAGAATAGGCTCGGCTTAATCAGACAAAGGCAGAGTGAGTCCAGTACAGAGTATCATAAACCCAAAAACAACTCTGCAAAAAAAATTGTGGCTAAATCTACAGGACATCCACCAACCATTTTCTGTGCACCTTCTATGATCCACATTATTCTTCCAGACACTTGTTGCACAATACTGTAATAATAAGAAATTTGGAAACAAAAAATCTAAAATAACACATCCTGCATTGAGATAAACAGTCCAGACGAGAAAAATGTATCGGATAAGTACCTGGGGAGCCACAGTTGTGGCTGCTTTGACAACCAAGTTTATTCTTCTAATGGGTTGCTGTCGAATAGCAATGGTGCAGGGTGAAGCAGCCCTCGAAGAACTAAAACCCTCAAAAGACCTTAAACCCACAATTTTTGTAGAGGCACATCCCAGCTGTGATGCTGCCATTGCGATAAATTATATTTGTGATATCAAATTTCTAAAACCCTGAAAAATGACAAGCACCCAACAGAGCGTAAGAGACCTACTACAAATTTAGCAAAAACCCAGTACGATTTTGCTATACCCCGATGGGTTTTGGGGTTTGAAGATGAGAAAAACTAAGACCAAAAAAGTTGAACTGGAATAAACAGTCGAGGGAGCTATGGATTTAATGGGATCTTATCTTTCTTATCAGGTTAACAAAGTATTTTAATAATAATTTATGTCGCTTTGTCCTCTAGTGTTTGATACAATACATAATTAAATATTAGTGCAAATGTGCAGGTATTATTTTTTTATTTTTATTTTTTGGTGACGTGTGGTTCAATAATAGTATTTAGGTTTAAGCAAGAGAAACCTAAACCTTTAGCGGACGGGCTGAGCATTGAACAATGATTAAACTCATCTTTCTGCCTCCCTCATTTGCTTGAGTCGAAGCCATACAGCGAAATAGATAACCAATAGTAGTTACTCGTCAGCCTCATTAAACTCATTTTTAACAGCTAATCACAATTAATTTGACTTCAATATTTTTCCTATATGCTATGTGTTGCATATTTTCTACTTGAAATATTAATTCAAAGTTTTTTTGGCGTTGGCTCACAACGAGCCTACCAGGGATCAAGTCTTGTTGAGTGCAAGGCTCCGACATCATAAGGGATGTCGTGCCCTAGGTGAATTTGGCAGCCCCCTCAGTCCTTGCCTCTAAGCTAAAGAGGTTGCACGTGTGGGCCCGTATCGGGTTCCTAAACCCTCCATCAAAAAAAAAGAAAGTTTTTTGGCGTTCTTGAATTGGGGCTTGTAGCTGCACCACCAATTCCAATGCAAGAGAATGCATGACTTATGAGGGCAAAGCTAGCAAAATAGGATCTTCGAGTGCTTAGTTATGGGGAACTAAAGTTGTGTAGAGTCTTTAAGTCAAAAATTATTGAGTGGTGTATTTTACATTTGCTATTTTCTTAAGTGAATCTACATATTTCTTAACATAAATATTTAAACCATGATTTTCTAGCACATTGTTATTGGCTATGTATACGGTTGCAAGATTGAAAAAAGGTTTGTATACATGTACGATGGGAGAGAATGCACTAATACCCAAGGCAAGCGGAAAAATAAAGGTCTTGGGGTATTCATTTCTAGACTCCCTCAATCTACTATGCTGCTATTTTTGTCCACCTATCTCTCTATTGTTTCCAGGAGGAAAATATTATTGCACGGTTTCTGACGAAGTCATCACAGGAGTTTCCCCAATGGAGATGGTCCAAACCATGTAGCAAGAGTCAACACAATGGAAACTATCAACTCAGATACAAGAATAGATAATCAACATGCCACAACAGATCTTTGCATTATCACATAATCAAAGATTTACTTCAAATTGACCTACAACATGTAGCTTACAAACTTCTGGCATACATGCTTGATTACAATAGAAATCCAAAACTAAACCTTAGAATTAACCTTCCAAGGGTTATCTTCCTAATTACCCATAAACAAAGATCAAATGCATCAATATATAGAGCCTATGTGACCAATATGTTGGCCCAAATCAATCACATTTTCTAAGAACAAGAAAATGTAATACAAAAATTGTTGGCATTAACCGGTAAGAATGTAACCGGTACATGGCAAAGAGGGATTTTCATTGATTGGCAAAGACATGGTGTCATTTATGACTAAGGATACCAGTGTTCAAACTGGTGAAGGTACAACTGACAATAATAAGTGCAAGGAGAGACTAGTCTGGAGACCGGTGACATAGACCAAGAAAGAGGAGGCACTTTCGTTGTCACTAGTAAAGCTCTAACTGATCATCAGAGCAATCGGTCACCAAGGAAGGTGCAACCGGTTACTAGTAACAGGAACCAAGGATACCGGTTAACCAAGGTTACAACCGGTGCTGACAGAGGAAGGAATGGTGACAGGTGAAAGTTCTTACCTGTGCACAACTTAAGGATATAAATTGATCAGTGAAGATTTCATCACGACTTATGAACCAGGGAAAGTCATAGTCGACAAACAGTTGTCTGACTCTTTGACCGGGATTTTTTGCACAAAATTTGGAGGACTTTGTGTTATCAAAACAATCGGTGCAAGGCGCAATTGAAGGTTTTAATGCTGAAGTTTGTGGCATTAAAACATGGAGAAAACTCTAGTGAAGGAAAGCTTGTGACACGCATCTATTTTTTCCTTCATAAAGCAGAAAAGCCACATGGCATGCATTGGATGGTTCCTCAGTGAACTAAGACTCCATTGGGTGATGGATCTAAAGGTGATCTTTAACAGGTCGTGCATGTAAAGTAGAAAGGGCAAGATGTCTACATATTCCTTTGACTATGATGAATATAGTTTGCCTTCATTCTACCAAAGAAAAGAGTGAACCTATACGTTGAAGAAGCTACTAAGGTGAAGAGAGGAGAAGAGAGTAGAGTGTGCAAAGAAGCACAACAGCCAAGGAGAACATACATGTAGTGACCGGTGATGATTCTCAATTGAATAGCGCAACGATTTTATCAGGCTAAGCAAAGCCATTTCTAAAAGGTCAAAACTTTTATTGTTCTCTAACAATTACAATAGCTAAATCTCGGTATTTTGGGTGGACATTAATAGGTCCCTTGTATTAAATCCCTTAACTGGGTGGCATCTATTTAGGTGTTCTAAGTCCTCTAACCATGCAGGTTCTAACTGCCCTTATTTCTTAAATCCCTTAACCGGGTCACATCTAACAGTGTGTTTGTAATCCTTTAACAGGGAAGGCTCCTTACAAGGCGCACTTTAGAAGAGTGCAAAATTTGTGAGGTTTCCTCACACCGTGGTTTTCTCCCAATTTGGGTTTCCATGCGATAAATCTGGTGTTGTTTATTGCTTGATTGTTTGATAGTTATTTCTGTGATAGAATATGTTCTACTTACAGTTTTAGTTATATTATATCATAATTGTTTTGAAATTTTAGTGGGTGTTGATTCACCCCTCCCCTCTCAGCACCGGTTGGGACCATCAATTGGTATCAGAGTGAAGTTTTCCTTTTCTAAGCTGCTTATCCGCAACAGGAAAAAGATCAAATGATGAGGAAGGAAGGACCAAAGTTTTCTAAGGAAAACTTCACTCTATGGTGTAGCAGAATGAAGCTATACATGAAAACCACCGGAGATCAATACTGGAATCATGTAATTCATGATTACACCAAACCCATAAACCTGATGAACAAAAGATCAGCACAGAGCATATAATTGCCATCAATATGATAGTAAGTACGCTACCTGATTATGTCTATGCCGAGATTGAAAATTTGACAACTGCTCACAAGATGTGGGCTAAGCTACAAACAGTATATGGTGGTGACCCACATGTTCAAAGAGCAAAGGTAGAAAGCCTCAGAGGCAAATATGATGATATGAGGATGAATGAAGGAGAGGATATTGAACACTACAGCAACAGAATCAAAGTTCAGTGATGAAATCCATCAAAAGCATTGGAGGAAAACTGAGTGAGGAAGATGTGATAAGCAAAATACTAAGAACGTTAAGACCATAATATGCTATCAAAATCTCAGCCATACAGGAGCTCAAATCGGTAACCACGTCTCAAGTCACTCTTGACTCCCTAATTAGTAAGTTGACTATATTTGAATTGAACAATTTTGATAACAACTTACACATTCAAGAAGTTGCTTTTAAATCCTCAGTTAATACGTCTTCCACCAAGAAAGGAAGAGAAACCGGTAACAGTTCTACCAGTAAGGCTGGAAATTTTGTTGAAAATCTACTCACTGAAGAGATGGAGCAAGATGAGTTTGAAGCACTCATCGCAAGGAGGTTTCCAAGAGGAAAAAGGAAGTACAAAGGTAAACTTCCACTAAAATGCTTTTCTTGCAATAAGATAGGACACATTGTTGCAAAATGTCCAGATAATGAAAATAAAGAGAAGAGCAACCGATTCAAGAACAAAGCAAAGAAAGAGTGCTACCTTGCGAAAGAAGGAGTCACGGACAATGAATCTGAAGATTCTGAAGATGAAGAAAGTGCCTTTGTTACAATAAAAGAAGAAAGCCAAGTGATAAGTGAAATGGCACTTATCTCAAGAACTCATCAACATGATGACTGGATCATTGACAGTGGATGCACTCACCACATGACTAGTGAAAAGAACAAGTTCATCAACCTAAAACTCAATGATGGTAGATTGGTGACCTTTGGTAATAATGCTCCATGTGCTATCAAAGGTAAAGGCTCAATTGCACTTGGAAATGAAGTTGTATGTGAGGATGTGTATTGGGTAGAAGGACTCAAATACACCTATTTTTATTTTTGTAGAGGATGTGTATCTGCTCTGTTATTATTTTTGTCCACCTATCTCTCTATTGTTTCTAGGAGGAAAACATTATTGCAAGGTTTCTAACACTGTCATGGCAGGAGTTTCCCCAATGGAGATGGTCCAAACCATGCGGCAAGAGTCAACATAGTGGAAACAACCAACTCAGATACAATAATATATAATCAACATGCCACAACAAATCTTTGCATTATCACATAAACAAAGATTTACATAAAATTAGCCTGCAACATGCAACTTACAAACTTTTGGCATACATGCCTGATTACAACTGATTTCCAGAACTAAACCTTAAAATTAACCTTTCAAAGGTTATCTTCCTAACTGTCCCTAGACAAAGATCAAATGCCTCAATATATAGAGCCTTTGTGACCAATATGTCAGCCCAAATCGATCACATTTTCCAAGAACAAGAAAACGTAATACAAAAATATAGGTCAGGACCCAAACCATAAGGATATCAATGCCAAGTTGTTGAAATAATGTGTGATCCAAGAGAAACGTTGGCCAAAGATCAAAGATCATCATGATATGAGACACAAAGCTTCATCAATGTTGAAATTGCTTCGTGAGATCAGAAAACTCTCATTGACCATTAGAACATGAAGAACACTCAGGCTTGAACTTAAATCCAAGATAAATCCACTGCAAAGTATCCGATTGAGGTGTGAACCTAGACATATGTAAAACATGATGTCCAAAACATACTCTTAGGTTTGCAACTGCAAATGATCCAAATCCAAAGAATGCAACCAAAAACACAGAAACTGGAAAATAGGAACAAAACTGAAAGGAAATATTTTTGGTTGATGCAAGATTATCAACGACCCAAGTATGCTCCTACATCAGACAACCCTAGTGAGAAGAAGATGTTCCATAAGGGGAACTTATGAACATCTTATAGGATTCAAGACATAAATCTCATGCTTGTTTTTTATCCAAATATCCTCTTTATCTGCAACTCTCTTTCTTTGTACCTCTTTTCTTTCTTCAGTTAGATACATCAACTTATTTTGCTTTGCACTTTCTCTTTCATGCTTTACATCTACACAAGGTAGTAAATAACTCTTACCACCACCTCTACTCTTCCGCACATCTGATTTACCTCTACTACAAGACTCGATCGAAGTCTTTTGCTACTCAACTTTACCTTTGTCACCTTTTGATATCCTCTTTTCTGATCCAATCACAAGATCCTTCTTCAGATCCAAGCCTTCCTTTAGCACAACCTTTGTACTATGTTTCTCAACACCATAACTCTTTACAAGACTCAAGTTCCTTGCATTCTTCCCCTCTTCCTTCATGAAAACCAAAGTGAATCTTTGTCCATCCTTCTCTATTGTGACCAAGTTTCTTTTGCAATCATAGATAGCTCCTCTATCAAACTACCAAAGTCTACCCAATAGAACATGACAAGCACTCATAGATACATCATCACATAATACTTCATCTCTAAAAGGCCCAATGTTGAAATTCACTAAACACTGCTCCTTCATCTCCACCGCATGATTATCTTGAAACTAACTTATCCTATAAGGACTAGGATGTCTCAATCTCTTCAATCCAAACTTTTGTACCATCTCTTCTAATACTAAATTATCATTACTTCCACTATCTACAATAACCTTACAATACTTACCTCTCAATTTTCATACAATCCTAAACAAATTCCTCCTTTAAGAAGGTTCAACTTTCTTCTTACTCTGCCTCATCAAAACTCTCGTAAGCATAAGATACTCTCTCATCTTTGGTTCCACCAAGCTTTCCTCAAGTGCCTCAACTACTTCCTCGTCACGTGCCACACAATTCTTTTTACCATTTCTTTTTATATACCCCTTAGGACATTCATAAGCTCTATGCCCACTCTCTCGACACTTGAAGCAATTACCTAAGAAGTCCTTGCTACCACTTCCTCTCCTAGGTGCCCTCCAATCAGGTTATTTGATCCACTTAGATTTTGACTCATCTTCAAGGATTTATTTTTGCTTTCCATTGCTACTCACTTGGTTTTCCTTTCCTCTAGGATTACTTTGTTGTCTCCTCTTCACCTTATCTTCTACCTTCAGTGCATATTGATAAGCATCTTCCATAGTATTAATCCTCAACATACTCTGCTCATCCTGAATATTGAGTCTCAAACCATTAACATATCTAGCCACCTTCTCCCTAGATATCTCTCAATGTCTAGATTTATTGTCATTTTGTAAAACTCCTCAATATATTCCTTCACACTCATTTTATTCTGCTTCAAGTTCTACAATTTCTTGAACAATTACAAATAGTCTTCAAGAATGAATTTATCTTTTAACCTGGCAACCATTACCCTCCATCTAGTGATTTAATTTCACCATTCTCCTCTCTATCCTTCTACAACTCTTTCCACCACAAGATAGCACGACCCTTCAACTTAGTCTGTGCTAACCTAACCCTCTGTGGATTTTTGATATCCTCAAGCTCAAAGTAGTCTTCCAACTCCCCAATCCAATCTATCAAATCCACTAGATGCAATGAGCCAAAAAATAGAAACCTCCATCCTATGACTCTTACTTACTTGTGCCATAGCCCTCAACAATCTTTCTTCATATGCAGGTACCTCAGTATCTACAATCTCAAGATCTTCAACAACTTCCTCATATACCTCCTCAGTCTCAGGATTCCTTCACAATCCAATCAATGCATTAAGAATCTCATTCCTCATTTCATTTTTAAATTCATCCATCATTTGTTCTAACTATCTAGGGTTCGTCCTTCTAGGTGGCATCTTCCCAATCCTCGGGTGTAATTGACTCAACTTCAATGATCTAATTACAAGGATTCATTTGCCTCTCTCTCAACGGTCTACTGATCACACTTACAACCCGCCTCTAACTCGGCGATCTATTCACCCTCGGATTGCCTAAATGACTCAAACAAGGTTAGTGACCAGTAAATAATTCCTCTATGATCCCCTTGCACAAGTTCTTTGCAATTGCAGGCTAGATCCACACTCAAACACCCCACAAAAAACACATCTAGGGCTTTGCAAGCTTGGGAGCTCATATCTACTAACACAGGAACATGAACCTAGCTCTGATACCACCTAACACATCCATGGAAAGAGTTTCCCCAATGGAGATGGTCCAAACCATGCAGCAAGAGTCAACACAACGAAAATAATCAACTCAGACACAAGAATAGATAATCAACATGCCACAATGGATCTTCGCATTATCACTGAATCAAAGATTTACATAAAATTGGCCTACAACATGTAGCTTACAAACTTTTGGCATACATGCCTGATTACAATAGAAATGCAAAACTAAACCCTATAATTAACCTTCCAAAGGTTACCTTCCTAGTTGCCCCTAAACAAAGATCAAATGCATCAATATATAGAGCCTTTGTGACTAATATGTCGACCCAAATCAATCACATTTTCAAAGAACAAGAAAGCATACTATAAAAATATAGTTCAGGACCCAAATCATAAGGATCTCGATGCCAAGTTGTTGAAATAATGATCCAAGAGAAACGTTGACTAAATATCAAAGATCATCGTGATATGAGCCACCAAGCTTCTTTGATCGGGAAATTGCATTTTGAGATCGAAAAACTCCCATTGACCATTAGAACATGTAGGTTTGAACTGAAATCCAAGATAACTCCATCACGAAGTATTAGATTGAGGTGTGAACCTTGACATAAGTAAAACATGATGTCTAGAACAAACCCCGAGGTTTGCAACTGCAGATGATCTAAATCCAAGTAACACAACCAAAAACAAAGAAATTGGAAAATAGGAACAAAAATTCAAAAGGAAATTTTTTGGGTGATGCAAGATTACCAACGACCCAAGGATGCTCCTGTATTAGTTTCAGAGGGAGCTAGTAAAATAGGTTTTTAAGCCCACAAATAGTTGGCGATTAAGGACATCAATGTTTTGCATGTGGTGAGAGGTGGCCAGCCTCAATGGACTCTAGAGCATAGATCTAATTTTCCACGATAGTAAAGAAGGAAAAAGCTTGAACAAAAAAATGAATTTTCAATTTTAATTTTTTTTATTAACAAGCATGATGGTGGGAAGATCTATGTTGTAAGTTTCCATGGATCAATGGTGTGAGTTTCCTTACCTATGATTGTGTTATAGTTTATTATTATTTGTAGCATGCTCTTCCAGAAACTACTGAAAGCTCTTTGAGAGAATTAGAAAATTGTTGGGAGTAATTTCCATTAAATATGGGGGTTGAGAATAGATTCTTCAATTGCTAGACAAGAATAAACCATTTATTGGGTACCTTTTTTCCTATAGTAACTATAGAGCTAGGCTTTCTCTTCCATAAAGATTGTATTGTGATTTTATGGGAGCCTAAATGTCCTTGTCACTCTCTAAATAGGGCTTATTGACCATTTTTCCCTAACTTCTATCCCCAATATTCTTTGCTCTACAATAACAAAACTCTAACTAGCATCCCCTACCTTCCTTCAAAGCATACATGTTTTCCTTGATTTTTAGTGCCAGAGAACGTGTTACCATCACAATTTTATTTTGGTTTGTATTGTTATTTACAAGACATATCGCTAGTTGTGAGGTGTGTTTTAATATGAGACCAATCGTAAATGGTTACAAGGTGTGCATTTCTATTCAGGGGTTAAGTTTTGTTCTTTACAAAATGCCCCAAGAATGGACTCTAAGAATCTTGCAAATGGTTATGTGCTCTTTCATCACATTTCTTGTTGCTAGTTGGGTTCTCATCCTCTGCAAGCATAGTTTACAATTAATTTCAAATTACTATCCTAATGCTTTAGTTTCTCCTATGTTTAGCAACTTCTCTGTGTGGGTAAAGTTGTGTTGGAGGCCAACCTTTATGTGATCAAAAGTTTTCTCATGCAAAAAACCCCTCTTTGTGACCCCAAGATTTGGCTTGCCTTCTCTATTTTCATCTCGTTCTTCAATTTTTGGATTTGTGTATAACATTATTTAGAAGATGTGGCTATTTATGGTAGACAAGAACAATCCCTCCAAACTATCCTTCTTTAAATTTCCAAGAATGGTGTACATCAACATGATTTTGCTAGAAACCAAAAAAACCCTAAATTTTGGAGATGGGAGGGAACATATGAGGAACAACTCACTGCCACTAAAATCAATTCTGTCACAGTTTATTTTATTTATGCACCTATGCTTGAATTTTCCACTTTCATATAAACTTTAAATTGAAACCAAAAAGCTTTCCAAAATTGTTAATGTGAATACACTAGTTTTGTAAATCCATGAGACTACAATACTTGCAAACATGATTGAGTTGTTAAGGATTTGACCATGGATATATGGTATGGTAACAATCAGAGATATAAACCACAAAATTTTGTGTAGAATCTTGACCAGGAATGATGATAAGAGAAGCCATGCCAATAGTTTGAATGAACTCTACACAAATAAAGGAAATCATTACAATTTAAAAGAAATTCAATATATAATTCATGTCATCTAAATCCTCAAATATTTAAGTTATTTCACCTCTTTGAATTTTAGACTTTCATGTTTAGTCAATTGTACATCAAAAATTGAATATGGATACTTGGACCTTGTAAACATCGCCACTAAATGCAAGGACGATAAATTAGAAAACTACAATAACTTTGGGGTAGATAGTGTTGGAGCCTTCAAAGTTTGGCAAAATTTGAGATGATCATGTTGAAATTTTGACTAAGGCATGAACAAACACCCTGGAAATTTATTTGAAAGGGCCTAGTTTAAAAGCCAATAAGTTTGACTCATAGAAAGTATCACAAGAGTTGGATTCAAGAATGTATTTACCTCCTATCATTAAGCACAAATATCAGTTTGCAGCCTTCCACATTCAAATTTAACAAGTTTCTAATGCACGTGGTGTTAGTCATTGACACAAGTCTGCATACTACACGTGTTCAAATCTAATACAATGGCCTACTTTGGAGGTCTATATCTCATGTCGAGTTGGCCATGATGACAAAAGATTCATTCCCCTACATTGTAAACGTAAAATTATTCTCTTGTATGCATTTCCAGATTCCAGTGATTTCATTTGTATAAGTTTACCAAGGCCAATCCAAATGCAGCTTATTCAAATTTTGTGTGTATAGTGTTACATATGTTGGGTAGCCATTTTCAAAAAGCTATATTTCACGATCAGGTGATTTTCATGAGAGACCAATTGTTCCCCTATATTTTTTGTATCTCAATGTGTTCATGTGCAAGATCTTAGGGTCCTAGGTCTTCATATGATATTTTTACTAGCTCCATATGAAATGCAGTTTGTGGGGTTTCAAGTTTGCATATTCAAAATGGTTTGAATTTGGTCAAATTTGACTATTAGTATTTCCCATTAGAAGTGGAGTCATGAAATATGCTTTGTCATATGTCTCCCTTGTACTTAAATGATTTGATTCCCAAAGTTACAACTTCTAGAAGTGAGATCTGATATTTTGAAGGTATTAAGTTGACAATTCTAGCATGTTCCAGTGCATAAAGCATGAAAAGGTCAACTTTTGAGATTAATATCTCCTGCCTCTAGAAACATCACATAGAGCCACTTTGCAGTTGGATTCCTGGCATATCACTCATCATACTTGTTCAATTTCATGGTCTTGTGATGATGTTGATCAGTTTTTAAGGGTGTTTCGAGAGGCTCCAAGCTTAGTTTGTTCACTTAATAGATTAGATAGAATTCAATTTTCAGTGAGCTCTAACTTTATATTTCGATCCACATGCACATGGAAGTGATTTAGATTGGTCTGAGCGTCTAGTTGGTATGAAAATAATAATAATAATTAGTCAGGCCCACATGGGGACCTGGCATGGATCAATGACTCATTTTAAGCATTGATTTAAATATTATGATATTTAAATCATAAAAGGATTTAATTTCTAACATAATTGTGAGCAAAGAAAAAGTTCATTCACGTAGGATATATGGGAAAGACAAAGTTAAAGTGATTTCAAAATTACATCAATATTTTAAATGCAAAGTTACATTCCCAATTGTAAGCGTAATTGTCAAACTAATTTTAAAATAAAATTCTTCTTTAAAATCATTAATGTATGATGGTTTCAAATTTCCTTGTGACCAATCATAAAATGAGTTGGTGTGGTGACAATATTTACATTTGAAATGGAAAAAATGCTTATGGGCCCCATTTTCCATTCCCTAATAAATTTCCCCGCTAACCTACTATAAAACTAGTAAAAAGGGCCAAGGAGGTGCAAGGTGCAAGGCAACCTCGAACCCCCACACATTTTATTAAATTTTTCTAATGCATATGGAAGGTATGTGGAGTAGGGAAGGAGGTGAAGGGGATCTAATTCCCCACACCCCCACATAATATTTAATAAAAGAGGTAAGTGTTACGCGGATCCACAAGGCTAGAAACTTAGGGTTTGCTAAAGGAAGTTTGTTTGAGAAAATACACATTATGGAATGTGCAGGTCAAATGAGCCACATCCTCCCATCCTGTGCAACAATAATGAAAGTTAAGAGATAGGTTATGGTCATTCATCATGATAGAGGTTTGATGCCAAATGTTGTAGTTGGCAACACCCTGGCAAGCATTCAAGGCATGTAAAATATTAATGGAGACTCTCTAGCAAATTTGAATGCACGTAGTGGTGTGGGACTTTTGCCAGATATTATAGATGAGAAGTTCCCTAGTAGATATGCATGCAAAATGTGGAAGTCAGGCCGTGGGTAAGCATGTTTAGATTATAAGTGTTTAAAAGGCTTTGGAAACTTCAAAGATAATGCCACTGGTGGGTGCAAAGCTAAAATTTATATCCTTTTCCAAATTTATCATTGCCTACATAATATAGAACAGAGGGTTCATATGTTTCAAAACATTGAATCACATTCAAAGTTGTAAACTATTTAAATGCCTCAATAAAATAAAATATGGTTTCAGTGATGATAGTGATTGAATGGAGTAACCCAAAGAAATGTAAAGGTTTTCATGTATCATCATTTTGTCGTAGAAGGTAAAAAAAATTCAGTCAAAAAATCTCTCTTAATTAAGCCAATGAGGATAAATGATGGAGTTGAAGAGAAAAAAGAGGCACTAAGGAAATCGCATGCTGAGGAAGATAATGATTTTAAGATTATAGAATATTAGGCCTAGAAAGGGAGTGATGTGTTCAAAAATCATTATGTGATGATGAAATAAGCTACAAAGTGATGCATAAAATGGTCCCATGGAAAATGTTTAAAAGAGAAAATAGAAAATAATTTTAACTACAAAATAATCAAATATTTTGATCATTATATAAGTTTGGTTGTGAAATGATAAAGGGATTCATAGGTGTGAAAATGGTTTCACCAAGGTAATTCTTTTACACGAGTTGGACAAAATGATGATTAAGCTAAAGTAGATTATATTAACAATGGGGTGAAAATGTAATTTCATGGTACATATAGAATGAGATGAAAAGGAAAATTATTTTTAGATCATTAAAATAAAAACATTTGATTTCCTTTGTGCCAAATCTTATTTGACAAAATATCATTGAAGTGAAAAGATTTCATCTGGGTGAGAAATTAATAATTTTAGTCACAAGACCAAAAAAGAGAATCTTCAAGAAAAATGGGTGAAAGTGATATACATATGACGCAGCCAAAGGATGGTGGATCCAATTAAGGACAATCCAAACCTTGTAGCTTCAGAATAACACAACAAGATATGTTTCAAAACATATTTTCCATTAACATGCACGGCTATAAGGCCTTCCGGGTTAGGGCCAATTACAATCAGAAACTTAATTTTGCAAGATCAATAAGATCCAAGACAACTCCAGCTAGTTCAGTTCTGAAAACTATCAGCAACTGATGGAAACCCTAAGGCAGATCTAAACTTGAGCTCGCAAGCCTCCAAGCAATCTCCTTGTCTCCAAGTATGCAAACCACTAGCTCTGTTACTACAAACTATCAGATGACAATCTGATCTGCAAGATCTCGAAGGTTCTTTTCCACAACTTTGCTTCTCTTTATTCCCAGCCTTCTATCCTAAACAACTACCCCAAACATCCCTTAAATACTAATCATTAGCCACAAGTCAGCTAGATGAAACCATTAACTCCTAACAAATATTAAATGCAATACAAGTCATCTCTCAAATAGCCTTATAATAATTAAATTCAACATGTTAGCCTGTAACAATAGCTACCAATAATAAATGCACCAAGTTGGCTAAGCAAATATTCAAGAACTCCAGTCAGTAAACTAGAACTACCGAGCGCCAGAGAAACAACCAAGCACCAGTGAAACAACTGACCAAGCCAAGCAACACTGAGCAACATGGGCATTACCGAGCACCAGTTCCACCGAGCATAAGAAGTCTCACTGAGTTCCTTCAGTGATTGAGCTTCCTTCAATAACCGAGACCATCGGTTAAGGCTACAACCGAGTAACACCGGCCAAGTAACACACCACCATGCATATTCACCGAGGACCCAAGAATGCCCTTGCATCAGACACCCCAAGTTTGAAAAGATGTTCATGTGTGAGAAGAACATCTTCCGGGATTCAACACATAAACCCTGAACTGGTTCTTCACATACAAGTCCTCCACCTTTTCACTTTGCATACTCTTCCACTTTAGCTTCCTCCATCTCTTCAAGTCTTTCCTTGATAACACACGGGTTTGTTCTCCAAACTAATCATTCATTCTCTTAGGATCTACCAACTCAACTCGGTTACCAATACTCAGACTTCTCCCACCAAGTGTTGTATCCAACAAAGGCATCAGGCCAAACTTCTTGTCATCCTTCTCAACAGTAAACACATTCTTTACACAATCATACATAGTTTTGCAATCATATTGCCAAGGTCTACCGAGCAATATATGACAACTATTCATCTCCACAATATCACATAACATAAGATCCTTATACTGGCCAATCTAAACATTAATAAAGCATTGTTCTCTTACTTCTAGAGCATGATCATCTTGCAACTAACCAATCCTATAAGGATGTAGATGTCTCATTCTATTCAAACCAAGTTTCTGAACCCTGTCCTTAGCAATAAGGTTATTAGTACTACCACTATCAACAATAACATCACAAATTTTGCCTCTAGACTTGCACTAAGTCCTGAACAATTTACTCCTCTGACAAGGTTCCTCCTTTGTACCGAGCAATGTTCGCCAAAGAAGCAAGTTCTCAGATTCAAGTTCATTCTCAACATTTTCATTCACCATAGCAGTTCGTCGATCACCAGGCTTCTTCTATGTGCACTCAAATGAATGGTGTCCTTATTCACCACATTATAGCAAGTACCCTTAAAGATAACTCTACATGCCTTATTCTTCTATTCTACAAGTTTTTGTTCATCTTCTGTAGTCATCGGTTTATCCTTCACCAAGTGATCAATCTTTTCCTTCCCTCGGGGATTACTATGTTGTTTCCTCTTCAAATTATCTTCTGCCTTCAAAGCATACTGATAAGCATCTTCAACAGAATCAATCTTCAGCATACCAAGCTAATCCTGAATATTGAATCTCAAACCATTCACATACCGAGCTACATTTTCCTTACCAAGTTCTCTATGTCCAGACCAAATAGTAAGTTTGTAGAACTCCTCGGTATAATCTTCAACAGTCAGATCCTTCTATTTCATATTTTGCAACTTCTTAAACAAGTCAAGCTCATAGTCAGTAGGTATGAACTTAGCTTTCAACTTAGCCACCATCAACCTCCACCGATTGATCTTCATTTCACCTTCATCTTCTCTATCTCTTTGTAATTATTTCCACCAAAGAGCAGTATGTCCTTTCAAATTTGTCTGTGCTAACCTCACCCGAAGAGGATCTTTAATTTCTTCTAGCTCAAAGAAATCTTCAAGTTCACCAATCCAATCAATCAAGTTCTCAGGTTTTAAAGTACTAAAGAAAGTAGAAACTTTCATACGGTAACTATTACTTAACCGAGCTCCAGATCTAGGCAACCGAGCAGTTCTGTCTTCACCAGATCTATCCCTTTGTTCATGACCACTAGATCCAGCAGCTTCAAAATCTTCAACAGCTTCCTCATAACCATCTTCAATACCAACATTATGAGGTACACCATCCACAGATCTCATGATCTCAGTGACCATGTCATTCTTCATCAAATCCATCTCAGATCTGAAATCTGATTTCACCTTCTTTGTGATCCTAGATTCCACAGTATCACAGAGGTCTGCAATCACTCTAGGGTCCAATCTTCTCAGAGGCATCCTTAAAGATAAGATAAACCCTCTACAACAAACCTTACACCGACCACCTTGTGACAATCTCCAAGTTGTATGCAAGTCAGATTAGGTTGCCACCTCGCACAAACAACTAGGGCAAGATTCCACAAGTTTAGTGCTCTGGATCTGCAACTCAAATCATACGATCTCTTCACCCAAAAGATCAACTTCACAAGATCAGCCTTGCTAGGTCAACCTTCACTTCCACAAGATCAACTCATCTCTGATACCACCTGACGCAGCCAAAGGATGGTGGATCCAATTAAGGACAGTCCAAACCTTGCAGCTTCAAAACAACATAGTGGAATAACATAACACAACACAATAAGATATGTTTCAAAACATATTTTATATTAACATGTCTAGCTATAAGGTTGACCTTGTACTTTGAAACTTGAGAACTTGATTGATTGGATTGGCCCTAACCTTTACCTTAGATCTTGCTATTACAAACTATCAGATGACAATCTGATCTGCAAGATCTTGCAGGATCTTTTCCACAACTTTGCTTCTCTTTATTCCTAGCCTTTTGTCCTAAAAAACTACCTGAAACATCTCTTAAATACTAATCACCAACCACAAGTCAGCTCTCAAATAGCCTTATAATAATTAAATTCAACATGTCAGCCTGTAACAACAACTACCAATAATAAATGCACCAAGTCGGCCAAGAAAATCTTCAAGAACTCTAGTTGATAAACCAGAACTACCGAGTGCCAGAGAAATAACTGAGCACCAGTGAAACAACCGACCAAGCCAAGCAACACCGAGCAACGTAGACATTATCGAGCACCAGTTCCACCGAGCACAAGAAGTCTCACTGACTTCCTTCAATGACTGAGCTTCCTTCAATAACCAAGATCATTGGTTAAGGCTACAATCGAGTAACACCAGCCAAGTAACACACCACCATGCAGATTCACTGAGGACCCAAGAATGCCCCTGCATCAACATATTGAATGTTATCTCTATTTGAGCATTAATGGATTTTCATTAGTATCAACAAGTTATTCAATCAGTAAAGTTTGGTATAAGGAGACAACAAGTTAGTCAGTCAAGTAGACAAAGCCTTCACACCAAGCAAAGACAAAGCAAAACTTCAAGATCAACGAATACAGTTTTGATTGAGCACACTTACCGAAGCGTCAGGAAATTACCAAGTATTGAGCCAGTGATCACAGAGCATTCATATAGACCGAGCATCAGTAATTTATTGAACAATGAATGTAGTGATTGTAGAATTTGAGAGATACAAATCCATAGAACGCCAAGAATACCTGCATGCAAATAAACTATTACAGGAGAGAAGTAGAAAGAAGCAAAAGATAGAACTCAGAAGTTACTCAAAAATGAGAGCAAAATTATGATCCAAGTTAATGAAAAAAAGATTTACAAGGTTCAACCTATAAAGGTGAACAAAACCCTAAAGCCTAAAAAAGCTAGGTTGCACATTATAATTAATAAAGATATTAATTATAATGCACCTAAGAGATAGCTTGAGAAAATAGAGTAATAAACAACTTAATTAATTAAACCGAAGTGATTTAATTAATAAGTGTAAAATATAATTACTTTAACACCCCCCCTTAAGGGAAGCTCAAGAGGTAAGCTAACCTAGCACAGCTATGAAAGCAGGAAATGGGTCCTGGCAACAAGGCCTGATCAGGTACCCAATACAAGGAAATCTCTGTAAACCAGAGACAAAAGAGAAAACCTAGTGGGAAAAACTCCTCTCCAAAAAGAGATATAAAAACAAGCAAAGGAAAAAAAAACAAGACTTCAAGAGACTCTCTCAAGGCCATAAGTACAATGTGTGCTACCAACCCCCCCCCCCCCCCCCCGTGAGAGAGGGTCAAGGCTCCAAAGCCCCCCCGAAATGAAAGAACCCCTAGATTGATGAACAAACCACCAGACTCCAATACAAAGGAGTGAAAGGCAGTGAACACTGAAGAGGTAACCTCAAAAGATGAGGTGTCACTGGAAGGCCGAGCTGATGCTCAAAGGAGTAGACACAAGAATCCTAAAAGGTAATCCCCAATGTATGTGGTATGACAGGTGCGCTGACACTGTTAGGAGAGAGGAGATGAATGTCCTCTATAGAATCCTCAACAACTACACCTTGTGGCTCTGTGAATAGAGCTGGAGGGTCTGGCAGTGCTGAAGAAGAGTCCTACTAAAGAGAGGAAACCTCAACAAGATGTGATGAGGCAGTCACAGAAGTGGTCTCAGGAACAACACAAAGGTTCAAGTGACCTTCCTGCCCTACATGATGCTCTCACGGAAGAGGAGACTTATGCTCTGATAATGGAGATGGTGGACCAAAGTGTGAAAAGGTGTAGAGATGGGTGGAATGATCAACTATCCCTGTTGCAACAATGCCTCCTGTCACACTATCCTGGATGAAGACTGAATCTATCGTGAACTCAACTGTCTTCCCTGACCCACTGAGTGTAATATGATAAATCAAGAGAAGGTTTGTAGAAAGAGATGGAACATACAATACATCATTGAATGTGCCATCCTGAATGCCTACATAACATTTCCCATAGACTGTCATAACAATGTTATTCCCCATGAGAATGTGAGGAATAGGAGAAGCCTCAAAAGAAGAGAAGATCTCCGGAGAAGATGCCATATGGTGAGAAGCACCTGAATCCAGTATCCAAGGGACCTGTAAAGGGGATGCAAAGGAAGCTCGTAATGCATGACCCTGTCCAAAATCCTGTCCAAATGTCAAAGATGTGGAAGAAGATTGAAAAGAAGACCCCTATGAGGTAGAAGAGGATGGAGAGGAAATAGTGCTCTTCTGAAGGAGAGCTTGCAAATCTACAATCTATTTCTCATAGCCATCAAATCTCTTTTGAAAACAATGTGACTCATCATGAGGTCCCTTCTGACAATAGGAACATGTAGGGCTCTTAGTCTTCTATTTCTCCTTCTTAGAAGAAGATGGTGGGCCAGTAGAGTGCTGAGAAGAGGAATCAAATATCTGCTTCGGCTTCTGCTTCTGTGTATCCTGAGGTGTCTTGGAAAGAAATGCCTATGACTGTGAACCTATAAGAGAATCCATCTGATTGAGCTTGGACTACTCATGAGTCAACCTGTCACAGAAAGTCTCAATAGAGGGCATAACATGTCGTGCACCCAGTGCATCCATAGTGGAGTAGAAGGTAGAAGTGAAAATCTGATAAGGGCCACGAAGCTTTGAGTGTATCAAAAAGATACACTCATCATCTGACTTTATCTTTCCAGCAACCTGTAAAATAGAATGAAGAAACTTGAACTTCATCAAGAAGTCCTTAATGCTGGTGAATGATTGAAGAACCAAGGAGGTGAACTCTGCATCTATTTGGAGAACCCTAAACTCATTCATTGTGCCAAACAAGGTGGAAAACTTGTTCCACATAGCCCTGGGTGTGGTCAAACCATCCAAGTGGAACAACAACCCATCTAAAATATTCAGTGCAATGAGGCCCATTGCCTCATCCATCCTATTTCTCTGCATAAGAGCCTCATAAGGCCTCTGTAGAAATAGCTGAGCCTCATCGAGGCATGACCATAACCCTTTTTCCATAAGCAATCTAGTCATTTGTCCTTTCCAAGTGTGGTAGTTGTGAGGTGAAGACGGGCGACAGAAGAGTCTGCCATTGAGAGAAAGTAAACAGAAGTAGAAGGGTCTCTTTGAAATAAATGACAGAAATAGAATTTGCACCCCCCACAAAGTATTATACTATCTCCCGTACACTTAAAATAAGTATGTAAGCACACAAAAAAAACAAGGAAAAAAACATGATTTTTAGATGCCTCCACTTTGACGCCAAAAATAGCTGATCAAACGGAAAAATTTGAAAATAAAACCAACATGGTTGGATTCTGAAAACGCTAAAATTTTCAAAAAAACCCCTTGCGGCACCAAAAAACCACCCACTATGCAACCAAAACTACCTGTGTAGGAAAAAAGTTGTCTTTGTACCTTCTGCGCTCAAATCTCAACGTCTTGCGCCTCGATAATCATGCCAATTTCGTACGGCCCTATTTCCATAAAAAAATTGCCACATATTGCTCCAGTACCCAATGGTGGTCAAATTTTATATCAAAATTCATCTGAACAATCCTCTGAATCCATTGGTGAGGTTAGTTTCAACCCAAAATGCATCCAATAAAAAACTTTCCCCATATCCAATAAAAAACTCTTCAAAAATTTGAAACCCTTAACCTCAAAACTTGCTTCAAAAACACCAGAATAGACAGCAGCATGGGAGCTCTGATACCATGTAGAATTTGAGAGATACAAATCCACAGAACACCAAGAATACCTGCATGTAAATAACCTATTACAGGAGAGAAGCAGAAAGAAGCAAAAGACAGAACTCAGAAGTTACTAAAAAATGAGAGCAAAATTATGATCCAAGTTAATGAAAAAAAGATTTACAAGGTTCAACCTATAAAGGTGAACAAAACCCTAAAGCCTAAAAAAGCTAGGTTGCACATTATAATTAATAAAGATATTTATTATAATGCACCTAAGAGATAGCTTAAGAAAATAGAGTAATAAATAACTTAATTAATTAAATTGAAGTGATTTAATTAATAAGTGTAAAATATAATTACTCTAACAGTGATTACCAAGTAAAACATGAAACAATATAGTAATCAAGAATGGCACATATACCTATCCAAACGGTTTACATCGATCATATAAACAGTTTACCAGGATTGAGACATATTTAATATGGATGTAGTCATTAACTTTTGTGATGATTCAAATGTAATGGTAGATCTAGGTTATTTTTGTATACTGTTGATCTTAGGTTTTCTAAGATGATGTAAACCCTAATTAGGTCAAGTCAGTTTGATATATAATTGTAAAGATGTCATTATGATCATGTATCATGAAGCAGTAGCCACACTAAGGACATCAGGACATCAGACACAAGGTTTTATGACAGAAGGTTTATGAGAGGCAGAATTAGTTTTCAAAATAACATACAAGGCTACCAAGAAGAGAAAAAGAGCACATACATCACATTGAGGTGATATTTATTTGATACTTTACAAATCTGAATCAGAAAAATATAAGTTGTCATTTTACAGATACTTTACTGTTATCAATTCAACCATTGTAGCAGATCAAAATCTCTTAACAGAGTGAACTTAATAGTTCTTGTTTAAATATATTAACCAAGTACACACATACTTTGTGTTGTTTAAATCCTCTAACTAGGTAGATTTAGTCGATCTTTTTTTTACTCCTAACAAGGTAAGATCATCAGAAGTGATCAACAATTGTATCCTTAACCGACATACTTTATTTACTATAGTAGTGAAGAATTTGTGGGTGTCATCCCCACCATAGTTTTTACCTTCTAACAAGGGTTTCTGCGTAACCAAAATATGTGTCATGAGTTAAGATTTTTATGTATGATTTATTGTTTTGTTTACATGCACTTTACATTTTTAGTTATATGAATGTATGTTACAAACAATGGAATAAGTTAGTTAATAAACATATACTATTGTAAAGTGTTAAGTGTTAAAAGTTTTTGAGGGTACTGATTCACCCCTCCCCTCTCAGTACTTTATCTTTCCAATCCCAATAATTGGTGTTAGAGCTAGATCTCTTGTTAAGAAAGTTTAACCAGTGAAGAGGTAAAGATGTAAGGATGGACAAGACTATTGAGAATCAAAGGATACAAATGCAAATCTTCATTGAACAATTCAAGCAAGCCAAAGATGAACTGAAGAAGTTATTGATTCAAAGGAAGGATATGGAAATTCGGTACAATGAAACTGATTATCATGAAGAAGAGATAGATGACCCATTTGAGACATCTGGATCTAGATCTGGCAGTATATCTGATGCATCTGAAGGAGCAATATCTGATTTATCTGTAAATAATCTACATCTCACTGAACAAGTCAAAGCTTTTCAAATCGGTCAAGAGACACAAATGGTTAGGATGATTGATGTCATGAACAATGCTAGGCAAGCATAACAAGAAAGAAACTTGGCTATTGAAGACAGGAGACAAATGACTGAGAAGCTTCAAGATAAGGAATCTGAGATACTAAGACTCATTGAGCATCACTTTGAAATCTCCTATCAAATGGTTGTCATAAGCCAGGAAGTCAACCAAGTAAACAGTGAGCTTACAAGGAAACTAGAAGACATCAGTGAACTAAGAGAAGAAAATGAAAGATTGAAGAATGAATTAAAAATGAAACAAAAACATAATGAGATGATAAAGAAATATGAAGATAGTTCTAAGAAAATAGATGAATTTATGATTAGTCAAAAAGGACTTGGAAACACTACTAGTTTAGGCTACACCGAGTAGGGAGAGTCATCAAGACAAGTTGAACAAAAGAACAATGCCTACACTAACCAAAGGCCAAAGACGCTATCATGTTATCATTGTGGAAAATTGGGCCACACAAAAAATGTTTGCAGGAGCAAAGAAAAAGGTAGTCCTAAATCCACTCCTAAGTTTAATGGTTATTGTTATAATTGTAACAAATTTGGACATCAGTCACATGAGTGCAGATCTAAGTTCAATGAGACTCCTAAGAAACCCTACATGGAGAAACATTATCGCACTTGCAACATGCATGGACACACATCACAAGAATGAAGGACCAAGACAAAGCAAGTTTGGACATTGAAAGAACAGAACAAAACCTATCAACCGAGAAGGAAAGGTAATGCATATACTTGGGATTACAACATGGGTTAATTGCACAACATGTGGAAGGTATGGACGTATTGCAGTAAATTGCATGAGAAAGAACTGGAGAGGTAGATCTCATAACTGGACAAGTACTAGTATGGCATGTTTACATTGTCACAAAGTCGGTCACTAAAGTAAGGATTGTAGAGACTGAGCACCATAAACATAAACATGTGAAAATGGAAATACAATTGAGGAAATCATGAGGATAAGAAACACAATGTAGAGAAAAGCATCAAGTGATAATGCTGGATCAAGCAATGCAGTCGGTGGCACCTCATCCATTAGATTGGGTGACATCACCACCTCCACCTAAGCCATAAAGGTATGTATGGAACTGAATTTCAAATCGGTTATATCTAACAAACAGTTCCTTATATCTAGTGTTTGAATACCAAATCTACATGAAACAAGATGCACTATGGTTTTATATGTTTTGAGTTTTAAATGTGAACAATCAGTATAAGCAAGGCCGAGTATGTATTTGCTAGTCGGTAACTATTGGAAAGGTTAAGTGAGTTATGGTACTAACCAAGTGATATCTTAGTGTTAACCGAGCGTATGATTTTTTGAAGTATACACCGAGTGTAACTACTCTTACCAAGCTATGTTAGGTCAAGCATTTAATGCGGAAATTTTGAGTGGGAATTTGAAATTTTTCTATAAATAAATGGTGGACTTAGTTATTTTTTCACATTTGCAAACATGAAGAACATAGCGATTTTGAGCGAGAACTGAGCAAAAATATTCAAGAGTGATTTGAGCACAGATTTGAAGGTTTCCGAGTAGATTATTCATGGTTGAAGTAAGTTTCATTTTTATCGAGCTATTTCATTATTATCTCTCAAAGCCCTAATTTGAAGAACAATGGAGTCCTCATCAAACGCTAAGAAATCTAAGACTAGAATTGGTAAGAATGTTGACTTAATCAAGTCTACAACCTGTAATGAGCCGAAGTATAAACTACATCCTGAGGTTGCATCACAAACTGATAAAACCAAAGCATTTTCGAGCATACCACCTAGCATTTTGCTGGTCGAAGATATCTATGCATTCATTCACTGTAAAATTAGTGAGATAGGTGATTTTGAGCTCCAATCCACCTTCCAAGAGCTAAGTGTAGATGGAAAGTTCAAAGATGAGCACACACATTTGGAGGTGAAAGGTTTGGTTAACGCCCTGTATTTTTTGAGGGTTTTCAAGAACGAATGGATTAGGATCATATTGAGTCATGTGCATGAGGGTAAGTAATGGTTGGATGAACCTGTGAAAATCATCAGAGATATAATACACGTAGTCACCGGTTACCCCATAACCGACAAGGCTACATCACTGAGGAGTGCACCGAGAACCAAGATTGAAAAAGCTACAGGAGCCAAATGGGATAGTAGAGGCATGTGAATCAACATCATTGTTGATCTCAAGACTAGGTTCGGTGCATACACAATTTCTTACAAAATATTTCAATCTAGTAGACCTAACAATGTGCCATGTGGAGTTGTGGACATCGCTTATAAGATGGTGAAGAAAGGTTTTCAATTGGACCTCGTTGAGCTCTTATTGAAGCAGTTAGAAGAAAACATGAGAACCATCAGGTCAGAAAAGTAGAACACACATAAGTTTGGTTCACTGATACGTTGTATATTTTTCTATGTGCAAAACTTTTTCCCCTAAGTCGGTAATGTTGATTGGAATACTGATCGACCGGTCACTCTACAAATAAATGATTTTATTCAAAGTTTGGGAAAAGATTTTGTCAGCATCATGGATGTATATTTTGAGCAATTCAAGGACTGAATAAATCAAAGAAGCAGAATACCAAGACAACTGGTTGAGCAATACAAAGATAATATATGTTTCTTAGTAGACACCGACACCACTTTGATAAAGGCAGTTGAACTGAGAACAACATGGCTGGCACCGTTGGGCTATGAAATTGACATTGACCGAGCTTCCAAGTCAATAAAGGCTTTACTAGCTGAGTGCAAGGATCCACAAGCAACTAGGTTTGGAACCTACGAAGAGGCCAAACAAAGAATTAAAATGGATCTAGTCAGAGTCAAGGTGACTAAGAAGTCTAAGAAAATGATGGACACATTGCTAAAACAATTTGAAGATGATGTAGAAGAAGACAAGGCATCTGAGGATTTTCTGGTTGAAGTGGAAACTAAGGAAAAGTTACTACTAGGTAATAGTGAGCATGATGAAGAGGTGACCGATTCAGATAAAGACATTCAGTCTACACCGGTCAAGGCCACAGGAAAGAGGAAGCATGCAGAAGTACAGACAAGAGCAAGGACAAGGTCTACAATAGCTACTTGTCCACCTCTAAAGAAAGGAGTCATGAAAATTTCTAGGCCCACTCCTACAAAGACATATCAAAAGAAAAAGACAGGTGCGCAAGCCACCTCTGAGCTACTAAAGAAGAGGAGAAAGTTGATAAGGGAAAAGGATGACATTGATGAAGAAGATGAAAGGAAGACCAAGATAAATTTAAAGTAGTTGTAAATAAAAATCAATTTGTTGATGAATTAGCTGAGGCAATAAAAGAAACTAGCGGTCTTAGAAACCCCAAGATGAGTTGGTATGTACATATGTCTACCGAGGATCGACAAAAGATAAAATAAGCAATCATACAACTGATGATCAAGTTTAAAAAGGTACCAATTGAATTTGCAAAACATGTACCTAAAATTTTGTATGATAAAGTGTCTGCAAGATGGACTAATGCCTTGCACATTGAGAAAAAGATGAGGGAACATTCACTAATATTGGTTATGCCTACACTATCAGTTCCCAAGATTGAAGAATTGATGACACAGTATTCAAAGAGATTTTTAGTGAAAGGTAGAGCACTAAATATTTTGGTAGGTAAACTTAAGGAAGTTGATGAAAATAGTCAACTATTATGGACTACAATTCTTACTGCCCGAGCAGAAGCTAATAAGTTGGCACTGGTAGTCATACCCGAGAAGAAAAATAAGAAGAAAGGAAAAGGTATACACTCAGATTATGCAACTCTGGCTACTAAGGAACCAATTGATCTATCTGACACCGAGGTACCAGACACTACCATTGCTATTAATTTTTATCTAGCATGCTATAGAGAAGAGTATAAGGATCCTCCCGAGCAATTGGTATAAACAGGGACATATGATGTACTTATTGAAGAAATCACAAATGGAGATCCTGATGATATCAAGGATGATGAAGATGTGAATATTGTTGCAGATACAATTGAATAAAATGCACCCACCAAGGCAGCAACAAGTGAGATACTGGGTGACTTACCGATTCTAGTACAAGTTGTTGATATTCTATCATAGAAGGAACCTGAAGGCTCAACCCTTGAGAAATAGAAAGATACAACAGGTGAACAAGGGACAATAGAATAGGGAACAACAAAGCAAGATACTTCCCATCAGCCTGAGAAAATAGAGGCAGCATCACAAGCATCAGAAGAAAGTAAATTGGTGGAATCTACAACATACACAACCACCGACACCCAAGGACAAACTGCTGAGACACCAGTCATGGGGAAACTAAGGAAGAAAGTGTGTCTATCGAGCTGAGAAGACAAATATAGAGACCAAAGCTCTAGTTCCATTTATCAAATCATCACCACCGGAGAAGAAGAAGAAAAAGAAGCACAGTAAAGGACTAGTTACAATGGATGAAGTAATTGAGATACCGAAATGTGACCCTAGAAATTTATACCCTGAGGAACTTAGAAAATATGGGGAATTGTGCACAAGGAAGGTTACACAAGAAAAGATAAAGAAGGAGAGAAAAAGTAAGCAAATTCTAGAGGAATTTAGCGACATCCTACAACAAGTAGTTCTTGAGATCAATGTCAATGAGGATATTCCCATACTTGATCAACTTCTCTAACTAGTCACATAAATGCCCTAGACATAGATGTAGAAAAGAGAATAGAGGAAAGGGCAGAGGCAAAGATACAATTGAAGCTAGCAGAGAGAATCAACCAAGAAGTGGCAATAAACAAGGTTAAGTTATATGAGGTAATAACCGAGTTAGAATCTATAATTCAAAAAATTATTTAGATTTTGTTTAAATTATGCACTGTTGACCAATTCACTGCCGAGGTTAATGAAAAGATAAAGAAGTTAGATGAAGAAATAAAGGTCAGTGTTAATTGTTCTCTAACCGAGCCAAATGATTTTCACAAGCATATATTAAAAGTTCAAGAACTTAGGCGGTTGAGATTAGATCCACACCTAAAAATAATGGAGAGACGTGTAGAGAAGGCAAAATCTTTAGTTGCCACCCCCGAGATCTTTGTACTAGAAATTTTTTTTGATATGCATGAACAAGTCGGTCTTGAGAACATTTCTCTTGACAATTTGAAAGAGGAATGGCAAAACCTCTTGGCATCACTGCAAAAAACCCACAAGCACATTTTTTTATAAGTTGTAAGTACATCTTTCTATTTTTTGGCATTAATCTCAAAAAGGGGGAAAATCATGTATATGCCACTATGTAATTCACACCACCACGAGCATGCACAAAGGGGGAGTTTGTAAAGAAAAGAGTCTATGTATATATAGTTTGTATGTACATATGGAGTTAGTATATTTTTGAGTTAATCGGTACATATACATAAGGTTTTGATACTAATGCCAAAGGGGGAGATTGTTATTTCTATTTGAGCATTAATGGATTGTCATTAGTATCAACAAGTTATTCACTCGGTAAAGGTTGGCATAAGGAGATAACAAGTCAATCAGTCAAGTAGACAAAGCCTTCACACCGAGCGAAGACAAGGCAAAACTTCAAGATCACCGAATACAAGTTTGACCGAGCACACTTATCGAAGCATCAGGAAATTATTGAGTACCGAGCCAGTGATCACTGAACATTCATACACACCGAGCATCAATAATTTACCAAACAACAAATGCAGTGATTACCAAGTAAAATAGGAAATGGCATAGTAATTAGGAATGGCACATATATCTATGCAAACAATTTGCATCAATCATATAAACAGTTTACCAAGATCGAGACATATTTAATATGGATGTAATCATTACCTTTTGTGATGATTCCAATGTAATGGTTGTAATACCCCAAAAATGGGCTATAGGTTCATTAATCTCCTACATCAACACATCGAACGAAATCAACATCGAAGTCCTAACCTAAGGCACATCTGAACATTATCGAATCCTAATTGATTATCATAAATTCTGCATCGGGGAATATTCTTGGTAATATTCCTATTTATCTTAATTATCTTTAATTTAATGATTATTTGGTGATAAATCCTATTTATCCTAAAGTTTGATTAATTGAATATTCTCAATATTTAATTAATTAGATTTAATACTGCCACTTAATTATTTAATTGAATTTAATTATATTTATTCCTAATTAGTATTATTCAAATTTGACAATAAATCAAAATTCCTATCATTAATTGATTAAATTCTTATTTAATTAATTAAAGCAAGTTGTCATATTTAATGATATTATTTTTGGAATAAAAGTTTGATTTTAATAATTGATTAACCAATAAATCAATTGTTTTATTTTTAAAATTAGTTAAGTTGGAAATAAATCACTTTATTTATTTATTTAATTCATAATTATTATGCACATTCAAAAAGCAATTAAACTTGAAATCAGAAGATCAATTCAAGTTGTTTTAAAAATAAACTCAACTCTGATTTGAGTTAAAAAGCTATTTTTGCATGATTTTGTGAATTAATTATCTTTTATTCTTTGATAACTCAAAAATCAACCTGAGTTTATCTAAGTGATTTATGGCTTTTTCCATGCATCCCCAAAGCCCTGGATTTCTATAAACCCAAGGCTCAGCTCTTCAATCTCATATCTCAGAATTGTGCAAACTTATGCTGGCGAATTGGTGTCTGAAGAATTGAAGCCTCTTTGCGAATCAACAACTTTGTGAGATCATTCATATTTTAGCATATCATTGTTAGATTAATTGTATTGCATATCAGTTTTTCATATAGATTAGATTTCATATCAGATTTCTCATATTATTGCATAGAAAATCCAAAAAAAATATTTCGCATTCAAATCCTTCATTTAGGTGTCGTCAAGGTCACTGATCTCAGTCCAATCTGAGAATACATACTTGCTTCTACTAGAAGGCAGTAAATCACCTAGTTAGTTTAGTTTTCAATTACTTGCATGATTTCAATTTTTGCTAACCTCTAATGTTTTACTAAAGTGTTGTGTCTATAGCTAGGTACAAAATTCACACACACATTTCTGGCGCCCACCTTGGGGGCCTAAAACGGGTTTCCATTCAATTCTATCAATTTCTATCATTTTCTTGTCATTTTCTGTTCCAAGCTGCGATTTTTAATTTTTGTCCGTATAATTTTCATATGAGTTTTGTCAGAAACTCATATCAAGAGATACCCACTGTCATACAATAATTGATTTGATCGAGAAACATACCATCAGGATCACAATGTCATTTGGAGACCCTATTGTCATATGATCTGGTGCCCAATGCCATACAAGTTTTTGGACTGTCGTCTGGGAGGTAACCCACTGTCGTACGAGTTTTAGTGCCAGGTTTCGATTGTCGTTTCACTTTTTCAAGCAGTTTTCTAGATTTTTTTTCATGATTTGGACTAACAGCTAACATTAACGATTGAAATTTGATGTTTCTAATTGGTTTCTGCTGGTTTTGATTGGGAAAAAGCATGCAAATTGGTAAAAAATAGGTGAGAATCTACTAAGTGTGTTGCGAGGAATTCAGGTAATCTTCTCAGCTGATAACGTTTTGATTTGGATTAAAAAGAACTCTTGTGTGTCAAGCTTGTGTGACCTTTATTGCTTTCATATCACATATTTCATTTGGGCTATTAAAAATGAACATAGATTTGCTTTTCAGCATCTTTGTTACACATAGTAAATAGGCCCTATGAACACTATTCATGGCTCTTGAGAGAGTGGGTTTCCAATGAAACTCTTCTCAACGAAGGAACCCTTGTAGGTAGGGAGGATACTGAGGGAGTCTCACGTTCTACTAGATTTGTGTGTCTTCAGCTTCTGATTGATACATTCTCTCTCTGGAGAGGTTGATAGATCATGAGTGGTTGACATCATAGATCTTTGTGAGATAATCTTGGTCTTAGCGTGTCAGATTAATCTATCTGCTTTGTTTGGGTTAAAAGTGAAAAGGCTAGAGGATTATGCTCTACTCCCTTTTTGGGTAGTACCAAAAACTCAGATCCTTGAATCTAGAACTAGTCTCCATGTGGTATATTTTGTGAGTCACCTTTAGAGAGGGTTAATCGTAGTGGACATTCCCTTAATTGGGTCAACCACATTGATGAAACCTCAAGCGATAATAGCCATTTTCACCGTGGTAGTGACAACCGCTATATAAATGTCCTTGTGGAAGAAATCTCCACAGGTGTGGTCTCTTGTTGTGCTGTCAGATCTCCCTAGCAGCTCCTGATTGATTAAATTCTCAGACTGTGTCAAAACCCCGGTGCACCTGGATTGGAGTTCGCCCTCTTGAGATCACAAAAGTTGTAGAGTCAAACCATTACTAAAAACCCTAGTGAGGCCAAATTTTCATTTTCTAGGAATATGTGCGTTATTGCAAAACTTTTTGGAACATACACTGTTAGCACTCCTAGGGATTAGCACAAGTCAGTCACCTAATTGTTCATGCACAGGGTTGCTTTGTCCCCTGTTCATTGTTTTCAGATGTGCTTGAAATCACTTGCTTGTTATTTTGTGTGCTTGTTTATCTATCTGGTTACTAAGAATGAATCAATCCACTACAATCTTCGAATCTGGACAGACAATTTTGTGAATAATCTGAAACTAAAAATCTAAAAAATTGCAAAATATGATGTCAAACACCTTTCTGGAGTCAATAGTCATTTTGTAAAGTTAGAAAGTCATACGACTTTTGGCTATTGTCATTTCAAAACCCCTAGATTGTCATATGGTATCAGGTACATTATCGTAAAAGTTTTATTGCCAGTCAATTCCAAAAAGTCAAAATTCCTGCTATCAACTATTGTGCAAGTTTCACAATAATCGTATGATCAATTATCGTTTCATGCTATACCCACTGTCATACAAGCCTATAGAAAGTCATTTGAGAAATTTTGAAAAGTTGTTAGAAAGTTGTCAGAACTGTTAGAGACCTAGCTTTTCTGGCCTATTTCCAGAGTCTGTCAAGAAAATCACTGTGTCAGGAACAGAGCAACAACTACTGAGAATCCAATCATCTTCCTAGAGTGACCTTTTGAATCCAATTTAGCCTTCTGTTTAATCAATTTGAGTCTTTTTCATCTTGTGTCAAAACCTTGTCATAACTATCAATCTTCAATCCATCATCAAAATGGTTAAGTGCTGTGAAGTCATGTTCGCTATCTTTTGGGAATCTACCCATACATCCAGGGCACAATCTCCTCCATTTATGTCTAATCTAAGCTTCAATCAATCAAACCTTGACAAGGTTGTGTCATTTGATCTTCTTGAATCAGATCCTTCTTTAGTTGTCTTCATCATATTATTTTGTTTCACCCAAGGTTAATGGTGGAAACTAGAGCTTCCTCTCACAAGAAATCTGGAGAAGCATCCCATACCTTACCTATAACCACTATCAAGGGTCCAACTCTTGAGAAACTCTACAATTATGGTCTTTACGAAGATGACAGTCTTGGCAACTTTTGATTAAAAACTGGTTACATTCCTCCTTCATTAACTCATAGAGGTAATCAACAAACTCCTCATCAATCTATCCTAGGGAGAACTCCTACCATGTCTCAAGCAGGGACAAACTTTGGCTCTCAAAGAGCTCAATCTCAACATGGTGCAGATCAGGAACCCACACCTGAAGAAATTGCTCAATATCAAAATGATGATAACTTCAAACAAATGATGAAGCATTTCTTGAAAGAAGACAAAGAGACATACTTTTTACAATTGGCTCATCAAGGAGCTAAACTTCCTCCCAACTTTAATGTTGAAGATATCATTACACATGAGGAAGAAACTCTGCTCACAGCTATGATGAAATAGATGCATGCCATGCAAGTCAAGCTTAATAACCTTGAGAAAGAAAAGGAACCCAAGGAGCTCTCCATGGAGGCCCTATGTCCTTTTCCATTTGACAAAGACTTGTACATGCCACCATTCCCAAAAAGAGTGGAGATGCCTAAGTATGATAAGTATGATGGACACTTAGATCCCCAAGATCATGTTAGAGAATTCTATATACAATCTATGGAGTTCATGCACGAACCAACCTATCTGATGCATCTCTTTCCTTGATCTTTGGGGGGGCAGCCATTCATTGGTTCTCTAGATTGCCTTCTACTATCAAAAATTTTGAGGAGTTGATCAAATTGTTCTATCAACAATACTCCTACAACATTCAACATCCAGTCACCATGATCAATATCTACAATCTCAAACAATACCCAGGTGAACCATTCTTGACATTTCTCAAAAGATGGAGGAAGAAATTCTCTTTATATGCTAGGCCTTTTCCAGAAACGGAGAAACTGGAAATCTTCATCAATAATCTTATCCTAGAAATCAACTACCCTTTACAAATGCAAGATCATACATCTTTTGATAAGATGGTAGACAATGCGATCAAAATTGAAAAACTACTTGTGAAAAAAGGAGAAATCACACTTCAAAAGGACAAGTACAAATCAGGATCCAGTTCTAAAGACAAGAACAAAAACTAGAACAAGAATAAAGGCATTGTCATAGATGGTGTTGTTGATACTATCTATGCCCCATCAAAGGCACCAACTTTCAATCTAACTATTAGCACCCAAGCCATCAAAGCTTCAGAACAAAAGGTGTCTGAACCATCTCAAAAGAAGCCAGAATACAAATCTTGGTCCTTTGATAATAAACGAAAGTTCACTCCTCTTGGAGAATCTTTGGAATCAGCTATGAGAACTCTACTAGCTAATAACATCATCTCTTTTCTTGAGATCTGACAATCTGATTATGATCCTAAACCAAAATGGTGGAGAGAGAATGAATTCTGTGATTTCCATCAGGGTAAAGGTCACAAAACTAATAACTACTTACACTTGAAACATACTATTCAAGATCTAATTGATAAGGGAGACATCATGATTGACAATTATAAGAGCAATAATGATCACACAGCATTCACAGAACCATTTCTGAAACATGGTCAAGAAGTTTCATCTTCCCAACCTAATATGGGGGCAAAGGTCAATTATGCTTACCCTGGAAATAATGTTGTTATCAATATGGTTGAACCTTGTCTCTCTGAACATTGCAATGTCATCACAATTGTGTGAAGAGATAGAGAACATCCTTCAGCTAACATGGTTACATGATTGCAAGCTCAGGCACATCTAAATGAACAAATCCCAAATTCATCAAATGTCCCTAAGATGCCCTTCAATCTTTCTTCCGCTTCCAAACAGAAGGCTACTTCTAAATCTTCCAATCCTAAAGATAGAAGGCCAACATCTTATACCATTGTTCAACAACTCCAACACACTAACACAAAAATCTCCATGTTTGAGTTGCTTCGAATATCTCCAGCTCATAGAGCTATTCTAGACAAAGCTTTGCTTAGATCCAATGTTCCAGATGACCTTGATTTAGATAGGTTCCAGACTATGGTTGGACATCTTACATCTCTGCAATATATCTCCTTTTCAGAGGAAGATGACAACTCCTTGAGTCACCCACATAACCAGCCCTTGCATATAGAAGTCTTGATCCAGAATCATAGAGTCAAACATGTGTTGATAGATGGAGGCACTGGCCTAAACATTTGTTCTTATAGCTTGGTCACACAATTGGGATTTTTTGAATTGGCTATTGATCCTAGAAAGAAAATAACTATAAAAGCCTATGATGAACAAGAAAGATCTTCTAAAGGCACCATTGTCTTACCTATCAGAGCAGGTCCAGTTATCAGAGATACTATATGTCAAGTTCTTGATCTACCTTTGGCTTACGACATTCTTCTAGGGAGACCATGGATACATGATATGAAGGCTATTCCTTCTACATTTCACCAATGCTTGAAATTTCCTTATGAAGGAGTAGAGGTCACTATTCCAATAGACATATCCACCACTTGCAATACATTGAAGGAAAGTGCAAATAAACTTGTGCCTATTAACATAGAATCTTCCATTGAGCCAACCAAAGAAGCATCCACATCTAAAATGGAAGAAATTGCAAAAGAGGTCAATATCAAAGACAATGGTATGGGAGAATACACTATAGAGCCAGTCTTATCTTTGACATCTCTCCCTATCTCACCTAAGTCTTATGGAAAATCTTTAAAATAGTCCAAACCCTACTCTAAGGAACCTCTTGAGGCATATAAAAAGAATTTTGTAGCAGAACAAGTCTCCAAGCAGGAATTTGAAGAAGATGAAGCTGTGCTTGCATGGCTATACAAAGATAAACCTGAATCTGAAGTGGTTCAAACTAGTGACTCTACAGTATCCAATATCCCTTCCAAGGCATATGGTCTAGGAGATAAATTAATAGCTAAGATGGGATATTCAGGTAAAGGACCTCTAGGAGTTAGAGGGAAAGGTCTTATAACACCTATTTCACACACTGGTAGGGAAAACAAAGATACTGTTGGCTTAGGCTTTAAAAAGAAACCCTTCCACCTCAAAGGTAATTATTCTCATGTCATAGAGTAGATCACACCAGAAGAACCTCTTTTAAGAAGGAAGAAATTGAACCATCAGATAGTGATTCAGACAACTCAGAACTTGTTCCTTATGAACATTTGCCTAAAGAAATCAAAGACCTTCTTCATGATAAAGATGATCCAATCAAAAGAATTAATGTAGTAGAAACACAAGAACCTACTATCAATCAAGAGATAGTTGCAACACAAGAACCAGCTAATCTCGAAAACAATCAAGAAGAGGAAGGTGGTCGTTATTCAGAGACAAATTCTCATGAGTATGAATTCAAATCAGAATCTGAGGGTAACCCTTCTTGGGGTATTCATCCTAACTTTACTCATGTTTTTAGATTTCCTAGAGGCATAGATGAAGAATCTAATGACTATGAATGGGGAGCCATTCCAAAAGAAGATGAGCTTATTACAGAGAAACATGTTGATGTTATTCACCAATATGCACCTAAACCCAACGTAAGTCTAGAGTGAAATGATGAACCTATCGAGTCTGATCCACCTATGGCTAAATTGGACTCCCACAATGACATTGAGCCTATTCAAAAATTGAATGTCTTAAGTTGTAATATCACCTTTGAACTTGAACATCAGGTTAGGACCAATGATGATAGATCCGTATCCGTAAACACTATCTCCCAATCTTTCCCCACTTTGAATATCCACTATCCAGACCTTATTGATCAAACCTCCATAAATCCAAGCCATGGTATTTATACCTTCTCGAATGACTATGCCCTTGCTTGCTACCTCAATGCAGTTGAGCCTATGAGTACTTCCATCAGTGAACCGAGCATTAGCATAATGGAGTCAGACATCAAGTATCTTAGTAAAAAAAATAAGAATAAAAAGAAAAAGAAAAGGAGTTCTGAGGGTGAAAACCACTTTGTGGCAGTCTCAAAACCTACAAAAGTAAAAATAAAAGACGTATCTGAAGGTGAAAACCTCTTTGAGGTGCCTAAAGATGAGATATTTGATGTTCTTCTGAGTCATTTACAGGACAGATCTCCAGTTCTAATTGAGCCCACTCAATCCATCAATTTGGGAACAACAAAAGAACCACAGTTGATTCATGTAGCAAAATCTTTATCAGAAGAAGAGAAGAAAAAATTTACATCATTCCTAACAGAGAAGAAGATCAACTTTGCATGGAAATATTTAGATATGCCAGGGTTGGATCCTAATCTTATAATGCATCAGTTATCTATAGCTCCAAATGTCAAACTTGTCAAGCAAAAGTTAAGAAAGATGCATCCTCATGTTGCACTCTTGGTGAAAGCTGAATTAGAGAAGCTCCTGAAAGCCAGATTCATCCGAGTTATTGACTATGTAGAGTGGATCTCTAATATTGTACCTATTTCAAAACTAGATAAATCAATTAGAGTATGCATGGACTTTAGAGATGTAAATAGAGCATGCCCTAAGGATGATTTTCCATTACCTAACATTGACATGATAGTGGACATGACTGCGGGCTTTGAGACGTATTCTTTAATGGATGGTTTTTCTGGATATAATCAAATAAAAATTTCTCCAGAGGATCAAGAGAAAACTACTTTCACATGCGCATGGGTCACCTTCTGTTGGAATGTCATGCCATTTGGGCTTAAAAATGCTGGTGCTACATATCAAAGAGCCATGACATCTATTTTTCACGACATGATGCATAGGACTATGGAGGATTATGTTGATGATACTTTAGCAAAATCTATGATTAGATCTGAACATCTAGATGACTTGAGCAAGATACTAGACAAAATGGAAAAATTTAGTCTCAGACTAAATCCTAAGAAATGTGCTTTTGGTGTCACTTCTGGAAAGCTCTTAGGATACATAGTCTCAAAGAAGGGTATTGAAGTTGATCTAGCTAAAGTAAAGGCTATCATGGAAATGAAACCTCTAAAGAATATTAGTCAAATGAGGACATTGCAAGGAAGAGTTCAATCTATCATAAGATTCATATCATAGCTAGCAGACATATCACAGCCTTTTACAAAAACATTACATAAAGGTGTGACCTTTGCATGGAATGAAGAATGTGAGAAGAACTTTGACCATATCAAACAATATCTATCAAATCCTCCTATTTTGATGCCTCCTATTCATGGGAAGCCATTGATCTTATATGTTTCTGCAACAAATACATCATTGGGGGCATTGCTTGCACAACATGATGAGAACAAAAAGGAAAGAGCTATATACTATATCAGTAGGACATTGGTTGCATGTGAGAAGAACTATTCAATGATTGAGAAAGCTTGTCTAGTTGTGATCTTTGCATCATAGAAACTGAGACACTACATGTTAGCTCATACCACACAATTGGTAGCTAAGATTGATCCACTCAAGCACCTACTAAGCAAAGCTGCCCTCACAGGTAGATTAGCTAAATGGGTCATGCTCTTAAGTGAATTTGACATTGAATATGTGGAAAGAAAAGCTATCAAAGGATAGGTTATTGCTGATCAATTAGCAGATGCACCTATGATTGATAATACACCAATGCAAATGGAATTTCTTGATTCCTCTATCATGATTCTTTCTTCTAGAGAATGGTAGTTATTCTTTGATGGCTCCTACACATAGAATGGGTCAGGCGCAGGCATATTGTTCATAACTCCTCAAGGATACTCAATCCCAAAAGCATTTAGATTAAAGTTCCCTTGCACAAACAATATTGTAGAATATGAAGCCCTTTTGAATGGCATGAAAATACCATTCATGGAGACTCACAACTTGTTATCCATCAAATCAATGATGTGTACCAAACTAAAGATGAAAAGCTCATTCCTTACAAGAGAATGGTAGATGATCTAAAAAAGTATTTCCTATCTATCACATTTGAGCAAATACCTAGAACAGAGAACAAGGCTACCGATGCAATGGCAACGCTATCTACTTTATTACAACAACCTAAACATGAGCTATGCTATGAGTTCCTGGTGGAAGCACTATCTTATCTTGCATATGATTCCCCCAAAACCTGCATGATTTACACTATTGTGGGTCATGATTCATCCATATACAAAAACCTATTTTCATATCTCCAAGACCAAATCATTCCCGATACCTTCAACCGCCATGAAAAGAGATACCTTATTCGAAATGCCTCCTGATATGTCATCATTGGTCATGATCTATACAAATGAGGTCTAGATGGTACACTACTTTAATGTTTAGAATGTGAAGAGTCTCAACGTGCATTAGAGGAAGTCCATGATGGTATTTGTGGGTCACACTCGAACAGTTTAACACTAGCTCAAAAACTTATTAGGGCTGGGTACTATTGGCCTGAAATGGAGAAAGAGTCTATCAAGTTTGCTAAGAATTGTCAAAAATGCCAAGTGCATGGCAACTTAATTCATGCTCTAGGGAGAGAGCTAATTCCCTTTACTACACAATGGCCTTTTCACTAATGGGCATTTGATCTTAGAGGAGCTATACATCCTCATTCTTCTAATGGACATACCTGTATAATCATAACTATAGATTATTTTACAAAATGGGTAGAAGTAGTCCCTTTGACACAAGCAACTAGAAAGAAAATATCTATGTTCATATTGAACTATATCATATGCAGATATGGGATACCTCATTCCATAATCACAAATAATGGTGGACAATTCAAGAACAAAGATCTAGATGATTTATGTGCTAAATTCAAGATTACACAACATTGGTCATCTATCTACTATCCTCAAGGGAATGGACAAGCAGAGGCTTCTAACAAGAATTTATTGAAAATCTTGCACTGTACAGTTAATAAAACAGGAAGAGACTGGCATCTCATGATCAATCCAACTCTCTGGGCCTACAAAACAAGTATCAGAATGTCTACTGGGGCTACACCTTTCACTTTAGTTTATGGGTCTAAAGCAGTACTACCTATTGAGGTTGAAATCCCATCACTAAGAATCAGAATGCATGGTCTACAAACTGATGATGACTACAGAGTGTCTAGGTTGCAAGAACTTGAACTACTTGATGAGTGCAGACAAGCAGCATATGATCATCTCAGAGTGTATCAAAAAAGAATGTCTAGAGGCTACAAAAAGAAAGTCAGACACAGAGAATTTCAGGTTGGTGATCTAGTCTTGAGAGAGAATCCTAAAAATAAATCACATCGAGAACGTAAGGGGAAGTTTGAACCCAACTGGTTGGGTCCCTTTATTATCACTGCTACTTTTGGCTCTGGTGCCTATCAACTCTCAACGACTGAAGGAGAATAGCTCCGAGAACCAATCAATGTTCTCCATCTGAAGAAATTCTATGCCTAAGGCATTCAGTCTATGGTAAAATGTCCTGAAAAAAATCTTAAAAATCTGAAAAAGTCCTAAAAAAATGAACATCTTGGTGAAAACCTAGCAATAGGTGCCTTGACGATTCACAAAAAAATAAAAAAAATATCAAAAGTACAAAAAAATTCAAAAAATGAAAAATACAAAAAAATGAGAAAAAGAAAAAGTGCCTTGGTGAAAACCTGGAACTGGAAACAGGCGTCTTGGTAGCAAAAATAGAATCTCTGCCAAGATGGTGAAAACCAGGCAAATGGGCACCACTTGTTTCAAACACTCCATCTATCAACGCAATCTTGGTCTTTCCTAGCTTTCAGTCTTGCTTTAGTTTGTACATATCTCCCGGTTTGTTTCTGCATTCTTGTTTTCAATAAGTCAGTCTGTACACCAATCATCTCAAGCGTCTATATCCTATCAATGTTCAAACTTGGGGGCAATCAATGTCATATCCTATGGCCTCCAATGTATCTGAGATGTATCATATCCAATCAAAGTCCTTTGAAGCTTCATTTGAGTCAGTCAGTCAGTCTTGTCTCCAGAAAGGATTTTGCATCTACAAACAACGCAATCAAACATCAAAATGAAAACAATCTATGTTTTTTACATGCTTTTATCTCCTTGTATGCTTACTGATTCGCATTGAGATTTTTGCATATTATGTCCTTTCAAGCTCTTCGATGATGTCCTTTACAGGATTTAGAGAGTGATGATTGGGGGCATAATCTTTTCTTTGTCTTCTGCTTGTATGTGAAAATCTAACAACTTTGGAAATTCTAGATTGAAATGGTGTTCGACTATAAGAGCATCTATCTCAAATTGGATGGCCATGCGTACCTCGACCATTGATACCCAAAAAATTCAAGGAAGTTTGATCTAACTATTGTCTTTTTTGAGTCAGTTCTTTCTCCTATTGTGAAATGTGATCTTACCTAAGGATGTGAATGATAAAGGGTCACTACGGGTAATTCACATTGGATTTAGAATGATCTCTTGACTATTTGATGTTTTTGTAATGCAAGGCATATTCTGGTCATCACGACATCTATGTTTTGATGCTTATACAAATTGCTATATCAAAATGGACATGATATTCAGGTCATCCTGGCGTTTGTGCCTTGGTGCTTATATCTAATCTGACATTCTAAAAATAAAATCAATATTCATATATCTATGGTTGATTGACCAATGGATGTTGTATTGATTCATGCACATACAAATCGATATTCATATGTCTATGGTTTCATAACTAGTGGGCATTGTATTGATTTATCCGGTTACCTAAAAAAATTCAATGATGAGAATGACCGACACATGATTAGTGACTAGGTCCTAGGTCTTAGGTTGCATTTAATTCTACATGTCTCTTTGCATTTTGCATGTTTGCATGATCTCATAGTGGTTGGCTAAACTTCAATGCTTAAATGATTCTTCAAATCGCATCTTTGAATCTAACAAGAGCCGAATCTCACACGAAGGTTCCTCCAACGAAACAACAAGTAGAATCCTTTTTCAGGATCAAAATAAAAATATGAGATCATTCATATTATTAACTACTTGCATAATCAACCTTTAATCATCACAAGAAATCCAAAATTCAACTTAATTGATTATCCTACATCAAACTATCAAAATTTTAACTTGTTCACCCATGGTCAACTCATGGTTTAACCTAGTCAAACTTGGTCTCCAGGACCTCTAAATGATGCAGAACACATTCCTGGACATGTTTAACCACTTCTCCAATCAATTAACATGCTTCTAAGCTATCAACGCTGATTTTTCTTGTCAGATTTCAATTTTAATCCCGAAGGGGGCATGGTATTGCATATCATTCCAGGTATTGCATATCATTCAAAGTCTGTAATCTAAAGTTGAAATCATATCTTTCCTCAGTAATCGAGACAACAACCACGTCTCTTTGTTGATTCATCAAAAGTCCTCATCGCTTGGGGCAAATCTATCATCACTCGGGGCATATCAGATTCATCAAAATCCATATCAATCTGGTATTCTCCTAATCTTGTAAAATGTATCAATTTTTGCAACTATCGGTTCAATTGTGTTATTTCCTTGGTTCTTCAGAAATTGAAGGGTTCAAATGTGAGACCAATGTGATTCTTATCGACAATCAGGTCTGGAATCGGTCACTCACTTCTTCGCAATCATAAGGTTTGGAATCGTGCATTTTGACACTTTTTCACAATCATCGATTCATTTGCTGTTATAGTTAACATTATCTTTGGTCATTCAGGACCTATCATCTTCATATCAATTTCAATCAGTTTCTGTCTCATATCAATGTCAATTTCAAACATCAGTTTCGATGTCATACACAGACTGTCTTTGAACCACTGTGCTTCGCACAACAATTCAAAGAGGTGCAAAATGTAATACCCCAAAAATGGGCTATAGGTTCATTAATCTCCTACATCAACACATCGAACAAAATCGACATCAAAGTCCTAACCTAAGGCACATCTGAACATTATCGAATCCTAATTTATTATCCTAAATTCTGCATCGGGGAATATTCCTGGTAATATTCCTATTTATCTTAATTATCTTTAATTTAATGATTATTTGGAGATAAATCCTATTTATCCTAAAGTTTGATTAATTGAATATTCTCAATATTTAATTAATTAGATTTAATACTGCCACTTAATTATTTAATTGAATTTAATTATATTTATTCCTAATTAGTATTATTCAAATTTGACAATAAATCAAAATTCCTATCATTAATTGATTAAATTCTTATTTAATTAATTAAAGCAAGTTGTCATATTTAATGATATTATTTTTGGAATAAAAGTTTGATTTTAATAATTGATTAACCAATAAATCAATTGTTTTATTTTTAAAATCAGTTAAGTTGGAAATAAATCATTTTATTTATTTATTTAATTCATAATTATTATGCACATTCAAAAATCAGTTAAACTTGAAATCAGAAGATCAATTCAAGTTGTTTTAAAAATAAACTCAACTCTGATTTGAGTTAAAAAGCTATTTTTGCATGATTTTGTGAATTAATTATCTTTTATTCTTTGATAACTCAAAAATCAACCTGAGTTTATCTAAGTGATTTATGGCTTTTTCCATGCATCCCCAAAGCCCTAGATTTCTATAAAACCAAGGCTCAGCTCTTCAATCTCATATCTCAGAATTGTGCAAACTTATGCTGGCGAATCAGTGTCTAAAGAATTGAAGCCTCTTTGTGAATCAACAACTTTGTGAGATCATTCATATTTTAGCATATCATTGTTAGATTAATTGTATTGCATATCAATTTTTCATATAGATTAGATTTCATATCAGATTTCTCATATTATTGCATAGAAAATCCAAAAAAAAAAGATTAATTTGCATCCAATTCATATCTAGATTTCGCATTCAAATCCTTCGTTTAGGTGTCGTCAAGGTCACTGATCTCGGTCCAATCTGAGAATACATACTCACATCTACTAGAAGGTAGTAAATCACCTGGTTAGTTTAGTTTTCAATTACTTGCACGATTTAAATTTTTGCTAACCTCTAATGTTTTACTGAAGTGTTGTGTTTACAGCTAGGTACAAAATTCACACACACAATGGTAGATCTAGGTTATTTTTGTATATCATTGATCTAAGGTTTTCTAAGGTGATGTAAACCCTAATTAGGTCAAGTCAGTTTGATATATAATTGTAAAGATGTCATTATGATCATGTATCATGAAGCAATAGCCGCACTAAGAACATCAAGAGATTAGACATAGGGTTTTATGATAGAAGGTTTATGAGAGGCAGAATTAGTTTTCAGAACAACATACAAGGCTACCAAGTAGAACAAAAGAGCACATACATCACATTGAGGTGATATTTATTTGATACTTCATAGATCTAAATCAGACAAATATAAGTTTTGATTTTATAGAGACATTACTTTTATCAATTTAACCATTGTAGCAAATCAAAATCTCTTAACAGAGTGAACTTAACAGTTCTTGTTTAAATCTCTTAACCGAGCACACACATACTTTGTGTTATTTAAATCCTATAACCAAATAGATCTAGTTGATCTTTTTTTTACTCCTAATAGGGTAGGATCATTAGAAGTGATCAACAATTGTAGCCTTAACTGACAAACTTTATTTATTACAGTAGTGAAGAATTTGTGGGTGTCATCCCCACTACAATTTTTACCTTCTAACAAGGGTTTTTGTGTAACTAAAATATTTGTGTCATGAGTTAAGATTTTCATGTATGATTTATTGTTTTGTTTACATGCACTTTACATTTTTAGCTATATGAATGTGTGTTACAAACAATGGAATCAGTCCATTAATAAACATCTACTATTGCAAAGTGTTAAGTGTTAAAAGTTTTTGAGAGTACTAATTCATCCCTCCCCTCTCAGTACTTTATCTTTCCAATCCCAATAATTGAATACTATTAAAAATGTGAAAAAGTCACCAAGAGTAAACAATAATACAAGGTAGAATATTTTCAACAAGAGTTGAAAGCCTATTTACCAAGGTGCCTTTGGATGAATATCTTCTTGAGTATCGAGCAGAGTGATTTCATTTAAGATGAAATAATTTCAAGTGAGATTTTCCTTATAGGAGATGATGAATATTCCAAGTGAAAACAAAGATTTGTATATGTGGAATATTTTGTGGTTAAAGAGAGAATGATTAAATTTGGAGCCAAAACAAAAGCATGTTGATACTTTCATTTTGGAAAGTTAATTCATTGTGGGTTACATGAATGGTGAAAATATAAGTGAAGGATATTTTTACAAAAGTTCATATACAAAATCAAATAAAAAGGTGAATACTTTTCAGTCAAAACATAAAAGGATGTTCCATTTTACAAATCCTATATTTACAATGAGATGAAAGAGACTAGGAGAATAAAGATAAAGCCATATTTTACTTGCAGATGCATATCGAAAGTGTGAAGTGCAACAAGTAAGGTAATGTTTTCTAACCACATATGAGACAAAAAGGGGAAAAGACAAAGAGCTGAATAGTTGGTTCAAAATTAGTTATTTTTAATAGAGAATGAGAATGTTCTTCTAGCATACAAGTCAGAAGTGAAGGGACATGTGTCACTTGCAAATAAAATATGGAGATTACTTTGTTTATATATATCCTTCTCTTCTTTCAATTTTAAGTGTTCTAAAATTTTATTCTCTTGAAGCTTGTAAATAGATTTTTTGTATGTTCCAAGTTATGGATATTTTGTGCAACTTGTAAGAGTTAGTTTCTAGACGCAATGTTCAGCTGGATTTATATTCTCAGTTACATTTTCATCACTTTGTCTCCATTTTGTATGTATTTGATCATTTCAAATAAATATATCAAGGGTGCTTCAATTCATCTCTGTGGATTCCATGTAGACATGTTATTTGTTGAGGGATATCTTTAAAGGAAAGAGTTAGATCTCTTTGTTCAAACAGTTGTGATCTATTATGTATGAACTAGATGTGTAAATAATAACTTTGTGATTTCATAAGAGGACTTTTTGATGTTTGCATCAACTCAATATGTGTCCACTAGTTAAATTTTACTTGTTGATAGGCTTTCTTTTATGGTTTCATATTTGACTCTATAGCCTTGGAATTGGCACTAGTCTATTGCAAGTCCTAAGGAATTTTGAGAGTGCATTCATACCCAAGTATCATTTTATTTCATTTCTATTAGAAATGGGTTTGAGTCTTTTTATGCTTAGTTGTGTCTACAATGTATAAAGTCAAAATAGAGCCAATTCTAATAATATTCGTGTATTTTATTGAGATTCATCTTTTGGTTAATAATACTTGTTTGTAACTAGTTTATATCCTTAAGTATTAACAGGTTTGCCCACTTGGATTTTGCAAAGCCCCAAGAGTAGAAGACTTTAGTCTTGTGAGTGATTCTTTTCAATTGGCCACTGGTCTTAAATATCCATTGATGAAAGAAGGAAAATTCTTAGGATTATTTAAGATGACAGTTGGAGGAACCAATAAACAGATTGTAAGGAAGTGGCATGAAATGGGAAATCAACAAGAAATGGCATCAAATGAGGCAGACACTATAAGAAACTCTTGAAAGTTTTCAGAAACTACTACATAGATATTACAAATTTTAAAATGTATCCTCCAAACCAAAATTGGTTCCATTTCAGGAAACTATGTAACTAGGTAATGAAATCCACTAGAGAGCCTTCATTTAGGACTTCAACTTTTGACAACCACCATTATCATGTTTTGGTCTAGGGGGGTTGTGGGGGGATTCCCCCTTCAATCACTAATATCTCTCAAATATCAATACAGATTTCTCTACATCCATGCTATAAACAAAGTCGTTTTAAATTCTAATATATACATATTACCATTTGAGTCTTGAAAACAAGCACCTTAAAATCAAAATATAGTTAAATTTTTTAAATTTTGTTATAAATTTGATTCAATAGTAATTGACTCGCCCTTAGAAAGCTTCAAAATCAATATCCTCTTCAGCATTTGGATGGTCTTTAGCCATAATGTCCCCCACTTCCTTCTCACCAAACAACTCCTTAAAAGCCTTTGTATTGGTCAACCCAATTTTCAATACTTTGCAAGTCACTCTGCCAGTGTCCTTCATGGACCAAAACTATAAAAAAAAATGCATAATTCCTAAAAAGTCAAAAATCCCATAGATAGAAACATCCCTATTAAAACCAAAATTATTCTCCATCTATTTGAAAAAATAAAAAATTATACAATCATGTTCTCGTGTGCTTTAAAATGTTTTCTAAAATTTATATTTTCCCAAGCACAATATTTTTCATCTTTGATTTTTAATGTTTCTTACATATAAATTTATCTCAATTATGAGAGTAAACTTTTATGTCATATGATAAGTTTCTTTTTTCCATTTTAAGTTTTTAATATGTAACTTTTTCCAATCCCTTGATTAAAAGCCTTTAAATCAACATTCTTACAGAGTTTATAAATCTAAAACAAAGTTTTTTATATTAGCTTTTGTTGTCCCTTAATTTCTCTTTGATGCATCTGATTTGTAGGTTGTTTATTGTCTTCAATGTCTCTACTTTACAGGTTGCCTACACAAAGCACAACACATAGAACATTCAAACCATATGATTGCATAAATTGGAACATGTAAGATATTGCTAACTTTTGTTGTTTATCATTCAATTGTTGGAGCATTATGCACAAGATGAAAGGAAAATTGAAATTAACAAAATGAGTAGAAAATATCATAGATGTAGAGAAGCACAAACCAATTAGTAAAGAATTATCCATCTAGACAATTAACAAAGTCTTGGAAAATAAAAACCTATTTAGAATAAAGTCATTTGTATGTAACATAGATGATTTCCTTTTTTACTCCTACTAGCTTTTGTTACATATGAAATACACTTTTGTAGAGCTATGCAATGGAGCTATTGACCACTTTGTAAATAACCTGAAAATAATGATCTTGAAGCTTTATTTTTGTACAATTGAGCTAGTCGTGCATGTATTGTATGAATTGCATGAACTGAATGATGTTGACACCTACCTAAGGTGTATGGTATGTCAGTGGTTCAAAATCTAAATTGTTTACACCTTAAAATGGCCTAAGAAAATTAATTAAATATTAATTATTTAATTAATGTCTATTATTCTATCACTAAAGAAATTATTTGACTTATCTATGTGGTTCATGTCTAGCTCATTCTTCTTATGATTAATTCTAAATTCTAAGTCTTCTAAAGTCTTTAATAATTAAATAATTCTAAATTATTTAATTTCTCTTCATCCATGACAAAGTCAATTCCTCTAAATCCATGTCATTCTCCACCTCACTTACCAACCAACATGCTACCTCACTCACATGTGGTTAATAAAATTAAATACTTTTAATAATTAATTGCGTATTTATCCTCAAACTCATTCCCTAGTCATAAGTAGGCAATGACTTAGGTGTCACCTCATCTCCTAGTCATTCTTTGCATTCCCTATTCATTCTCCACATTCCCTATTCTTGAGACTTTGGTCTCTACACATCATCATGGTCAAACATATTTTCTCTCATATTCTAGTGACTCAAAATGGTTCTTCCACTTCTTCTCATGGTCATGGAGAGATTCATGACATGTCCTTCCATCTTTCCCTCCACCTTGTCAATGTAGGAGGAACATCTCCCTTACTTTTCTGTCATAATCTAACCATATTCTTTACTTCTCTCTCACAATTCAACCAACTTAATCTCAACCATTCATTTTCTCTAGACCAATTATCATCCATTGATCTTTGTTTTAGTGTGGAGCCTGATCAGTCCCCAAGTAGGAGATTGTTGGTTTGTGGTGATTGATCTGGAAAGTATTGTTCACTTGCTATTTATTGTGGGGTTTGCAAGCATTTTTTAGTTGACTCGTCAAGCATTTCCCTAGGTTGACTCGTCAAGTATTTTTAGGGTTAACTTGTTAACCAACATAAGTCTTGTTAAAATGGCTTAGGGTTAGGGTTTTCAAAAGAGAATTTTGTAGCTTCTTGCAATGGTATTAAGTTGCAAGGGATTGCATATTGTAATAGGTTGAAATTACTAGATAATAAGGTTGGACTCTCTATTTGGTGGACATAGCCCAAGATTGTGTGAACCACGTTAAATCTTTGTGTCTTCTTGTTCTACTTCTATGTGCTTTATTCCTTTGCATTATCAGTTATATTATCATATAATTGTTAGATTTTTGTCTTCTAATCCTAACACTCTACCACATAGGATTAAAGCCTTAGTTTATCTATAAAATGGCACCATTTTCACTCATTTGAGACTAATAGAGAATAGAGAAATCATTGTAATTATCGGGTGTTATTGTATTCAAGCTTTTCAAAGTGTGTGATTGGATTAGTATCATCACTAGCATAATTTCATCTTAGCATCGTTATTAACATTATTTCATTGTAGCTTTATCATTTTAATCTTATCCCCTCTATATTAGTTTTATTATCTTCACAATCACACATATACATCATAGCTTTCATTCTAGA